>CM042016.1:65633381-66025881 GCA_023525715.1 Cichorium intybus | reverse complement strand
TGTGATGAAGATGGAGTTGACCCCGAATCAAATGAGGGAGTAGTTGGTGATGCTCACGGATCTGATGAGCTAGGACAAACTTCAAGAACAAGAGAACTTTTAGATGAAGATTTTGAGTCTGGGAGCGAGGAGGAGGTATATGAAGATGTTGAATATGAGTCGGATGGAGTTCGCATCATGGAAGAATGCGGAGATAAAGAGTAGAACACTTTAAATAATTAAATATGTGAGATTATGAATCTTGTTATAGACTTATAGTATGTTGTTTAAAAACTTAAATAATTGAACACTTTAATATGACATTTTGTATGGCATGACATTTTGTATGGTTATTCACTTATATATATATATTTTGTTAGGATATATATGTATGGCATGACATTTTGTATGGTTATTCATATATTTTTTTATAAATAATACTCTCCGCCTAGGCGCCGACTAGTCCTCGCCTAGACCCGACTAGTCCTAGGCCCCAGTCGACCGCCCGCCTACCGCCTGGCGACTTCTACAACCTTGATATATATATATATATATATATATATATATATATATATATATATATATATATATATATATATATATGTATATGTATATATATATATATATATATATGTATATATATATATATATATATGTATATATATATATATATATATATATATATATATATATATGTATATATATATATATATATATATATATATATATCCTTTAGGTTTTTAGTTTATTATTTTCATAGAAGAAAACATAGATCTTCTTAGGGTTGCATGTGAACCATAGGAATTATTTGTTCATTGTTTGCTAGAAAACCCTTTATATATATATATACTAGTTGTAACACCCGTGTATTACACGGGATGACATAAATAAAACGTATTTAACGAAAATATAAATATTAATTATTTTAAAAACCAAATTTTCATAAGATATGAAAAATATGTTGAAACAACAATTCGAATTCTCATACCCGTAATTTTAGATATTAAAAACAACAATCCGAATTCTCATACCTTAATTTTTGTAATTCTAATAGATTCTAATAAGTTCAAAATTTGTAATTTTAGTAATTCAATAAATTGTAATAAATTTGAAAAGAAACTGAAACTTTTATACTAATCGTAACTGAAAGAGTAAATCAAGCCAGCACACAATGCATAACAAACTGAAACCGATCTTTTTGGAGTCACCCTTAACTGTCAAACAAATTACTTTTTTTAAAAATTTCAAAACTATGAGAAAATGAACCGTGGCCAAATCAATGTCGTGATGACAAGTGTCCTCTAGATCTTTATTTATTAGGATAAGATAAGATTCAAGTTTATATATTCATCTTTTATATCGTATCATATTCTCCGATATTCAACTTCTGAATAAGAACTTAAGTTATGTTAATAACATAAAAATATTTGTTATACATTACTAAAAAACACACCCATATTTTTAAAAGCAACAATTAATAGTTTTATAAAAATGATCTAAAACAAAGTTTTGAATTTTTTCCAATATACATACGCATTTGGTTTGCTTTGCAAATGCATATAAAAAGCTAGTTTTTTTATATTAGTGTGATTATTGATATATTTATTTTTTTGTCGTCAACATAAACTATATATTTATTTAAAATGTAAATGGTGAACTATTTAAAAAGTAACTCTACATATGTGGCTACATAAATAAATGTTCCTAATTTATTGCTTTAGTTATGAATTATTGAATACATACATTAAATACATTCAATTCAAACAATTTATTAAAAAAATTCAAAATTATGAGAAAATGACATGTGGCAAAATCAAGGAGGAGATGACATGTGGCTTTGAGTTACTTATTTATTAGGATAAGATATATATATATATATATATATATATATATATATATATATATATATATATATATATATATATATGTATGTATATATATATATATATATATATATATATATATATATATATATATATATATATATATATATATCTATACTATATTATAATACATACATAATTGTACAACATCTTTCAAGCACAAATGTCTTAATTTTTTAAGAGGTACAAAACTATGATGCATCTAACCAATTTAGCGGGCATTTGAGTTTTGTTTAAATTTGAATAAAAGTCCCGGTCAATGAAAATCTGATTTCACATGGATCACCCGTAAAGCTAATTGTAACACTATGAATTGGTTTGATTGGTCTCTGTCTCCTTTTTTGAACTACTTTCTGTAATTGCTCTTGAGCACCTCGCTTTAGAGTTTTCTGTTTTTTGTGTGTTTTAATGGATTGGCTGTTCAAAAAAAACATGGATCACCCCTCTTATGTTATATGGACCGTTGATATGCTAACTGATCAAACGGTTAAACAAGCCTCTACAATATATATTTGCCCTATATGTTTAGCTAAACTTTATTACATTTCTTAGTACTCTCTCATATTTTTCTCTGATCTCCGACTCTCTCTCTCTCTCTCTCAAACCATATTGGAAATTTCAAATTTCAAATCTGGGATATTAATTGCTTGAAAGCGCATCAGCCGCCATGAGAACCCACGAAAACAATCGCCTCACTTCCAGTTGCTGGCATCTACCGTATTAACATGGCCTCTCACTTCTCTCTATCTCTTCACTTCTGGCCTGGTTGTGATTTCAACAGTTATGGCTCAAAAGTTCTAAAATGAGCCTGTAAACTTAGGGCACCGAAAGTCTAGAAATTTTGGGCTCAAACGTCCTACAACACAAATGCCCGCACACACACACAGTCACCATATTTGCAATTTCAGACGCACACACAATGTGCAAACACATCGTTTGTTCTTGATTTGGTTTACAAAATATTTTCTTATCTGGACCTGTGTTGACCCGGACCTGAATCACTTAGTCAACTTGTCGAGTTGACTGACTCGGCTCACCGGTTGCAGATCGGAGAAGGTAGTAGCTGCGGTTTGCTGCGGAGGGCCACCAGAGCTCGGAACCGGTGTCGGTAGGTCGGGAATCGGTGGCTAAGGCGGTGAAATCGCCGGTTGCAGGTTGAGGTTTGTGGGTTCGGTACAAGGTGTGTCTGTTGCGAGATCGAGAGAAGGAGAGGGTAAGGGGGATAGAGAGTGTGAGTAACAGCGGCGGCGAAATTGCAGGTTGGAGATGGTTTGGTGTTCGCGAAGGATGAGCGGAAGATGGAAGTTTTGAACCTGGTAGTTGGTGACAATTTCGAATACGGTAGTTGTGAACCTGATCACTCATTTACTATGTATTCGCATACTTTTTAAAGGGATAATGTGATACTGAGTAATAGGATCAAGTAATCTAAACATTGTGTGCTTTATTGGAAAATTGTAAATCTAAACAGGTAAAGTTGTAAACCACTACCACCGGCTATGGAATCTAGCACAAAACGCAGGACGACTTTAAGGGTAGGGTTGGTGGGTTATTTTTCAGTGAATTTCATATATATTTTTCACTTTATCTAGCATCTTTAAATTTCAGTTTTGGTTTAAGGACTGTAGTTGGATTTTCTATTTCTATTTGTATATGTTTATAAAATCATTGATTTTCTTTTTGCATTCATACTTGTAGTTGTCTTTTAAATTTTACATTTAAAGATTATAGGTTAGTTTTTGCGTTTGTATTTGTCTTTTCCGTTTTAGATTTAAGGATTGTTAGATGAGATGTATATTTATCGTTTTATTTTTTGTTTACTTGTAGTGGTTTTTTAATGCGTAATGGGGTCGTTGGATTTTGAAAAAGTTGATGTTTACACTTTGTGATAGTTACACGTTCAAATCTATTCACTCTTTGGTACGTGATCATAAGTTATGGGTTTTTGTTTCATATTTGTAATATGAATTAAAATTTAACTTCAAGAAAATATAAACATATTTTGTAGCGTCGGAAGCAAAATTTAATCATATATCATTTATCTGCCGAAAGAAACTAATCTACCTCTTCTCAACTTCCGCCGCATTGTGTCAACCTTATATTTAACCCAAAACTACGTACCAAAATAAAGCTATTTGTCGCTGTCAACTATTTATCAAAACGAACTAATAGTTAAACAAAAATTTATATCGCAACGAACTAATCGCCGCCGCCGCATCGCGCGGGTATGCCGCTAGTATATATATATATATATATATATATATATATATATATATATATATATATATATATATATATATATATATATATGAAGGGTTTTCTAGCAAACAATGAACAAATAATTCCTATGGTTCACATGCAACCCTAAGAAGATCTATGTTTTCTTCTATGAGGATAATAAACTAAAAACCTAAAGGATACAATTAATTTCTAAAGATCAATTGAGAAAACCAACCTTTGATCTTATGATCCTTGAAGTTAGCAGCAAAACAATCATGCCTCAAATGCAAGTCACACGCAAAGCAATGGAGAAGACAGTCCAGCAGAGTAGTCTTAGGTCAAAATGGCGCCAGGTTTTAGGGTGCCCCGGTGCCTCCTTTTATAGCCTCCAAGGGTTACCGCTGAAACCCTAAGGAGCCTCCAAATGGGCAAGCCTGCTGACTAAATGGACCAAGCCTTTTTTAAACCCTAATAGGGTTTCGCCAACCATGGAGAATCCTTCCATGGTGGCGCCACTTTTGGCCCTTGTCCACTGGCCAATTATTTATTCAACTATTAAATAAATACAAACCAGTCCCTGTACTTTTAATTAATTAATTTGATCTGTGAATTAAATCCAATTAATTCTAGATTAAATCTTAATTAATTATTATAGTTTCTAATTAATATATTAACACTTAAATGTATTAATAAACCATTTAATTAATTCTATTGATTTATTAAACAATTAATAAATCAACCTTTTACTCTGCTGAACTCTATCCTAACCTCCAGCTATAAGAGCAACCCAAATGGACTTAGCTTCTATTAACAAGACAAATACAACTATAAGTCATGGCTTAGACACCTAATGCAACAGTCTCCCACTTGGATAAGTCTAAGACTTTAATTGTCTGTTTACCTTCCGATTAATATCAGTTTCCCAGAAACTGTCCTGAGCTCTGACTCAGTTCTGTCCAAAGATAAGTGATTAGATGATCCTCCGTCCAACAATATATTCTCAGACTCTAGAAATGGATAAAATTAATCTAGGTCTGATACTCTGTTTCTCGATTTCTGATTTGCATATGACTTTTGAGACTACTAATTGAACACATCAATTTAGTCCCGGTTGGCCAACACTTTCATTCAAGTTCAAAATCATCGAGAGGCCCACAAATATCTGTTTCCCATCGGGTCAGCAGACGGATAAGTTTTGACTTATATGTCCATACCTTTTACTAGTCAAAATACTCACAACAGTGCGTTTTATAACACCGAGTTACTGGCACGTTTTTGCATTATCAATGAGTACTTGTCTCGTAAATCACAGATCATATCTCTTCACTTAAAGTTTTATAAACACACACACATACAAAGAGAGAGAGAGAGAGAGAGAGAGAGAGAGAGAGAGAGAGAGAGAGAGAGAAAGAAAAAGAGAAGTTCACAGACCGATTTATTTTCCGGTAAAATGCCAAATATTGCGTATTCGGAAGAATACCACGCTTAAACGCGTATATCTTCGCCTAACGAATTACGAATCAATATAAATAGATGTTTACTACTATTTTTATGCATAATATTTATTTACATATTTATTGGTAATTATATTTCTGAAAACTTATAAAAATACACAAAACGTTTTACCACGTTTATAAAAACAACCACAATTATATAACTTGAGTGTATTAATAATAAAAGCCAAACACCCCACCCCAACCCCCACCCCCAACCGTAGGTCACCACCCCCTCACCACCATCCCCATCACTACCATTCCTCTAGCAACCTTATGTGAGTCCAAGTTTTATAATAAACAATTTGATACACCATACCCTCCATATTATACATATATTACAACATATCTTCATTCTTGACCAAAGATGTCCCAACTTTCCTCTCCCTTCTCTCTTGAAATTGTCCCACACACCCTCCAACACCATCTCCGGCCACCGTTCACCACCTCTAACCACCGCTCCACCGCCCTCGACCACCGGTTGCCGCTTAAAAACCTTGTTATTTCAAAGCGTTAGTTCAAGTCCAAACCTAAGTCGGAGCCCGTTTGTGATAAATCGCAGTTGAAAGTTGACTTCATACCCCTCCTTTTCATTTTTATTCAAGTTTTTAGGGGGAGAATACAAGTTATACTATGAAAATGATTATATATACATGTTTTTAACTAGTTTTGTGTAAAAATGTTTTTCTACTTGAAATATTATTATATCCAAGTATTATGAACATTATTAGTGATATGTTTAGTAAAATACAAATTTATGAAGACATTGAGTATAAACATGTTAGAAGTTCTAAGGAAAAGTCATAAAAATAACACTAATACTACGTTTTTATGAATGGAACATGACTTTTCTAGCAAAAATGGTTATAGCCAAATTATTACACCATTTTTGTGGGAAATAAATTTAAAAAATCTTATTTATGAACATCTAAATAAGTTAAATTATATATATATATATATATATATATATATATATATATATATATATATATATATATATATATATATATATAATAGGTATAGCTTATGGATAGGTATAGCTTATGGATACAAATGCTATAATAACATTTTGGGACAAAACAAATAATTATATGAAAGTATATAATTATTATACACTATTTTATTATCATGGAAAAAGTGATAATTACAATGACAAGGGTTTTCATTTAAATAAAACGTAAACATGTTGATAGCAATTATGTGAGACAAGTCTTCACCGTACTTTTTAAAGTACACACATTAAAGTCCTGAACTATAACCAGAGTCTCGGTAAGAGAGCGTGACACTTGTGTATAGATCTATACGGGACTGACAACCCTGTACCTAAGTTGCTAGCTACAGCTAGACCGGCAGGTTTAGGGTGACAAATGTCTAACATTCGGATGCTGGAAGAACGTCGCTGCAGGCCTACATCGGTCATAGTATGGTTATAGGGAACTTACATGGGAAATCAACGATACATTTAGTTTATGAGTAAACATGCTTTTAAATAATTTTATACAATATTAAAACTACGTAATACTATTTTCAAGTACAGAATTACTTATACATTATTGGTCTTTGGGTTTTAAGACTGCAATTCATTTATAAGAAAATATTGGATTTTCTGGGTTCTAATACTATCTTTTTACAAGGAAATATATTTTCTCATACAAAACTATTATGAACTCACCAACTTAATCGTTGACACTCTTTCAAAACTACTTGTAATCTCAGGAAACTGCTAAGCCAGGTAACTACAAGCTTTTGATGATGGGACGCTACGACGTCGCATTACTTACTTTTGATGTCATATTGTAATTGTATTTGAAACAAACAATCTTTTGAACTTATGTAACCTTTGCAATTATATATATGATAGATGTGTTTGCTTTGATCACCATGGTACAAATATTGTTGTGATACTGTTCATGATGTCATCCACCCCCAGATGTTTCCGCCATCCTTGTTTGGGGGTGTCACAGATTAGTATTAGAGCATTGTTTATAGTGAACTAAGTATACCAATCCATATATGATATATAACTATAAATACAATGAGACTAAAACTCTTTAACTTAAACATTTCGTACAAGTATACTTTTAAAATACAATGATGTTTTTTATAAAGTATAAGTACATACATACATACTAGAACAGTGTCATAACCAGAACAATACAAAGGTAATAAGATGAGTTGAACACTACGAATAGGCCTAGGTAGTTATGTAATCATATCTAGGATAGATAGAGCTTGATCAACTGTATTGGTCCAAGATGCGACTAACATGTGCTTAGGAATAGTTGTAGTGAACAACAACTCTAAACTTACCAAGAACTATATACAAAGAAACCCTAAAACCAAACATAAAGCTAAAATACTATAGGAGTATTTTATGATACTATAGAACCATACATCTAGACTCCTTATGTGCCTCTTATACCCCTATCTTTGCACAATCAACATAAAGCTACATATAACTATTATCGAAAACTTACCATCATTCCATCTTTAATCGCAATGGGAGAAGAATGCCACCCCGCCGAAATAACCGACGTACCGGCACACAGTCAACAGATCTGTTAGAACAAAGATAAGGATCTAGATTCAAAGATGCAGAATGTAAACAATTAACAAGAACACAATGTGAAGAACTGATGTCGAATGATTCTATTAAGCAACTCAAGAACAATTCAGAGAGAACTATTCTGTATAAGTGTCGTGCATTTGAATTACAAAAGTTAACCCTAATTAGGGTACGTGCATGCCTTATGTAGTAAAACTAATTATGGAATGCACAGGCCCACCCATAAATGTACGCTAAACAAAAGGCGTAATTAACGTATGCGCAATTGACTCAACCTAATTAATGATTCAACAATCTCCCCCTTTGAGTCAAGTTGCTAAGCCGCATCACTCTTCAACTTCAGGTTTCAGAACCTGTAGCACTCTTTCAAAAACCCTCATAATTAAAAGTAAGATCCTCTTTCTGAATTCCAAGTACCAGGTCAACATGTCATTGTAGCACTTCTTGTCATTTGCAGAGTTGACAGGATTCTTGTTGTCAAGTTCAAGAATTTTCTTCAACGCTAGAGTCTGGTACAAATGTTTATCTCTCAGAAAGAACATCTTCTTGGCTGAATTATTGCCTTCCTTAAAGGGATATGTCACACTCCACTCTTCACTATCAATTTTTCCGAAACGTCGATGCTTGAGATTGGAGGTAGGTTTTTCAGGTAAGTATTCTGGAGTAGAATTCATGTGCTCTTGATAGGATGTAGAACAATGAAATCAATTCAAATGGATTCATAAACGGAAGATCAGCCAAGGTGAATTCTTTTTTATCCTCATCTTTTCCCTTGCGTCACAGGAATATAACGTTTCAGAATGGAGAGGTAACTTTAGGCATTCTCGAAGTCAGCTTAACGATCTTCTTCAGACTCCAAGAGAGATATTGTTCCTTGGAATTGTTCAGGTAAAAATTGAAGAGTATTTCATTCACGAGTGAGCTAGGTTGAGAGTTATTTGTAAGTTCATCAAAACACCTAATTAAGAACACTCTCGCAGTCATCGGAAAGTCAAACTGAGAATCCACTGAATTACTGGTATCATATGAGCAAATTGGCTGCAACTAGTTTTGAATGGGATCAGTAATGGCTTCCTTCTTCATTTTCTAAAAATCCCACCCAGGAAAATGTAACTTCCGAGATTCCAGTAGAAGTGCAGCATCCCTTTCAGCAGCTTCCTCAGCGTAAAGTTCTCGATTAATCCTCAGAATCTCTTCAATTTCAGACTCTTTCTCAGCTTTTGCTATTTAGCTATTTCTGAGAGATCAGAATCTTCTTCTTCATCATCATCACCGATCTTCTTTGCTTTTCGTTGCGAAGGACCAACAGATCCACCAATATTAATTCTATCAAACCAGCCGGTTTTTGGCTTCTAAATGTCATCAGCAGACTTTTCAGCCCCTGGTTCATTCACATTTGTTGCAGAGGAAATGAATGTGGTTTTAATTGGATTTTATTTTGGACCTTTCGATGCATCTCCTTTATTTTTCTTGGAAGCGTTCGAGATATCCACATTGTCACCTAGAGTCTCATTGTTATCATTGGTCTCTTTATCATCGTTGACCTTGTTCTCGTCTCCCCCATGTTTTGGAATGACCTTGTCCTGCGAAAAACCCTTGATTTTACTCGGTAAGTAGAGAACCAGATGTAGCTTGTTCGTAAGATGATTGCGAACAAAAGGAGTCAGGATTAGATCATTTTCTTCGAGTGTGCGACGAAGAAAGGAGTCGATATTGAAGCACAGTCCCGAAGGGCCTTGTTCTGAGAAACATCAGATGTTAATACTGCCGTTGTATTTTTGAGATCAGACTTGAGAACTTGAAGTTTCATAGTTTTGGAGGCCAGTTGATCCATGACCTCATTCTCCATTGCTAGATCTTTCTGCAGTTGATCCACTTTGGTCTCCAGCGAGGAAACTAGTTCCGAATTCTCCTTCTTCAAATCGGATCGAAGAGTAGCAAAAGCCTCCGTTTTAGTCTTCAGAGACTCTGCTAGACTAGTGATGACTTTTTGCATTTTAGAGTTGTTAGACTCGTGGGAGTCTCAGAAATCCTGCATGAATTTAAGAATGTCAGTTTCCAACCTACCAATTTTCGTGGAAGTGTCCTCCATATGCTTTTTTGATTTCTCCATGAAGGTTGAAAATTCTCTCATAATTTTTGACATTTTCAGTGATTAATGTCTCAACATGCTTGTTATAAGAGTCGAATTGGGATTGCCAGTCATGAGTGGAGGTGGCCTTGGAGGCTTCCAGTAGTTGATCCAGCTTGCCTGTCAATTCAGTAAATTGCTCCTTGGTGATCGGAGCATTGTGATTCGAAACATTGAAGCGTACATTGAACGGGGATTCAATGAAGTCAGCGATGTCATCTTGTTCGTCATAGAGCAAGATGTCTTCTTCCTCTTCTTCTGAATGGGGATCTGTGCGAGTTGGTGAGGGAATGGTCGTATTTTTGGGTGATGGAGGAGGTGATGTTTGGGTATTGGTAGTTTGTTTTGGTGAGGGAGGAGGTGAAGGTTGGTTAGTGGAAGTTTTTTTGTGAGGGAGGAGGTGAAGTTTGGGTATTGGTGGTTTGTTTTGGTGAGGAAGGAGGTGAAGTTTGGGTAGTGGTGGTTTGTTTTGGTGAGAGAGGAGGTGAAGTTTGGGTAGTGGAGATGTCTCGGCCCTCATTGTCACCCTGGTTATCCTGTAAAGGATTGGTGATGGGTTGGTCATCGGAATGTTCGTCTTCCGAATGATGTGACATTACCAATTTCCGAAGCCTCCGTTGGCGCTTGGTAGTCGGAAGTTGCAACCTTTCCTTTGCGTTTAACCACCTTTTTCGGATTTTCGAGTTTATCAAATGCTTCCTGATGCTTTTGGTCTAGAGGACGAACAACAAATGATGTTTTCTTGCAGTACTCGACGACACACTTGACATCTTTCGAAACTCGATTTATCATTGTCATAGGTATGGAGCCTATGAATTCGAAATCTTCTGCCTTGGTGGTGACAAATGTGGGTGTTGGTAGTGTCAGAATGACAGCCATGACAGAGTCTATCATGATGTGAATGTTATGTTTTGAGATAGCCATGTTCACAACAATAGACCAGAATCGAGCACATGAGATTTCGGTATGGCGGAGTTTGTAGTTAACACTATCAACGAATTGAATCCACAAAATAGAGCCATAATCAAGATTGACATCGTTGTAAAGACCATGGAAGAGGGTGTAGAAAATCTTACTTGCATCGTCAATGCCTGTCGTTCGTTCCGAAAAACTCTTGAACAAGATTGTAAAAAGAGCGTTCCAATGAGAAGGTAAACCTTTCTTTGTGAACTTCGATTGCTGAGTAATGTCACCTATGTATCCCATCTGATAGAAGAGTTTGGGGAGGGTGACTGGTTAAAGAGACTCAGGATCAACCACATCATCTGTATCAATAAACCCTAAAAGTTTCCCACAACGAGACTTTGAGATTTGGGTTTTGACAGAACCGACTTCAAAAGTGACCATATCTTCCGCCTTGTTGTAGAATTCCGATGAATAAGCAGAGGACAAATGAACAAGAGGGACTGATGCAGATTCAGTCAGGCCTTTTGAGATTCTTGAATACTTCAAACACTCTATCAGGGGGCGAATGACCTCACTGTAGTGAGAAGAGTTGAAATCGATTATCATGTTCTGATTAGCTTTGATCTTCAGCATCAGTGTAGTTGAAGTATTGTCATTTGCAGAGGAAGATCCTGGCATTGATGAAAGCTTGAGAAAGTATATCACGAGAGAGAAGATGAAAGCTTTGGAAAGAAAAAGGAGCAGTGAAGAGAGAGAAGACGCCGAAATTCTTTTTAAATCTTTGGGAATTCAAACGGAGAGAGAAAAACCCTAACAAATCATTTCAGTTGCCCCAAATATCTCTGTATCATGATGAGGTGCCCCCAAAAGTCGCTCTGTCAGGCGCGTGAAAAGCGAGTAATTGGCTGAAAAGATGGTGGCGTTGTAACTGACACGCGTTGATGACGTCACACATATTTCAAAAATTCGCGCCTGTTTAACCTTTTTCTCCAAATCATCCAAAAATAAGATCTTATCATCAAGAAACCAGAGTTAGAAAAAATCAATAATGATTTTTGTGCAAGAGTGTGCCAAATGAAAAGAAATAAATCAATATAAGTATCTAGGAAGTCTGTGATGTCGAAATGACATGAAAGGAGATGCATCCCAGGCAACAATCTCTTACTTCGGAATCTAGAGAGATTCAGAAGTTCTTGTGTGGTTTCCCGTTGAATTACGATCATATGATTTTGAAGAATCAATGAAAGGCATCTTTTTAAAATTGTGGTCCTTTTGGGTTTGTTTAGCTTCCATCGGATTTTGAAACTTGAAATAAGTCTGAAATCGGAAGGAAGTACTTGCCTGACAAGTGTAGTCATTAATAACAAGTATGGTTGGGTATTTCAAAGTGACTGGGAAAGCGTAGGAATTCTGGAGAAAAATTAAAAACTGGATCTTATGGGTAGTAATAACTTTGGTCTAGTATATTTCATTAAGATCACTCAAAAAATAAAAATATGAGATTTCACAATGTAATCCGTCAATGTCTAGTGGGTGATATGATTTTTTGGGTTTCATTTGAAAAGGTGGTGAAAACAATTTCGAAATCATTAACACAGTTGTTGTGTAACCATCAGTTTTCGGTGGTAATGCTGAGAACCTTCATAAGGGTTACAGTTATGTGGAAATGAGTAAGATGGAGAATTGATAGATTGGTTAAGAGAGGTTTGTGAGTCTCACAGCGCATCATGGTAATAATAAATAGCGATCTTTCGCTAGAGTTTCGGAATCCGTATATTGGAATTGGTTTATATTTCAATAATCATCGGATTTTACAAATGGTACTAGAAAGTATATATAGAAAAATCCCGTCAAATCATAGTTTCAGTCAGAGACAAAAAAATATATATTTTTGGATTTTAAAAAAATAAAACAATAAAAGAATAGACACGTCATGGCAGGAAATCATGAATAAGCCGTCGGTCGCTGACGTAAGGATCACCCATCATGAAGAATCCATTAATGCTCAGGCGGAAAATAGGGAAACGTCCAATCAAGTTATCCAATCAGCCGTCTCCGCCACACAGAGGCGCAATTAAAGCTGCATAGATCTTGATTACACCAAAAAGCAAATTAAACGCCATAACTGGGAAGATAAACCGGTATTTTCCTGCCAATAAAAGGAACGATCGTGAGTAGCAAAAACATATACCAGAAGAAGAAATTTAGAAAGAAGAACGAAAAGATTGCGCAACGTCCCTACAAACGATTCGACAAAGTCGAAGTCAAGCTGCAAGACGGTGAGTATACTGGAGGTGTTTACGGCAGTGTGGTCACTGGAGTGTGGAATCCCCGTTATGAGGTGAAGATGACCACCCTCTTCGATGGCGACACTGGTGGGCCATTAACGGTCCACACCAGCTATCCCTTCCTGCAGCCTGTCCCATCAAAAAACTTGGTGGAGTATAAACAGTTCGACCTCGTGGAGGTCTGGCACAGGAGGGGGTGGTGGCCCGCGGCGATCTGTCGCTTGACTGTCCACAATCAGTTCCATGTGATGCTGGTTGACAGAACGCGACTCTTCGTCGACGAGAGCGAGCTGCGTATCCACCTGTCCTTCCACCTTGGTGATCCCCCCATGTGGCACTACTACAAACTCTAGGAAGTTTATGTAATTTTCTCTTTTGAAGTTCTGTACTCTCTTCCTTTAGGTTAATGAAAGTTTGCCATGTTTTGCTTCTTGATCCTTCCCTGCATACTGTAAACAAAACAAACAAAAAAAAAATACACAAACGAAACAAATTTTTTTTTGGAAATTTAATAATGAAAATAAACAAAACAAAGAAAAACTTTTGAGAAATAAAAACGTTTTTTTGTTAATTTTTATCGATAAAATGATAGAAACAAATGACATACACAAAAGAAAATTAGAATAAAATTAATAAGTGTACAAAAAGGATACACACAACCATTCCAAAATTCGGAATCAATCGGAATGTTAAGCAGTTTTTGGAACGGATTCAGCTTCCATCATTCCAAGTTCTTGTAATATCCGATTGAAAGTAGGCTCAGGTAAGACTTTGGTAAAAATATCTGCTAGTTGATTTGCCGAGCGAACAAAATGAACTTCAATATTACCATCTTCAACATGATCCTTGATGAAATGGTATCTGAGTGCAATGTGCTTCGTCTTTGAATGTTGCACTGGATTATGAAAAATCCGAATCTCACTTTCGGAGTCACGATAAAGAGGGATGCATTTCATGCTGATTCCATAATCTCTCAGTTGATTTTGAATCCAAATTATCTGACAGGTACAGGAAGTAGCTGCAATGTATTCTGCTTCAGCTGTGGAGAGTGAACGCATGTCTGTTTTCTAGACTGCTAGATCACAAGCTTGCCATCAAGAAGTTGACATCCTCCTGAAGTACTTTTCTGATCTACTCCACAACCACCAAGATCTGCATCTGAGAAGGCTTGTACGAAAAAGCCAGATCCTGAGGGATACCATAGTCCAAGTGAAGTTGTCCTCTTCAGATATCTGAATATATTTTTAACAGCGGTGAGATGTGGCTATCTTGGATTAGCCTGATATCTAGCACAATAGCATATAGCAAACATAATGTCAGGTCGACTAGAAGTAACGTAGAGAAGTGAACATATCATTTGTCGATAAAGAGTGATGTCTGCCGCAGGTTTCTCTAGAGAGGGAGCGAGCTTGGTTCCAAATGCCATCATAACTTTGACTTTTGAATCTCCCATCATTTCAAAATTCTCCAAGAGTGACTTGGTATAAGCTTCTTGATTTAAGAAGATTCCTTCTCAACTTTGTCTGATGTTGAGGCCTAGAAAGATGTTGATTTTGCTCATAGAGCTCATCTCAAATTTTGTTTCCATTAGTTCTCGGAACTCAGCAGTTAAGCTCGGATGAGTAGATCCGAAAATGATGTCATCAACATAGATTTGAACTATCATGAGATGGTTGCCTTGTTTGAAGGTCGGATGAACTGAGCCTTGTTGGAATTTTGACTGCTTGAGGAAGTGGGTTAACATTTCGTACCATGCTCTAGGAGCTTGCTTCAGACCATAAACAACCTTATGCAGAACGTAACAGTGATCTGGATGCTTGTTGCTGACAAAACCTGGTGGTTGTTCGACATAAACATTGTCTTCTAGTTCTCCATTTAGAAATGCACACTTGACATCCATTTGGTAGACATCAAATCCCTTGTGTGCCGCATATACAAGAAAATCTGAACAGATTCCAATCTTGCAATAGGTGCAAAGGTTTTTTCATAGTCAATTCCTTCTTCTTGGTAATATCCTTTGACCACCAATCGAGCTTTATTACGAATGACATTTCCTTCTTTGTCTAACTTGTTTCGGAAGACCCATTTCATTTCGAGAACGAATGCTTTTTCAGGAGTCGGAACTAATCTCCAGACCTTGTTGCGTTCAAACTCATTTAACTCATCTTGCATTGCTGAACCCAGTCAGCATGATCAAGTGCAACTTTGACCGTTTTAGGTTCAATCTTAGAGATAAACGAATTGAACATGCAAAATTCCACTTTGGAAAATAATGCAGTCTATTTCTCTTTGAGCTGAGCTCTTGTAAGAACACTAGCTGACGTCTCTCCGATTATTTGAGATTGAGGATGATCTTTTGTCCATTTGAGCATCGGAGGGTAATTTGAATCGAGTTCTGTAAAGATTTCTTCAGTTTTTGACTGTACCTCTGATTGAGTGTCATCACCATTATTTTCATTCTCATTCTCCCCCTGGAAGTTTGCATGAGATTCGACATTTGCGACACTTGTATGCTCCCCCTCGAAAACAAGAATAGGCTCCTCCTATATAGAAGATGGTCCCTCCCACTGTATAGGTGTAGAATTCTCCCCCTGGGGTAGAGAATCAGAATTTTTTGATGTAGTTTGTGGAGGTTGGTTTGCTGTGATAATCGGAATCGAAATATCTGTAATGGGTGTTAAGTTTTTTGAATTCAGAGTCGAAACAGATGATTCTCCTGGAGTATATTCGGATTCATTTACTGCATTGTCTACAATTTTCAGAAGTTCAATCCCTTGGTTATCCTTTGCGTGTGTTTCCGCTGACTTCGCTGTTTCAGGTTCATCGAATAGGTTCATGAATTCCTCATACAAGTTCATGAGAGGAATCATGGTGAGATTTGACCCATGGAAAATTTCTTTTGATTCGTTTTCAGGATGCTTTGCTCTTGAATTATACTTGTCATCAAAGGTGACATAGTAAGTTTCTTCAATCTTCTGGGATCGTTTATTCAGAGCACGATAGGCTTTGGAAGTTAAGGAATAGCCCAGAAAAATTCCTTCATTGGCCTTTTCATCCCACTTGACTCTCTTCTCTTTGGAGTTGAAAACAAAACATTTTGATCCAAAAAAGTGAAAGAATTTTACGTTCGGTTTTCTCTTGTAGAGAATTTCATAAGGAGTGAGTTGAAATCGCTTGTTGATTGTTGAGCGATTATGAGTAAAGCATGCTGTTGCGATGGCATCGGCCTAGAAATACAAAGGGAGTTTCGCAAAAGAAAGCATGGTGCGAGCAGATTCACAGAGAGAGGGATTGCGTCTTTCCACTACCCCATTTTGTTGAGGAGTATATGTAGCGGAAAAGTTATGGGAAATTCCTTTACTGACAAGAAAATAATCTAGAGCCTGATTCTTGAATTCTGTGCCATTGTCGCTTCTAATCATCCGAACTTGCTTTCGGAGTAGAACCTCCACTTGCTTGATGAAATTTATCATATTTACAGCTGCCTCGGATTTCTGTTTGAGAAAGAAGACCCACATGAAACGAGAAAAGTCATCCACCACAACCAAAATGTACTTGTTATGAGCTACACTTTCGATTGCAGATGGTCCACAAAGATCAATATGCAACAATTCCAAAGGTTCAATGATCTTTGTGTTAATTATCGTAGAGTGGCTCTTTCTGCTTTGTTTTTCGAGTTCGCAAGCATCATACAGACGATCTTTATCATACTTTTATAGTGGCAATCCTCGCACCAGATCACCAAGTACGAGCTTGTTGATGTCTCAGAAGTTCATGTGAGATAGACGTTTGTGCCATAGCCAGCTGTCATCGTTTGCAGCTTTTGTGAGTATGCAAATGGCAGGGTTTGTAGTGATGGGCTTCATATCCAAAGGAAATATTTCACCCTTTCGCCTTGACTTTAGAACAATCTTCTTGGTTTTCTTCTCAATCAGTTCAGAACCCTCTTCATCAAAGGATACTTTTAGCCCTGTTCTAAACACTAATTGCAAAACGCTAATTAGATTATGTTAAAGGCCTTCCAATGATACCTTGCAAATTGAGAGTTCGCCATTAGTGATCATTCCATAGCCTTTGATTTCGCCAGTTGCATTGTTTCCATAGTGAATTTTTCCTCCATTTTGAAGCGAACGATATTCTCGCAATTCTTCCCTTCTCTCTGTCATGTGACGCGAACAGCCGCTATCAATGTACCATTCCGGATCATACTGTTCATCATGCATCACCTGCACAATTTAGAGAGATTTAGGAACCCAAACCAATGTGGGTCCTTGTGATAATTTCTGGGTAACAGGAAAAATGTTTGACTTGGTAACCCGAAATGATTTCTTCTTTGGGAGCTGATTTTTCTCTTTTTCAAAACGAAATACTTTTCTTTTGGTAGTTTGCCAAACTTCTTCCGCAAAGCGAGATTTTGGTAGAGCAAAAGTATTTGATTTCGGAATTGGTGTTGATAGAGTTTTTGAATGTTTTGAAGGTATGATTGATGTAAACAAGGGTTTGGTTTCTTGTTTAACATCCTTTCGAACTTGTGTTAATGTAGCTTTCCTCAAAATTGGTTTCTGTTGGAGTTCCGGATAAAGCTTTGCTTTGCCTTTTAAATCGTTAGATTTAAGAAAAGGTTTGAAAGTCGTGGGTGTTTTGAGTGTTTCAACCGTGTTCACAAAAGTATGAGATTTTTGAAAAGTCTGTTTTGTGGATAAATTTGGTTGCAATTTCGGAATTTTTATGGTACCAGTGGAATTTGAAGCAGGATTGAAATAATGTTTATCATGTTTATTTCTCCAAAATTGTTTTCGTTCTTTCAAATTCTTTTTGTATCGAGCATTCATCTGTCTCCTGTTAGCAATAAGCTGTTCGGGAGACTTATGAATACTCTTATGAATACGAGATACTGAGGTTGAGGGTTTTGTTGGTATGGATTTAAAAACAACAAAGGTAGAGTTCGGAATATTCTTTGTGCCACTTGTTCCTGGCTGTGAAAATGAATCTTTGCGATTCAGAGATCCTGATATGTACTTGCCTCGGGACTTCCATGAGGTCATTTCAGAAAGACCTTTTGTTTCGTCTGAGTTATCAATTTGTTCAGAATAAAAGTAAGCATCACAACCATCAGAATTTTCGTTATCAACAAGGACTTTGAATTCTGAAGTATCTTTTGCGTTCAGTCATTGTTTAACAAAAACCTGATTTGGAACAGTTTTAATTTTTGGAAAAACTATTGCGTGTTCACGTAAGACATGTGATCCTTTGTTTTCAACAATTCTTGCGAAAGAGACCAAATTTTCAGAAATGAGATTTTTCTTGGATTCAATTTGATTATTTACAAAATCAGAACAATCAACCTCATCCTCAATAGATATCACACTCATTTCGCTTTCATCAAAGTCAGAGACATTCTCAGTGATGAGATTATCCTCGGAATTTAATTTTGTGCATAATGAATGAAATTTCTTTAAGGTGGCAGATTTAATTTCTTCTTTATAATTTTCAGACAAGTATTCTTTGACCATGTTTTTGTGTTCTATGGACTGGATGTAGTTTTCATTTTTGTCTAGTCCAATACGATAGGCTTCCGACACGTCGTCAGATGAAACAATGGTTTCGCATTTATAGCATTCAGCATCGATTTCATCCTCTTTCAATTCAATAAAGGGTAAAATCATTTTGTGCAAACCCCTGCCTATATCACAATCAAGATGCAGTTGAGTAATATTATTGTAAAGACGTTTTGCAATCAAACAAAAAATGTTTCTCTGTTTAACAAACAAAAAATTATCTCTTTTGACATAAATAATGTCGTCCCTAGCTATAATTAACTACGATTCCAACACAACGATTCTGATTCGCCTCTCCTCATTCTTAAGCGATACCCTGCTCAGTTGATCACTAAGGTTAGAATTACTAAGTCGTGTTCGTTTTAAACTATCGCTAAAATTAGAAACAGTGAACCTTAGATCATCTAATTCTTTATCATAACTGGATGAGCAGATATTTAAAGATTTAAGGATAGAGCGTACCTTATTTACGACAGTTTCAACCTGTTCCGAAACAGGCTTTGTAGCGAAACAACTCACTGACGTCTGGCACCCATCAGTGGAATACCTTATTTACGAAAGCTTCACATTCTGATGATGATGAGGTAAGGAAGCGAACACATGGTCGATGCTACATGGTCGAAACAACTCGCTGACGTCTGTCACCCTACACCATAAAGCATTGACCATGTGTTGGCTTCCTTACCTCATCATCATCAGAATCCGTCGACCAGACTTCAACGGAACCATACTCACTATCCTCCTGTACCACAAAGGCTGCTTTGACGGTAGAAGCATCATCTTTCTTTATGTCTGCGATATTCTTAGCATAGTATGCTTCATCCTTCACTTGCTCCTTCTTCTCTATCTGCTTTCGGAGCCAGCAGTCTTTTACAAAGTGGTTCTTGCCTTTACAATAGTGGCAGTCATAACCAGAGTCACCTACCAGCTTCTTCTCATCATCAGTTTTAGGCTTTCTTTGAACATCCTCCTTGGGTTTATGGGAACTGAAATTTCCCTGACGGCTTCTATTTTTGAACTTGGAGAAGTTTTTCTTGTAGAATTTCTTAGGATTTGACACCATGATATCTTTATCCTCCATTGTCAATTCTTCATCGGAAAGGTCAGACTCCAAATCATCATCATACACTTTCTTTCCCTTCGCAACGAGAGCAAGAGAACCCAGACTGGCATTCGTTTTTATTTTTGAGGTAATCTCTTTCTCATGAGATTTGAGAATTCCCATCACTTTCGCCAAAGTGTAATTTTTGAACTTCTTGTGTGCCTTTATTGTTGAAACAATAGACTTCCATTCAGATCAGAGACTATTCAATTCCTGTAGTCTGTCCCATATTTCCTTTGCAGTTTCACATGAATTGACCAATCGGAGTGTATCCGATTGAATAGCGAATCGAATAATTCTGAAGGCTTTTATATTTCACATTAGTTTATCCTTTTCGTCTTGAGGAATATTGGCATGTGCGACGAGAAGGTCGTGTATTCTTTCAAGGTTTTGATAACCCTCCTTCTACCAGTGTGAGCGAATGTGTCAACTGTGATAGCCTGCCATATTGTTGAACCATGTTCTTCAATACCAAGAACATAGTCTTGAAAGTGCAGTGCCCAGACATCATAGTCATTAGTGAATATGATTGGGATCCTTGTAGTAAATCCAATGCTACAGGACAAATGATTGAAAGTGTGAATCGTCGTGAGCCATGTGATCTTGTTAAAGATATGAATCAGACGTGTAAATAAGAATCGAGTTTAAAGTTTAAACAATCGATCAGGGTCTGATGCATAGAATCGATCAAAACGATTAAGGCGATCAAAACAGATTCGTGAACAAAAAGTTATAAACTCAACAGAAGAGATATGTATGAATTACACAATCTCCTGCTCTGATACCAATTGTTAGAACAAAGATAAGGATCTAGATTCAAAGATGCGGAATGTAAATGATTAATAAGAACACAATATGAAGAACTGATGTTGAATGATTCTATTAAGCAACTCAAGAACAATTCAGAGAGAACTATTTTGTATGAGTGCCGTGAATTTGAATTACAAAAGTTAACCCTAATTAGGGTACGTGCATGCCTTATATACTAAAACGAATTATGGAATGGATAGGCCCACCCATAAATGTACGCTAAACAAAAGGCTTAATTAACCTATGCGCAATTGACTCAATCTAATTAATGATTCAACAAGATCCACCAGTAACTCCCTAGATGGATACCGTTACATTTCAAGCTGCTGTAACAGTTGCTGTGGCAGCCACCATTTCAAACATTAGCATCAATGGCAGAAATGGAAAAGAGAACGGTACCAACAGTTCTACTCATGGCGAAACCTACGGACACCAACGCTTGTGCACCTATAAAGACTTCGCAAACTGCAAGCCCATGGCGTTTCGAGGCGAAGGCAGTGTCATCGCCTTGACAAGATGGTTCAAGAAAATCGAATCAGTATTTGACATCTCTGTGTGCCCCGAAGAATTTAATGTCAAATACGCTGATTGTACTTTTGCTGAAGCGGACTTATCCTGGTGGAATGGCCATGTTAAAACCCTGACTCTCGTCGTGGCTAACTCTATGAGCTGGGACGATTTAAAGACCATGATGTTGGAGGAGTATTGCCCTAGGGGCGAAGTTCAAAAATTGGAGCAACAACTTTTGTAAGAACCCGCGAAAAAGTGGAAAAAGGGTAAAACGGTCTTTTGACACGTTATAAGACTATTATGTAAAATAATATGTAATTGTAAAATAATAATACAATAAATACGAGATTATGTGAAATTTGGAGTTTTTATCGCGTGAATAGTAAAACTTGACCAAAAATGGCAAAATGGTCATTTAACATGGAAATGACCAAAATGTCAAGAAAATGTCAAGTTAATAGTTAATGGAACTTAGTTAGTAAATATATGAACTTTTGGACCACTTTTGAACAAAAGGAAGAAGTTAGGACCAAAATGCAAAGTTTTTATAAACATTTAATTATATATGTTATATAATAATTATTCCCTATCATATGAGAAATCAGTTGAGAGGATTCTAGAGAGCACGAGAGAGAGCTAGAGAGAGGAAGCTTGGAAAATTCAGCAAAGGAATCAAGAATCCAACCTTGGAATTAGAGATTCCAAGCTTTGAAAGGTAAGGTTTCCTTAGTTCTAACCTAGTTCTTGGGTGTGTTCTTGATTTGGTCTTTGGAAGGAATTGAAACTGCAAATTTCAGTAATAAATCATGTGGGTTAAGTAGCTAATGCTTCTAATAAGTCATTGGTTAAGAACTTAACTCAAAAACATGGAAGTAGATTGCATTTCTTGAGAATTTTCAAGTTTGGTCAAGAACTTTAATTCTTGTACTTGATTGATTGAAACGATTTTAATAGCTTAAAACCTTGTACTAATAGAGGGTTTTAGTCAAGGAACAAACCCCATATGATTAAGAACAGAAATAAGTGCTTAATGGGTGTAAACTGCGCGCTACAGTGCACAAATCGCGACTGATCAGGACACTGCCCAGGCGCTAGGCGCAGTGCGCCCAAGATCTGGGCGGGGTGCGCCCAGGCGCGGTGCGCCCTCAAACAGGGACCAAAAATGTTGGAAATTTCAATTGCTAGAAACCATAGCTAGACATGTCCGTTTGGTCTGAAATTTTAGCCATAACCCTAAAATGGTATAAGAACATGTCGGGAATTGTCAAATCCGTAATCCGACCTTGCGGAAAAGTCACTGTAGCGACAGTGGCTAAACTTCATATTTATGCCAAAACTTGATTTTTGGAATTTGAGCTAGACTTGTCCAATAAACTCCAAATTTGAAACACAAGTTTAATATGGCCTAATATTTCATGGAAAAGAGTCGGAACCGAAATACGACCCCTCGGGGGTACTGTAGCAAAATACGCGTATTTCGGAGAAAATTATAAATGAGTTCATTAATGGTTATATAATTAGTATGACCAAAAGTTGAGTCGTATGAGACCTTAAAACTGTAGAGGCAGTTGTAGCACATATTTATTAAATATATATATATATATATATATATATATATATATATATATATATATATATATATATATGATATATGTGTAGGAGGTGCTTCAAATACTAGTGAGCACGGAAAGCGAGACGGCGTATAAGAAGCGTAGTGGTTTATAGCTAAACCAAGGTGAGTATATGAGGATTTCTATAGTACATAGCAAACTTATGATGTTCAGAAAATAAGATTTTCAGTTTACTTAAAATGTTAAAGTTTGGAAACAGTTTTGAAAGAAGCTTCACAAGTGAGTTAAAGATGTTGAAGCTAGTTTGAAAGTATTTTTGATTATAAGTTAAAAGAGTTTATGAGTTTTGAGTTTAATATAAATTGAGTCCCATTTTGACCAATTCAAGAAGCAAAGTAAAGAAAGTAATGAGATAAAAAAGAAAGAAGAAAGAGCCAGTTGTCCGGACTAGGATCACCCACATAATCGGGAGATCTGAAGACACTACTGGGATGGTACCTCCCGTCGCGAAGTAGTTGTCTAGCTTAGTATACCCTTGTGCTTGAATCCGTTCCAAGTCACAAAGGGGAGACAGAATGAGCATAACCGAGCGGACGAATCTGTTCTGTCCCGCGAGGGGAGCTAGTTGAATGAATTAAATTAAAATAATTCATGAGTTTCAGTTGGTCACAAGTACATGAGAAAGAAAGCAGTTTTAAAGAAAGAAAGCAGTTTCAAAGAATTAAAACAGTTTTAAAGTAAGAAGTCGTTTTTGAGAAAGAAAATGTTTTTAAGTTTTAATTACAGAAAAGCAAAGAGATTTGAGACTTATTTTGAAAATAAGTTTTCAGCAGTTTATCAGTTTTACTTGTTATTAATTCAAGTTTTGAGCAGAAATAGTTTGGTTCTAAAACCCGTATTACTCACGAGGCTTTATGTCTCACGTATATTGTTTTTTTTAAAAGCTATGTACTTAGGTGAAAGGAGCGGAAGTTGACGTTGGGACCAGTGTAAATATAGTAAGTTTAAATTATGGTTTTCTGTATTGAGTCTGTAATACCCTTTCAGAATAAAGTTTGTAAATAATAAAAAAATAATGTTAGTGACTACTTCATAGTCACGAGTTGTAAAATAATTTTGTAATATAAACTGTATTTGAATACGGTTTGAGAAAGGGGTGTTACAGTTTTGGTATCAGAGCCATAGTTTGAGCGAACTAGGTGTCAGTACTTGAACCTAGACTTAAACTATGTGAGAGTTAAGTAGGGTACATACTTGAGTATGATGTAGAAAGAAAGTAAAAACAGGAGTAAATCCATAACAGTGGAATATGAGTCCAGGTAGTAAACTGGAAGCAAATGTGTATAGGTGGTTATAATAATATGGGCCCGTACTATCATAATCATAGGATATACATTTGAGTTTGGTGGAACCACATAGGAATTATGTGAAGCTGTAAGGGATAAGTGTAAGAGGTTTGAGGGGTATAGATTCAGTATACATATGGAAGAAAATCCAGTATGACTAGAAATACTACAGTATAAAAAAAGTGTTAAAGATGAAGTAACAGATACGAAGTATGTAGCGGGGAAAACCCCATACCTTATATGAATCAGTATAAAGTGTATGTAATAAAATATTAGAAAATATGAGTAAGGAGCACTGAAAATAAGATGACAAGAATAAAAAGGTAATTATGAAGAAAAATGCAAATTTGTGGTTATGATAACCACCGTATAATATGAGAAATAACGTAAAGTAAGACAGGGATCAGTAAAAGAGACATGGCGAGAATGTATAAATGTATTGAAAATGTTAATAGAAGTAATGAAGTATATAGTATAGCTATAAAATAGAGAGTATAACTGAAAATTTCAGTTGTCTAACGAAAATGAACTATGATTATGGAATAAAAATAAGAAAATGTCACTATGGTGACCAAAGAAAGAAAGATTGGAAAAGAAGGTGAATACAGATATATGAATGAAATTCATATAAGAAAGAAGAATGAAAACATTTAAGCAGAAAGAGTAAGAGAAAGTGAGTTGGGTGTAATTATTGATAAACCCAATGAAAGTATGTATATAAAAATAACAAAAGAGTAGATATTAAGAGGTAGTATGATGTGTTTTTCATGAACAACTAAGAGATTAAAATATGTATATAAAAGTTGTGAGTAAATAAGATAGTATAAAATGAAAGCAAAATACTTAACCAAGTAGTAGAAGAGGAATCCAAGACAGAAATGAAAATATAAGAAATGGGAAGTTGTGACTTCCAAACTTGAAAGTAATATGACAAATAAAGATATCTAATAGTTGAAGCAAATAACTAAGTTTGAAATGTATTATAGTGAGCAATATAACAAAGTAAGTTATTTGGATGGGGAAAGTAATAAAATTTGTTAAAGACTATGAGTATGTTGCATTTTTATAATGCGAGAGAATGAGTTGAGAAATAGAGATTAAATGCGTAATCAAATGTTAGATGAACAGTTAAAGATAATACCGATAATGATGACAATGAGAAGAATATAAAGACAGTTATTAAAGAAATGGTCATTTGAAATCAGATTTAGTGACCATATAAATATGAAATAAAAAGAATTGAGAATGATAAAAGTATAACCGAAAGAATGTGAGAAAATGACTGAGAGTCACAAACAATAGGAGATAAAGAATAAAAGCAAATATCTAGATAAGTATTAGACAAAGAGTCAAATATGAAATAATAGTTAAAATAAAGAGACAACTTCTAAGAGGAAGAGATGGGTAAAAGTAGCCAAAGAATAGAGAAATGGTAAAAAGAATAATAAAAGAAATTATGGGTATCAAACCTAAGAAGTTTATAAGTAAAAATATGTGAGATGAAGAGACTAAATGTTTATAAAAATGGTGGTAATCTATATGATTATGAAAGTAGTGTATGCTTAATAAGTATAATGAGATAAAACAAGAAATTGTTGAAGTCAGAAATGCCAGTCTTTATTGAAGTATTGTTATCATGCAGTCAGAATAAAAAGAGAAGTAAAAGTTATTTTTGGCATTAGCCATAGCAAGTAAAGAGTAAGCGAGAGATAGAATGCTAAACTAAGCATTAGTGTGAGAAATAGTAACTACAAGAAAATACTAAAACATAAGTAATAAGATGAGAGTGGTACATGGGGTACCTAAGAAGATAAGAAGTGTACTCATAAGAGTACAGTAAGAAAGCTGAGAAATAAAAAGGACATGATTATATTAGAAAGTATAATGAGTAAAAGAGGTTGAAATCTCATATATTATAAAAAAAGGAAGAAGTATTTAGATTGTTAATATGTCGAAAGGTGAAAATGATATAAGTAAAGAGTGATACAAGACATGTATTTATAAAAGTAATGCATGCAAGCAACAAGATGATAAGAGAATGTATGAAAATTAGTAGAAATTATAGCAACACCTTTGAAATAAAAGGTTTTGCTTATAAAAAAAAGATAGAAAAATTCTTTGAGAACTAAAGATGAAAGATAAGACAAAAGAAGCAAGAACAACGATTGACTTTTGAAGAGTCAATTCTTCTAATATATATAGATATAAGAAGTTGTAAAACTTCTAAAGAAATGTATAAAGGTAAAGTGGGCAGATATCGTGTAAATATATATATATATATATATATATATATATATATATATATATATATATATATATATATATATATATATATATATATATATATATATATATATATATATATATATATATGAGATTTGAGTCTAATGACAAGAAAGAAGTAATTAGAAATGAAGATTGACTGTTGGAAAGTCAATTTTCTATAATAAAGTATAAAGTGATAGAGCTTCTAAAATAAGAAAGAGAAAGTAAATTTAAAATATGAAATTTACTCAAGTAAGAAGAATAGGTAAAAGCTTTTATTACATTAAAAGAGAAGTCGAGTAATGCGTCTGTCCTTATATTATCAGATGGGACAGAAGATTTTGAAGTATACAGCAATGCCCTACATAGAGGGCTTAGATGTGTGTAGATGCAGAAGAATAAGAGTATAGCATATGTTCCCAGATAGTCAAAAGCCCTAGAAATAAAGTATATTACCTATGATATAAAGCTAACCGCAATAGTATTTGCCTTGAAAATTTGGAGGCATTACCTATATGGAACAAAGCGTAAGCTATTCACTGATCACAAGAGTTTGTAGTATGTGTTCACTCAAATAGAGTTGAACATAAGACAGAAAAGATAGTTAGAGTTGACCAGTGATTATGTTTGCGAGATTGTATACCATTCAGGCAAGCAAGTGTAGCAGCAGATGCATTGAGTAGAATAGTTCCAGAGAAAAGAATCAATGCAAGATTGATACGTATAGAACTAGTGTCCAGTATTATGGAACAGGTTAAAGCAGTCCAACAAAAAGTTGGAAAAAGCATAGATTTGAAAGATGAGAAACGAGGAAGACATGCAGTTTGAGATAAGTAGAGAAGAGTTAAAGACTTCTAGAACCCGTATTTGGGTGCCGAAAGCAGGAGATTTGTGAAAGTTGATTTTAGAAGAGTCACATAAGTTTAAGTTTAAAGTTGAGAAAAATACGTTCCCAAGTGTGTCATTTGTGCACAAGTCAAGGTGGAACATTAGGTCCCGCATGGAGATGCTCAGTCATTACACATTCCAGCCGAAAAGTGGGAAGATGTAACCATGGACTTGATTGTCGGGTTACCGAGAACGAGAAGAGGTTATGATAGTATATGGGTCATAGTTGACCGGTTGACCAAGAGTGCACTATTTCTAGCCATAAAAGAAACTACTCCATTGGAGCAGTTAGCCCAGTTGTATATAGATGAAGTATTTAGAAGATATGGTGCACCGTTGTCTATCGTGCCAGACAGAGACCCCAGATTTACCTCTAACTTTTGGAGAGCTTTACAAGATAAAATGGGGACGAGGATTCAGCTAAGTACAGCGTATCATCCACAAATGGATGGTCAGAGTGAACGAACGATCCAGACATTAGAAGACATGCTACGGTCATGCGTGATGGATTTTGGGAGGTAGTTGGGATGAACAATTACCATTAGTGAAGTTTGCATACAATAACAGCTACCATTCTAGCATTAAAATGCCACCCTTTGAGGCATTGTATGGTAGAAAGTGTAGAACTCCTTTATGCTGGTTGGAGGCGGGTGAGACTAAGTTGACAGGACCAGAAACTGTTAGAGTGACCAATGAGAAGATTGGAGTGATTCAGGTTAACGTGAAAGCAGCACAAGATCGACAGAAGAGTTACTCCAATTTAAAGAAGGGACCGTATGACTTACAAGAAAGGGATCTAGTGATGATAAAAGTGTCACCATGGAAGGGTGTAGTCAGATTTGGTAAGAGAGAAAAGCTGAGTCCAAGGTACATTGGACCATTTAGAATCCTGAAGAGAGTTGGATTGCAAGCAACCAAGCTAGAATTACCACTAGAACTCAGTGGAATACATGATACCTTTCATGTATGCTACTTGAAGAAATACTTTGGAAAAGAAGAGTTAGTGATATCGTATACAGACTTGAGGGTGGAGACTCCTAGCAGACTGTTTGAAGAACCTGAAGCAATTCTAGAGATGCAGACTAAAAAGCTAAGGAACAAGGAAATTAACCTTGTACTAGTCAAGTGGAAGCACCCGTTAGGGTCAAACCTAACTTGGGAGATGTTAGAAGAAATGAAGAGAAGATATCCGAATTTCACAGATTACGAAAAGATTCCGAGGACGGAATCCGCTTAAGGAGGGGTGACTGTAAGAACCCGCGAAAAAGTGGAAAAAGGGTAAAACGGTCTTTTGACACGTTATAAGACTATTATGTAAAATAATATGTAATTGTAAAATAATAATACAATAAATACGAGATTATGTGAAATTTGGAGTTTTTATCGCGTGAATAGTAAAACTTGACCAAAAAGGGCAAAATAGTCATTTAACATGGAAATGACCAAAATGTCAAGAAAATGTCAAGTTAATACTTAATGGAACTTAGTTAGTAAATATATGAACTTTTGGACCACTTTTGAACAAAAGGAAGAAGTTAGGACCAAAATGCAAAGTTTTTATAAACATTTAATTATATATGTTATATAATAATTATTCCCTATCATATGAGAAATCAGTTGAGAGGATTCTAGAGAGCACGAGAGAGAGCTAGAGAGAGGAAGCTTGGAAAATTCAGCAAAGGAATCAAGAATCCAACCTTGGAATTAGAGATTCCAAGCTTTGAAAGGTAAGGTTTCCTTAGTTCTATCCTAGTTCTTGGGTGTGTTCTTGATTTGGTCTTTGGAAGGAATTGAAACTGCAAATTTCAGTTATAAATCATGTGGGTTAAGTAGCTAATGCTTCTAATAAGTCATTGGTTAAGAACTTAACTCAAAAACATGGAAGTAGATTGCTATTCTTGAGAATTTTCAAGTTTGGTCAAGAACTTTAATTCTTGTACTTGATTGATTGAAACGATTTTAATAGCTTAAAACCTTTTACTAATAGAGGGTTTTAGTCAAGGAACAAACCCCATACGATTAAGAACAGAAATAAGTGCTTAATGGGTGAAAACTGCGCGCTACAGTGCACAAATCGCGACTGATCAGGACACTGCCCAGGCGCTAGGCGCAGTGCGCCCAAGATCTGGGCGCAGTGCGCCCAGGCGCAGTGCGCCCAGGCGCAGTGCGCCCAGGCGCAGTGCGCCCAGGCGCAGTGCGCCCAGGCGCAGTGCGCCCAGGCGCAGTGCGCCCTGAGCCAGGCGCGGTGCGCCCTCAGACAGGGACCAAAAATGTTAGAAATTTCAATTGCTAGAAACCATAGCTAGACATGTCCGTTTGGTCTGAAATTTTAGCCATAACCCTAAAATGGTATAAGAACATGTCGGGAATTGTCAAATCCGTAATCCGACCTTGCGAAAAAGTCACTGTAGCGGGAGTGGCTAAACTTCATATTTATGCCAAAACTTGATTTTTGGAATTTGAGCTAGACTTGTCCAATGAACTCCAAATTTGAAACACAAGTCTAATATGGCCTAAGATTTCATGGAAAAGAATCGGAACCGAAATACGACCCCTCGGGGGTACTGTAGCAAAATATGCGTATTTCGGAGAAAATTATAAATGAGTTCATTAATGGTTATATAATTAGTATGACCAAAAGTTGAGTCGTATGAGACCTTAAAACTGTAGAGTCAGTTGTAGCACATATTAATTAAATATATATATGATATATGTGTAGGAGGTGCTTCAAATACTAGTGAGCACGGAAAGGGAGATGGCGTATAAGAAGCGTAGTGGTTTATAGCTAAACCAAGGTGAGTATATGAGGATTTCTATAGTACATAGCAAACTTATGATGTTCAGAAAATAAGATTTTCAGTTTACTTAAAATGTTAAAGTTTGGAAACAGTTTTGAAAGAAGCTTCACAAGTGAGATAAAGATGTTGAAGCTAGTTTGAAAGTATTTTTGATTATAAGTTAAAAGAGTTTATGAGTTTTGAGTTTAATATAAATTGAGTCCCATTTTAACCAATTCAAGAAGCAAAGTAAAGAAAGTAATGAGATAAGAAAGAAAGAAGAAAGAGCCAGTTGTCCGGACTAGGATCACCCACATAATCGGGAGATCTGAAGACACTACTGGGATGGTACCACCCGTTGCGAAGTAGTTGTCTAGCTTAGTATACCCTTGTGCTTGAATTCGTTCCAAGTCACAAAGGGGAGACAGAATGCGCATAACCGAGCGGACGGATCTGTTCTGTCCTGCGAGGGGAGCTAGTTGAATGAATTAAATTAAAATAATTCATCAGTTTCAGTTGGTCACAAGTACATGAGAAAGAAACCAGTTTTAAAGAAAGAAAGCAGTTTCAAAGAATTAAAACAATTTTAAAGTAAGAAGCCATTTTTGAGAAAGAAAATGTTTTTAAGTTTTAATTACAGAAAAGCAAAGAGATTTGAGACTTATTTTGAAAATAAGTTTTCAGCAGTTTATCAGTTTTACTTGTTATTAATTCAAGTTTTGAGCAGAAATAGTTTGGGTCTAAAACCCGTATTACTCACGAGGCTTTATGTCTCACGTATATTGTTTTTTTTAAAAGCTATGTACTTAGGTGAAAGGAGCGGAAGTTGACGTTGGGACCAGTGTAAATATAGTAAGTTTAAATTATGGTTTTCTGTATTGAGTCTGTAATACCCTTTCAGAATAAAGTTTGTAAATAAAAAAATAATAATAATGTTAGTGACTACTTCATAGTCACGAGTTGTAAAATATTTTTGTAATATAAACTGTATTTGAATACGGTTTGAGAAAGGGGTGTTACAGCTTTAGAACCTCACGATGAAGTATTCAGATATAGTTGCCTACACCAACCGGTTTAACGACCTAGCGGTTCTGTGTCCCTCAATGGTCATGTCAGAACAAAAGAAGGTGGAACGCTATATCTGGGGACTATCCCCCCAAATTCAAGAAAATGTTGAAGCTGCTAACCCTGCCACCTACGACAGTGCCAAGCATTTGGCACAAAGGCTAGTTGACCATGGAGTCCGCCAAGGCATTATAACACTCAAAGCTGACCAACCAAAGGGCAGAGACCACAAGCGGAAGTCATGAACAAGGGAAAGGGTCAACTAAACAAAGAAATTTCCAAAAGACAACAAACTGTGGCGGCCATGCCCCCACTGTCCCTGCTGCCCCAGCACTGACAAAGCAATATATTGGGACCCTGCCTAAATGCAACAAGTGCAATTTCCATCACAATGGAGCTTTTCGAGAAATACACTACACCAATTGTGGCAGAAAGGGGCATACTTCTCGTTTCTGCAAAGCACCGGCTCAACAAGCCACCTAAGCCACTAATGTTGGGGTGATCCAAGCATGTTATGCATGTAGAGAAATGGGGCATTTCAAAAGGGAGTCCCCAAAGGCGAAGAACAAGAATGTCGGAATCATGGGAAGAGTCTTGGCAATGGGATGCGTGGAAGCAGTGGAGGATCCCACTGTGGTTATCGATACGTTTCTCCTTAATAACTCATGTGCATGCATACTTTTCGATAGTGGTGAGGAGAGGAGTTTCGTAAGCCACGAGTTTAAGCACATACTAAAACAAAAACCCCCAACCACTCAATGAAACATTCACAGTATAAATGGCTAATGGAAAAACTGAAAGTACCAACGACATATACATAGGATGCACCCTGACCCTAAACGATCACTACTTCTAGATCGACCTAATGCCTGTTAGAATAGGAAGCTTCGATGTCATCATCGATATGGATTGGCTAATTCCATACCATGCCGATATCATGTGCTACGAAAGGGCCGTCCGACTTAACTTACCAAATAGTGAGACTCTTGTCGTTTATGGTGATAAACCCAGAACAAACCTCCGGATCGTCTCTTGAATTAAGGCTCGAAAGTATCTATACAAAAGATATCACACATTTCTAGCCCACGTTGTTGATGAGAAGAAAGAAGTAAAGAGCATCAAGGAGATTCCTGAAGTCAGCAATTTTCCCAACGTATTCCAAGAAGACCTTCCAGGAGTGCCAATCGCACGACATGTCGAGTTTAGAATCGACTTGATTCCTGGAGCCACCCACATAGAAAAATCACGATATCGGTTAGCCCCGACAGAAATGCAAGAACTATCCAGTCAACTGAATGAACTGCTAAGTAAAGGGTTCATCAGACTGAGTTTCTCACTTTGGGGAGCACCGGCCTTGTTCATGAAGACGAAAGATGGATCATTTCATATGTGCATCGACTACCAGGAGTTGAACAAACTCACCATCATGAACCGATATCTAATACCCTAAATTGACGACCTATTTGACCAGCTCCAATGATCGAGTTACTTCTCAAAAATCGATCGAGGGTCGGGGTACCACCAGCTCAGAGTCCAGGAGGGTGGTGTTCCTAAGACAGTATTTAGGACTCGTTAACACCACTACGAGTTCGTTGTGATGCCCTTCGTATTGACTAATGCACTTGCGGTGTTCATGGACCTAATGAACCGCGTATGGCGACGTTACTTAGATAAATTCGTGATAGTGTTCATCGATGACATATTAATCTATTCGCTAATTAAGGAGGAGCATAATCAACATCTGTGACAAGTTTTGGAGACACTAAGGGCGGATAAGTTGTATGTAAAGTTTCCAAAATGTGAATTTTGGAATCGAAAGGTGGACTTCTTAGGACACGTTGTCAGTGAGGAAGGGATACATGTGGACCCCTCAAAAATCAAGGCAATTGAAAACTGGGAAGCGTCAAGGAAACCGACAGAAATCCGCCAGTTTTTGGGCCTTGCTGGCTATTATCGAAGGTTCATACAGAACTTTCCCAAAATCGAGAAGCCACTTACTGCCCTGACTCAGAAAGGAGTGACCTTCAATTGGGAAGGTAAATAAGAAACTGCCTTCCAGACCCTAAAGTAAGCTTTATGCAGTGGTCCGATTTTGTCCCTCCCTGAGGGAACGTAAGACTTTGTGGTCTACTGCAATGCATCCAAGAGGGGTTTAGGTTGCGTACTCATGCAGCGGGGAAAGGTCGTTGCCTATTCCTTAAGACAACTTAAAACCCACGAGGTCAACTACACCACACATGACCTCGAGTTAGGGGCAATAATGTTTGCATTAAAGATTTGGAGACACTACCTTTATGGTACTAAGTGTACGATCTTCACTGATCATAAGAGCTTACAACACATTCTCAATCAAAAGGAGCTCAACATAAGACAACGATGATGGATGGAGTTACTAAGTGATTATGAATGTGAAATTCGTTATCATCTGGGCAAGACCAATGTAGTAGCGGATGTCCTAAGTCAAAAGGAGTACTCGGGCCACCGAGTAAAATCATTGACAATGACTATCCATTCACATCTGACCACTCATATCAAGGAGGCGTAACTTGAAGCCTTGAAACCTGAGAATGTCGCAAGTGAATCCTTGCGAGGAATGGAAAAAAACCTTGAGGTCAAGGATGATGGAGCTCGTTACCTCATGAATCGAATATGGACACCAAGATTCGGCGGTTATAAAAACATTATCATGGACGAGGCTCACAAAACCAGGTACTCCATTCATCCCAGGATTGATAAGATGTATCTAGACCTCAAGAAACTATATTGGTGGCCAAACATGAAAGCAGAGATTGCTACTTATGTGCACAAGTGTTTGACTTGTGCCAAGGTCAAGGTAGAATATCAAAAGCCCTTGGGCTTATTACAACAACCGAAGATACCCGAGTGGAAGTAGGAGCAGATAACCATGGATTTCATAACTAAACTTCCCAAAACAACTGGTGGACTGGACACCGTATGGGTAATTATCGATAGGTTAACGAAGTCTGCGCACTTCCTGCCAATCAAAGAGACAGACAAAATTGAGAAGCTGACAAGGACTTACATCAAAGAGATTGTACGATTGCATGATACACCAATATCTATTATTTCGGATAGAGATAGCTGATTTATGTCACGTTTTTGGCAATCATTGCAAAAGGCCGATTTACGTCACGTTTTTTGCAATCATTGCAAAAGGCCTTGGGTACTAGGCTCGACAACAGTACAGCTTACCATCCACAAACCGACGGGAAAAGCGAGAGAAGCATTCAAACGTCGGAAGACATGTTGACAACTTGTGTGATAGACTTCGGTAAAACTTGGTAACACCCACTTACTGCTCATCGAATTCTCGTACAATAATAGTTACCACAAAAGCATTAAAGTTGCTCCATTTGAAGCCCTCTACGGGCGCAAGTGCAGATCCCCTCTGTGCTGGGCTGAGGTGGGCAACACTCAGTTAGCTAGAGGACAAGTGCCTAACAGCACTCTCACCGATCCTGAGATCATACAAGAAACGACAGAGAAAATCGTTAAAATTCGTGAATGACTAAAAGCATCTCGAGACCGACAAAAGAGTTATGTAGATAGACAACACAAACCCTTGGAATTCTAGGTTGGCGACCGCATAATGTTGAAGGTCTCACCCTAGAAGGGAATGATACGTTTTGGAAAATGTGGGAAACTAAATCCAAGGTACATTGGGCCATTCGAGATCCTTGCCAGGATTGGACCGGTAGCCTACAGACTTCGGTTAACACAAGAACTCAGCAACGTGCACCCCACTTTCCATGTATCCAACCTAAAGAAGTGTCTGTTCAATGAAACCCTCGTCATTCCACTTAACGAGATAGAAGTAAATGAGAATCTCCACTTCGTCAAGGAACTTGTGGAAATCATGGATAGGGAAGTCAAGCGAATGAAGCAACGCCGCATACCAATAGTAAAAGTCTGCTGGAATGGCAAGTGTGGACCTGAATTTACCTTGGGAACATGAGGATCAAATGAAACAGAAATACCCACATCTCTTCCCAAACTCTTGAGAATCTACTCAAAGTACTAATTTTGGGACGAAATTCCTTCTAACGGAAGATGATGTGACAACCGTAAAAATTGGTCAAGAAAAGTCAACTGGAGCGTACATTAGGTCAACATGATGAAAGGTAATTTTTCATAACCTTTACAATGTATTATTGGACATTATAATACTTCATACGCTAATTTAAAACAATTATCAAGTAAACGCTGTAAAATTGGATAATAAACTATAGTAGCGTAAAAGTTCGATAATCACACAAATATTATTTTGGTATTAATAATATTCATAACACGATGTATTCGTGCTCACGAATCTGTTGACATGTAGAATGTCGAAAAGGGAGTTCGCATGTGAAACTTACAACAGTTAATCGCTGAAAACAATAAACGTACACACGGTTTGGACACTAAAATACATTACATGCTGCCTTAAACATCAAAAATAAATTTGCGGAACACGTATTATGAAGCACAATATTGTCTAGTATTTAATTTAATAGCCAGCTTTATTTTTCGGTAAAATGCCAAATATCGCGTATTAGAAAGAATACCGCGCTTAAACGGGTATACCTTCGCCTAACGAATTAGGAATCAATCTAAATAGATGTTTACTAATATTTTAATGCATAATATTGATTTACATATTTATTGGTAATTATATTTCCGAAAAAATATAAAAATACGCAAAACGTTTTACCGCGTTTTATAAAAACAACCACAATTATATAACTTGAGTGTATAAATAATAAAAGCCAAACACCCCACCCCCACCCCCCAACCGTCGGTCACCACCCCCCTCACCACCATTCCTCTAGCTACAAGATGGTGATTCGAAGTTTTATAGTAAACAATTTGAGACACCATACTCTGCAAATTATACATATATTACAACATATCTTCATTCTTGACCAAAGATCTCCCAACTTTCCTCTCCCTTCTCTCTTGAAATTGGTCCACACACCCTCCAACACCACCTCCGGCCACCGCTCCGCCGCCGTCGACCACCGGTTGCCGCTTAAAAACCTCGTTATTTTGGAGCGTAAGCTCAAGTCCAAACCTAAGTTGGAGCTCGTTTGTGATATATCACAATTCAAGGGTGAGTCCATACCCCTCAATTTCATTTTTATTCAAGTTTTTAGAGGGAGAAAAGTTATACTATGAAAATGGTCATATATACATGTTTTTAACTAGTTTTGTGTAAAAATGTTTTTCTACTTGAAATAATATTAGATCCAAGTATTATGAACATTATTATGTGATATGTGTAGTAAAATACAAATCTATGAAGACAATGACTGTAACAATGTTAGAAGTTCTAAGGAAAAATCATAAAAATAAAACTAATAAAAACTATGTTTTTATGAATGTAACATGAGTTTTCTAGCAAAAATGGTTATAAGCAAGTTATTACACCATTTTTGTCTGAAATAATTTAAAAGATGTTATTTATGAACATCTAAATAAGTTAACTTATATATATATATATATATATATATATATATATATATATATATATATATATATATATATATATATATATACAACGAAACATTTTCGGACAAAAAAAATGATTATATGAAAGTATATAATTATTATACACTATTTTATTATCATGGGAAAAGTGATAATTACAAAGACAAGGGTTTTCAATTACATATAAAACGTAAACATGTTGATAGCAATTATTGATAGGATTTATGCAAATCAATAAACTCAAACACTAAGTTCACATGCAACCTAGATTGGATCTATGTTTTCACTATTTGAACATGTAATATAAATCGTAAGGCCAATCGAAAATTTACTAAAAGAAATAAAGAAGAAAAACTAACCTTTAGTTGATTTCTTGGAAGCTAAGCAACACAATTGTCTTGCCTCAAATGAAGTCACACCCAGTAGCTAGGGTTTCGAAATCCAGAGAGAAATACAGAGGAAAATGGCGCAGATTAATGACGACTAGGGGTCCTTATTTATAGGCTTCAGGTGGTTACAGATAAGCCATATAAAAAAACCTTTTGAATTCAAATCAATGTATACATTTTATCATTTAATTCAAACCTATTTATCTATATATATTAATTTCAAAATTCGTAGATTATCTCATCCATAATTTCGTCAACCACCAGCTGCCAAAACTGTCACTACTCAACTATTGAGTAATTACAATTCAGCCCCTGCACCTTTAATTAATTCAATTAATCACCAAATTAATTCCAGATTCATTTCTAATTAATTAATATAATTTCTAAATAATATATTATCAACATAATATATTAATAAAGTATTTATTTTATTTCTATTGATTTATTAATCATATAATAAATCAATCTTTGTCTCTTCTGGTGTTTCTACCAAACCTTCAGCTATGAGGGCAACCAAATAGACTTTGCTACTATTATTTAGATAAATACAAATTATTAGTCATGAATTAGACACCTAATCCAACAGTCTCCCACTTCGATAAGTCTATGACCATAATTGTCAATTTACCTTCTAATTAACCAGCAAATTGTAGATTCCAAAAAGCCGCTGCCGAACTCTAACCTAGTCAGCTCTATCCATAGATAAGTGATCATATGATCCTCCGTCCAACAAGATATTTTCCAGACTTGAGACATATGATCCTCCGTCCAACAAGATATTTTCCGAACTCTAACCTAGACACTTATGATCGATCCATTTGCAAAAGCTCATGGAATCCGATCTGATCTATTCTGAACCCTTTCAAAACTTATGGATCACTCGTAATCCTTGTGTCATGACTTTTAGAAACTCTTTCCTTTTAAGAGACATGCATCTTGAATCTTATCAAGATCATACTAATATTGGCTAGGTCTATACTGGTGGTTTTATATATCTGATAGATGATTGTGACAACATGAGTGTGATGTACTTTCTTCATATCTTTCATGCCAAATCATCACACTTTGCAATGATAGGAAAATTCCTTTCCCGAAGTCATGCATCTTGATCTCATCAAGATCATACTTATAATGGCAGAATTTCACTAATGGCTTTATCTATCTGATATATTCTTGTGACCACTTGAGTACATTGTATCTCCTCAAGATCTTTCATAGCAAATCATCTCTTAATGCTTAGTCATTACACTTTATAATGATAAGAGGTGTTTCCTAGAAATAGTATGTGACCGACATACATTTATTGGCAGATCACATTAATACTCCCACTGGCTTTGACACGGTTATAAGACTCTTTTAGATCATCATAAAGTCAAAACCTTTTGGCACATTTTAAGAATCCATAATCTAAACCTTCTGACATAATTGCATGAATCTTTCAGCTAGTTACAAAATCCAAAATTTTAGCATATTTTGGGAATCCAAAGATGTTGGGTGTTCAATTCAATCAAGGGATGGATTGACTAAGTGTTTAACAATATGAATCAAAAGATAAGCAACACATGCAAATTATAATAAGGATGAACAATTAAGAAGTTAACAATAATTGGATAACATGTGCTGAATGCTTGTATTTCACGATTAGGGTTTTACAATTTTGGAGGATGATCAACTCACCCCCGACACGGAATGGTATCACTGATATTTATACTAAGTCAGTGATATGCATAGTACAATCGTATAACAGAGAATATCCTATCAGTGTACTATCCAATAGGATGCTAGATTCATGCAACACGTAATGTACTATTATGCGTGCCTGCAAAAGGTATTACAGTTGGAAGTCTTTGAATACTCCAGGACAATCCCTTAAGTGTCTTCAGACTTCGGGGTCTTCTATTATTGTGTTTACTTCGGGGTCTCGAGGTGGGACTTCGGATAGTAGGGCACTTCATCACAAATATACTTCAACAATCTCCCCCTTTGTGTCAAGTGCATCCGAAGCCTATGGCTTGTAGTGAGTCTTGTGTACTTCATTCAAAGTGTATCTCATTTCTAGCCACTAGTTGAGATAATCTTTCACCTTCTTCTTCTCCTCCGCAGTGTTCACAAAACAGTTGTTTACAAGACCTAACACTTGTTGAATTGACTTCGAAGGGTAGAGGCCTATGTAATCAATCTTAAAGAATTTTGTGACCATTTTTTCACTGTCACTGGATAATCCTTTAAGACAACACCCCAGGGCTTGTCCACAATCTGCCCGGCCTTCAAGTGATCAAAATTTTCAATTGTTGTTGGTGGGGGTGCCAGTGCCTATCCGAAGAGTTTTGCCACGAATATATCAAACTTGGCAAATCTTAGCATGTTATTTTTGAAGAAAGAGGAGATATGTTTTGAAGCATCAGTGAAGATCGACACTGACTCTACTTCATTCCCGGATGAGTACTTCAGAAGGTCGAGAAGCACAATGAAGTCATGTGGATTCATGATGGGAAAATTTGCAATTGAGAATCTTGAATCCTCTTCATTGATCCCTCGAAGCACAAGGAAATCAATATTCTTGAAGCCTATGAATCTCTCTCCTTCTTTGATGGAGATGATTTTTTACAATTTACTTTTCACTCCATACATAGTTCGGAGCTTGTATGAACTTTGCATGGAATGCAACCTTTCTCTTCTTGAAGTCAGTCAACTTTTCCTTCGGTACTTGCTTTTCAAATTGAAGAAAGGCAAAGGTCTTCGGATTGTATGGAAGGTCAAGTTGACGACTGATTCTTGATTTTGTCTCAAAGCTTCGGAGAGGAAGCCTGTTGAAAACTGTGAAGTCTTTGAAGCCAATGGCTGTGATTAACTCCGCAGTCCAGGCTTGATTCTCATGAGCAATGTTGTTTATCATGAGCATCTTTTGTAATCTTCCTCTCTCTCTTTATGGACTTGCTCCATGTGTGGAGAAATCCTCAGCACCTTGTCTTGTGGTCATGAACCGGAACCACTAGCTTCTGTTGTGGTGGTGGTTCTAAAGGCAGGACCAGCTGTTGAAATAGTTGGGATAAAGGGTGATCTCCATAGAATGCTGGTCGTTGTCGCAGTGCCTTGGGCTTGAGTTTTTAAAGCAGCTGTGACCAAGGCTTGAGTCACAAGGGCTTGAGTGACTAAAGCTTGGGATTTTGGGGCAGTGGATCCTGAGGCTGCGGATTTCCCCCTTGTGAAGGTTGAGACATTGGTTCAGCCTGAGCAATTTTCGGAGGATGCTGCCTTCCCGCTTCAGACCTTTCCATCGTCAGAGACACATTTATCATTGGCTGAACAGTTCTCTTCAGTTTCTCAATGATGTCCGAAGTTAATGCTGCATTGGTTTTCTTGAGCTCATTTGCAAAGATTGTGACTGCTGAACGAGAATTTGCAGCAGTAAGCTCTTCAATGCACTTGTGGGCATCGAATAGGTGTTTTCCAAAGCTGGTTTGGTACTGAGAGTTGAAGGAGCTTGTGTTTTCATTAAGGGTGGACAAGGCCTTCACCACTTCGGAGTTGGAGGCTTCCACTTTCTCCACCAAGTCCTTGATGCTTTTCTTAGTTTGCTCCTTAAGGAGCCTGTGCCTCTCATCAATTTGATCAACCAATGTGGTGCACTTTCGTTCCAAAATTCTCTTGATGTCGATCTGTTGATCGAGAATCCTTTTCTCCGAATCCTTGACGATTTTCTCTATTTTATCAGTCAGGGCCTTCTGAACTTCAGACATTTGATCCTCAAGGTTTGCCTCAGTTCCCCTTGTGGGATCAAAGCCAGTGTTGGACTGGAGAAGAGCATCCAGTTTTCTATTAAGAATTTTGTATTGTTATCCAAGGATGAAGTTTGAGTCATCAAGACTATTATCCTCATCATCTTCTATCACAAGTGGTGCCATGTGGAAGGCGGCCACTGTTTCTTCTGTGGATGGGGGTTTTGAAAATATGGTGGTTTCAAAATCGAAGTCATCACCGAAGGGAACATCTGGAAGTGATTTATCCACTTCGGAAGATGAAATGTTTAACAATGGTTCTGAAGTGGTTATGAAGGGTTTGGATGTTTGAGCAGCTGATATAATGCGTTTTTTAATGATGAAGGAGATTGGTGTAGTGGTTTGAGTAGAGGAAGTGAGAGGAATTTCTGTGGTGTGAATTGTTGAAGATTGTGGGGCAGTGGTTGGAGGCACATCAGAAGTACTTGTGCATATTGTTGTTGTCTGTTCAGATGTAATTGTGTCAGTGAGAGGAGATGTAGTAGGAGGTACATCCGAAGTGGTTGTTTGTGCAGATGTGATATTGGTTGGAGTTGGTGGTCTGGTTTCAGGGATTGGTGATGTTTGATGTCTTCTTCTTCTTCTTCTGCTTGAATGTTAGCAGAAAGGGTCCTCTCTGAGTCCGAAGACTCATCCACTACGGATACATTTTTACCCCTTTTGGATTGTTTCCATTTTGGAGTGATTTGCTGTGAAGGTTTCCTCTTCTTATTCACCCTCTTCAGACCGGTAGGACCACTAGTTAATTTCCTTTTTCCTTTGGTTTATGCAAGGGCTTTGGTAGGTGCAGCTGGGATGATTTCTCGAATAGGATAGGGCGATACAAGAGTGTTGCGATATGTGTTGACTTCATCATATTCCATTGGTACCTTAGAGAGCATTGCTTGAAGAATTTCCGCACAAAATTCAGTAAGGACCTCATCCAATGGAGGAAATGTGATGTGTGTGTATCTTATTTCCGCAAAATCAGGGTCATATACAAACGCTATCTGCTTATAGTGGGCATCAACAACTATTGCCCAAAATCTAGCATTTGAGATTTCTGTGCCCTTTAGAGTATGCTTGATGTGAGAGCAGAAATCTGCCCAAAGGATTGATGCGAAATCAACCTTCACATCGAAGTAGATACCGTATAATAGACTTTGGAAGGACTGACTTGCAGAGTCTAGCCCCGAAGTTCTTCCATATAAGCATCTAAGGAAAATGCTAAAGAAATACCTCCATAGATCCGGAAGTTGTTTCTTTTTGAAGGTACTGATTGTCTCCAACTGTGGTTCGTATCCTTGGCATTGAACATATCCACCAGTTGCTCAACAGTTAAGATAACCATTTCTTTTGAGTTGTAGAGAGGAAGGTGAAGTGCCTCAGCAAATTTCTCCTTCGTCAGTTGTACCCTTTTGGTCTTGCCTTTTGAGTCAACAACCTCATAGGTCACCGATTTCACGTTGTTGTTGGTGTCGAACAGAGCATTGAAGGTTTAGTGTGCTCTGTGTACTAAGGCAACTGGGATAGTTGGGGCATGGGTCAGAGCATGACCAAGAACAGATACCTTCAAACATTCGAAAAGAGCGACGAATGGTTGAGGGTAGAGTTTTGGATCACTGCGAAGAACCAGGTTAGCTGATTGGCTCTTGAGCACAGGGATTGACATTTCTTCAGTTTGCGATGAAGCTTCAGTCGCCATTGTTGATTGTATGAAGAGGATGAAGAAAGTTTAGGGTTCTTGAGTGTGTTTTTGCAGAGAGAGTTTGAGAAATTGTTCGCGTAAAGAGAAGAACTGAAGCGGTAAAAGGTTTATATAGTATTTGTCGTCCCTAGGCCATTTAATGCACGTTCAAATTGGTCCAATAATATCCGGACACCTCAGCAGCTGCGCGTCCCACTAACCCTGCAAAAGTGGAAACGTTCGGCTGTCAGTTGCAATGATTTGAAATTTGAACCGCCATTTTCATGAAACCTTTTTGTAATGATTTCCCTTTATTTTATTAATAACAGCTGTAAAAGAACAAACGGTCATTTATTTGGAAGGAATGTTTGTCTCTGAGATTTATATCAAATGTGAAAATCACCTACGCATTAATTTGACTTCGGATCATTTAGGACAAGTAAAAATGATGTTGTGTTTTCTGCAACTCCAAAGGGTATTGATAACAGATAGAATATGAGTTTTTGTGATGATTGTTATCAATATTCTGAAGCGTTTGTTTTGTTTGAGAAATCTATGTTTTACTTTTGTGTTGCTTTTGATGATGCATCCTGACTTCTAAACACAGCTATCATGATCATTGAGAAAATAAATTTCGACACTTTAGCATTCAGAATCATTCAGATAATGTTGGAAGTCCATTTTTCATTCCAAAGGTTGTTTGATTGAACATCAGTCACAGGATGCATAATTCTAACCACCCCAAATCTGAAATTGATTTCGCATTTTTGCAAGAGTGTTTTAAGTTTCATTTATGTTTCAAATTTTTTGTACTAAAAGATAGTGACATTCACTGCATTGAAATTTAGAACAATTTCACTCTTAAATTGAACATCAGAAAATTTATTTGAAGGCTTGGATTGAATTTGAAGAATTCTTTTGAAAAATCTATTCCATTTCATCAATTGAGGTGTTTGGATACTATTCTCTAATGACAAGCCTTTGAGCTTCGTACATCACCCCAACTTTACCATTTAAGATAGATTACTTGATATGTTCATATTCTCTACATGATACTCAACTATGTTATAGGAGTTCCTTGTATTATCATTTAAGATAGAAGAATAAGCCTTTGAGTGCTGATTTATCTTTATTTTTGCACTCCATTGTTTATCTTTTGCTTGTTTGTTGTCTTTCATTCTCTTGACATTTTGAATTTTTTTTTCCATTTTCAATTTTTCAATTTCTCATTTTGAAACTGATCTTTTTCTTTTGGGGTTTCATATCCAAAGAGCCAGGATTTCACCATGTGATAAAATTTGATGGTGCTTTTGTATTTATTTGCACAATCCTTTGTTTTTTGAGAAGTTTCATGTAGTTCAATTTTGAAACAAGAGTGAAGATGTTTTAAATTTGCTTATCAGTCAATGTCGGTATCAATTTTGAAGAAAACTTCGGAACATCTGAATTATTCTGAGTAGTTTTTAGGCTACTCGATTAGTTCAGTGATGAAGCGAGTCAAGTTCAATGGGGAAGTTAGAGATAAACATTATGTTAAGGATATCCGAATCAAACCAGACTTAGTTCTATAAAACAGTCTTAACCTTACTCCAAAGTCTGTTCTTTTACCAATGTTTCAAATCGATTCCCAAATACCTATTAGTGCAATTAGGTATGATTATCAGAATCTAAAATCAAAGTTTTGTCCTTTAATCGATTGAATCATGAAAGAGGATTAGAGGTTGTCATTTGTGCATCAAACACTGTTTACAAACACTTTTTATTTTTCTTATATTTGATTTTTCTTGAAGAAAATATTTTGATAATTATCCTTGTGATGTGAATTCAAAAGATGTTTCAAAGATTTTAACATTTGTGAGATTTTTATTATCAAGAAATGATTGTACCGAAGTGCTCTGAAACGATTAAAGGCTTCGGAGTGCTGCAGTGCAACATTAGGTAGTTTCACTTGTATTACTCCGATGGGCTCCAAAGCGACAAAGGTCTTAGGAGTGCTGCGGAGTGTTAAAGAACATTTGAAAAGACTAAGGAAATAATGAGCAAATCTGAGATTTATTGTAGAGTGGATCCATCAATAATTTCAAGTCCACGAACGATTCATGTAAATGCTTCTTCATTCAAAGCTTTAGTGAAGATGTGTACCAATTGTTCAGTTGTATGAACAAAGTGTACTTCAATATTCCCCTCCTCAACATGATTTTTGATGAAGTGATAGCGAAGAGCTATATGCTTCGTCTTGGAGTGTTGAACAGGATTGTGGCATATACGAATGGCACTTTGTGAATCACAAAACAGTGGTATTTTTCTCTTATTGATGGCGTAATCCTTCAGTTGGCTTTGAATCCAGATGATTTGTGAGGTACAAGCCGCAGCAGCCACATACTCAGCTTCAGCAATTGAAATTTAGACACAAGTTTGCTACTTAGATTACCAACTGATTAGCTTTCCATCAAGGAATTGACAACCACCCGAAGTGCTCTTGCGATCAATAGAGCAGCCACCAAGATCTGAGTCTGAATAGGCTTGAATGTAGAAGCCTGAATGTGCTGGGTACCACAGCTCATAAGCAGGTGTACCATGAAGATATCGAAAAATTGTTTTAACAGCAGCCAAATGAGGTTCTCTTGGGTCAGCCTGGTATCTTGCACAATTGCAGACTGCAAACATGATATCAGGCCGACTGGCTGTGAGGTAAAGCAAGGATCCAATCATGCTTGGGTATTGCTAGATCTCGGTCTTTGGTTTGTCCAATGAAGGATTTAGCCTTGTACCTGCAGGCACGGGAACTTTTGCTTTGGAACCATTAGTCATTCCAAAGCATTCAAGCAAACTCTTCGTATACTTTTGTTGATTAACAAAGATCCCCTCCTTGGATTGTTTTATTTGTAATCCAAGAAAGAAGTTAAGCTTTCCCATCATACTCATCTGAAATTTACTTTTCATGAGTTTTTCAAAGTCTTTTGAGAGATTTGGGTCAGTGGATCCAAAGATTATGTCATCCACATAAATTTGGACTAACATCAAGTGAGATCCAACTTTCTTTTTAAAAAGTATTGGATCCACTGAGCCCTGTTTGAAATTTGATTCTTTTAGAAATTTTGTCAAGGTCTCATACCAAGCTCTTGGAGATTGTTTTAAACCATAGACAGCTTTGTCTAACACATAGCAATGGTTGGGATGTTCTTTGCTTTCAAAACCAGGTGGTTGTTCAACAAAAATGGTTTCCTCGAGATCACCAATCAGAAAAGCACATTTGACATCCATTTGATAGACATCAAAGTTTTTGTTTGCATCATAAGCCAAAAATATCCGAACTGATTCGAGTTTGGCAACAGGAGCAAATGTCTCTTCGTAGTCAATCCCCTCCTGTTGACAGTAACCCTTGACAACTAGCCTAGCTTTGTTCCGAACAACATTGCCTTCAGTGTCTAACTTATTTCTATACACCCATTTCAGACCAACAAATGAAGCATTAGCAGGTTTTGGAATTAGCCTCAAAACTTTGTTTCTTTCAAATTCCTCTAATTCCAACTGCATTTCTTCAATCCAGTCAGGGTGATCAAAAGCATCCTTAACATTCTTAGGTTCAACCTTGGAGATAAAGACATTAAACCTGCACAACTCCGAAGTTTTGTTTAAATCAAGTTGTCTTTGGTGAAGTTGTGCACGCGTCAATACTCTATCCTGAACATTACCGATGACTAATGATGGTGGATGATTTTTCGTCCATTTGTCCAAAGGAGGATATTTTGGATCAAAATCAGGTGGTCCTTCAGAATCAATATCCTCGATATCTGAAGGATATCCCGAAGTGGATGGAAAATCACCTATTATTAAATGATTGTTAGAGTTAGTTGTATCTGTTTATGGTGTGTGAAATTGTGAAGAGGGGTTTAAAGAATGCTTCCCTCGATAGTTGTTGGTGTTGAGGAGGTGGTTGCTCTATCTGAAGCGACTGCAGTTGCTGAGTTTGGAGTGGAAATCTCTGGCTTCCCCTGGATTGATGGATACAGGGACATGATATGAGAGATTTCGTGTGGGGTTGAAGTTTGACGGTCGTTTGGCTCCCCCTCAACACTAGCATCCCCTTCACTTCGGTTTAATGGCTCCCCCTCAACAGATGATGGTCTTTGTACACTACTTGTGGAGGAGTCATCAGGTCCATCTGTGAGTTTGGATAATTCGGACACAAGGTTATCAGGTGCCCTGGCTTCGGAGTCCACAACTCTCACAGGTGGATCAAACAAGAGTGCGAAGTCTGTATCAAATGTAATGATTGGTACAACATCCACAGCAGACTTTGGAAAGATGGATGACATGGGGAATGGATGCAAAGACTTCTTGATATAGTAATCATCAAAGCTCAGGTTGAATGTTTCTTCAATTTTTCGAGTCCTCTTGCTCATGACTCTGTAAGCTTTTGAGTCTTGTGAATATCCAAAGAAAATCCCTTCTTCTGACTTTTTATTGAACTTAGTCAAATGATCTTTCAAATTCAAGATGAAACATCTACAACCGAAGATGTGAAGAAATTTTACATTTGATTTTCTTCGGTTGAGTACTTCATAAGGTGTAATATGAAATCTCTTGTGAATATAGGATCTATTTTGAGTGAAACAGGCTGTAGAGATGGCTTCGGCCCAAAAGTACATGGGCAAATTTGCAAAATTAAGCATTGTTCTAGCTGCTTCACACAAAGAACGATTTCTTCTTTCCACAACACCATTTTGTTGTGGAGTGTATGGTGCTGAGAATTTGTGACTAATCCCCTTTGTTTTCAAGAATCCATCAAGAGTTTGATTTTTGAACTCCGAACCATTGTCACTGTGCACAGTTCGGACTTTCTTGTTTAGCATCACTTCCATCTTCTTTACGAAGATAATGATTTCTTCAGCAACGTTTGATTTGTTTCTTAGAAATAGGACCCAAGTAAACCTTGAATAATGATCAACTATCACAAGAATGTACTTCGTCTTTCCGATTGACTCTACTACGGATGGATCACACAAGTCCATATAGAGAAGTGAAAGGGGTTCGATGATTTTAGGATTGATCACAGTTGGATGCCTTTGTTTTGTTTGCTTGCCATGTTCACAAGCAGAGCAAAGCGAATCATTATCAAATTTGAGAACAGGCATTCCACAAACCAAATCCATAGCTACTAACTTGTTTATGTCCTTGAAGTTCAAATGAGCAAGTCTTCGGTGCCAAAGCCAGCTAACATCGGAGTTGGCTTTTGAGAGAAGACATAAGGATTGTCCACCAGTTACAGGCTTTAGATTTAAGGGAAACATTGATCCCTTCCTTTCAGATTTGAGCAAGCCTTCGTTTGTTTCTTCTTTTTTGATGACACTCCCTTGGTTGTTGAATGTAACCGCATTACCAGTTCCAACCACCAATTGAGATATACTCACAAGATTGTGTTTTAACCCTTCAACATTTGCCACTCTGTTGATGGTGAATTGGCCATTTGTTATTTTGCCATAACCACAAATTGGACATGTTTCATTATTACCAAAACGTATATTTCTTGCATCGTCCAATGTCCTATAATCTCTAAGATATTCCCTCTTCCCTGTCGTATGTCTTGAGCAGACACTACCCATGTACCATTTAGCATCGTACCGCTCATTAGACATTACCTGCAATTAATCAAGAAGGAGTTGGTACCCAATCAATCTTGGGTCCTCAGGGTAAGCGAAAGATTCATGAATCCATTTTTCTACGGCCTCATCTGATATTTCATTTGCATTTAAGTTGATCAGATTCTCCGAAGCCTCATGTGATGAACATGATTCCGAAAAGTCTGAACATGATTCAGAAAAGCTTTTTGTCAAATTTGATGAGTCCAAAGTGACTGACAAAATGTAAGTATTCGGAACCCATTTTTGTTTGGATGATTTTGACTTCGAGGCTTTTGATGTTTTCTTTTCACATGAAATTTTTGAACTCATTGATGATTTTGAAGATTTGGTTTTAGCAGTGATATTTTCTTTCAAATCATTTCTTTTCCAATTTTGTTTGGGATTTTCAATTGTTGATTTCCTTGAGATTGAACTACATAGCGTAGAGGTACAAAGGTACTCTTCGTATGCCAATTTGAAATCATTTAGTGAAAGATTCTTATCTTTAAATAGATCTAAATTTTTGTCCAGCCATTGATGGAATGTATCTATCAAATTGTTGCCTTTGGAAAATGTTTGCTTTGTGGGTTTTTGGAATTATGGATTGGGAAAGTTAGGGTTTGTTGGTGTAAAAATTTGTTTGACCTGATGATTTTTGACTTCTGAAACCTTTGTATCAATTGGTTTTGTTCCAGAAGTTGAAGCAATTGCATTAGTTGGTTTTGAACCTTCAAAGTGAGTTTTTCTTTTGAAAAGATTCAGAGTTTGTTTTGATTTCAGATTCGCAACAATAGGTTTATGTATTGGTTTTGCAATCACTATTGCTGGTTTTGATTTTAGGAGAATTTGGGGTCTTTTCAAAATCCGAGGCTTTTGTACCGAAGCCTTGGAAACAACAACTTTTGGTTTTGCAGTAATATTTTCAGAAGTTTGTGACAACAGTACACTCTCACATGATTCCAATAATTGAAAAACATCCATCTTCGGAGCTACGAGTTTTTCCATAACTTGAATTTGTTTGTAAATTTCGATTAGTGTAAATGTGATTATTATTTTTGAGATTTAAAAGATGTGACATATTTTTTAGGAATCTTTTCTTTTTCATAACAGAGACGATTGTAAATGTTGTGTCCATACAAGTCTTGTTTTTTTATGTTGATTTTTACTTCCATTCTTTCATTCATTTCTTTTTCAACCATTTTTGAAGATGAAAAGAAACCTTCCTCAGTAACTGTGGAATTATCCTTCTCAAGAAGTTTTTCTAAATAGTGTTCAACCAAAGGTAATGCACCTGGTTTCACAAAGATGGCATTTTTGAAATAAGATATCTTAGGATAGATACAAGGCACAAGAACTAGCCTTTTTGAATTGTCCTTAAGATATTGATCATAAGAGACACAATCATCTGAGATTTGTAATTTTGATTTCACAATATCTCTGTTTTCAAAAGTTTTAGGTTCACAAACAACTTTTGCTTTTCCATTGTCCACCGAAGACGGTTGTGATATGTCTTTAGAGGGCGGTACGGATGCGGAGGATGATTTAAATAATGTTAATGAAGAACAATCAATTTACTCCATATCCGAATTGCTTTCAGAATCATTCTCAGATGCAGTTTCAACAGTAACTATTTCTATGTTTTCAATTTGAGGAACATTCTTTTTCAAGATTGGGATTTCTTGTGGCAATAATTTCAACAAGTTATCAGCAGTGAGATGTTTCTCTACAGATACAAAGTCATGTTTATATGAAGAATTGGTCACTTCGGACCCAGATACTATAAATTCACACTCATAATATATACTATCAACTTCCTTAAGCTTAAACTCAATAAAAGGTAATAGTTGTCTATGTTGAACATTGCACACATCAGCTAAATGATAAATACGTGTAATATGAGCATATAAGCATTTTGCGGTTTCGCAGAATATATTGCGTTGTCTTAAGATTACATCATGATTGTTCAAAAGTTTTTCTCTATTCTCTTCTAGCAATGAGATTCTTAGGTTGGACTTTTCTAGGGCTAGCTTCAAACTTTCTACTCTCCCCCTCAAGCTGAGAATCTCCTGCTCACTGAGCGTCTCCGTAGTTTTTGTATCAATAAGCATTTTATGCATCAAACAATCACGAGTTATTTCATTTATGATAGGAGTTGATTGAGAAATAGGAATTTTAAAAGTAGAGAGAAGTTTGGATACCTGCTCAGGAATGGTCAGGCGTGTGTCATTTGCCATCAGACAAATCTCCTCATCATCATCCGAAGTGTCGTCAGACCAGGTCTTCAGAATCCCTGCACCAGTCATCTCATTCACCTTCGAAGTCTTAAAACCGATACCAGCAGTTGTTTCATAACCCATCTTCTCCTCATCAGCTATTTCATCAGAAGTACTTTTTAGAAAGCTCTTACCAGCGTCATCTGCCATGAAAGCACTATGAGTTGGCTTTCTTACTTCATCATCTTCTGAATCAGAAGACCAGACTTGATAGGATCCTTGATAATCCTCAGCAGCCATCATGGCTAAGTCTTTGGTCTTTTCCCTCACTTCCTCCATTTTTCTTGCATAGTATGCTTCATGGCTGCACTTGAGGTTTCTTCTCATTTTGTTTACGAATCATACAATCTTTAGCAAAGTGATTTTTGCCTCGAAAATAATTGCAGTCATAGCCTGAATCACCAGAAATTTTCTTCTCTTCGGTTTTCTCTTTTGATGACTTCGAAGCCTGTATTTCTGATGGCTTCAGACTTGAAGACTTTGAGTTTTCCTCATTTGGAGAGTACGTCTCTGGTTTTGGTTTTGGATTGAAGTTAGGTTTGTTGAAGTTCTTGACAAATGGTTTCCCTAAGTTGTTTTTGATGAATAGTTTCTTGAATCTTCGACTATTACCAGCATAGAGAGCAACTGTTTCTCCATTGTTATCAACCATATAAGCAGCAACTTCTTCATCACTATCTTCGTCTTCTTCTTTTGAAACGATTGCTAGTGATCCAGATCCAACAGTTTCACTCCTTTGACCAATAATATCTGGTTCATGAGATTTGAGCAAATTCTACAAAGCAGCTAGCTTGTACTTTTCAATGTTCTCATAAGATTTAACCATTAACATGATAGGTCTCCATTCCTTGTGAAGACTATAGAGAAATTTGATGTTGTTTTCCTGTTGGCTTCGGGTCTCACCATACTTATCTAGGGTATAGATCATATTACTCAGAAGTTCATAACATGCTTCAAGAGACTCATTTTCTTCTTGTTTGAAATTTCCAAAATCTGCTAGAATTTCTTGAACCTTGCTTGTATGGAGAATCTTGTCACCTCTAAAACGAAGTGCAAGATTGTCCCATATCTCTTTGGCAGACTTCGCATCAGCTATGTGGTGACTGACATCGGGACCTAGTCTGCTTCGTAGTTCGCGTATGGCCCTTTTGCCATTTTCGAGTTTCTTCATGCTTGCAGCATTCAGAACTACAACTTCTTCTCCATCAGGAACTACGAATCGACCAGTAATGTCAGTATGTGGACCATCAGTTACAGATCTCCATAGATCTTATAAAGCCCTATCAAATATTCCTTCATTCTTCCAGCCCAATAGTCATAGTAAGAGGTTACTAGAACAGGAGCTTTTGTTGCAGGGCCAATGAGATTTGCATAGTTGAGCATGTTTGCGTAAGTTGATGTAGAGTCAGCCATTTCGATTGATTTTTCAACCAGATCTTTTCTGAAAAACTTATCAAAGAAGGTTGATTACAGTTGTGGAAACCTAGATCTAGCAGACAAGCTAGATCTAGAACTGTAACAAAAAAAATGAGCTTCAATGGAATAAGTTTTCGAGCTGTCCCGCTCTGATACCACTTGTTGGGTGTTGAATTCAATCAAGGGATGGATTGACTAAGTGTTTAACAATATGAATCAAAAGATAAGCAACACATGCAATTGATAATTAGGATGAACAATTAAGAACTTAACAAGAATTGGATAACATGTGTCGAATGCTTGTATTTCACGATTAGGGTTTTACAATTTTGGAGGATGATCAACTCACCCCCGACACGGAATGGTATCACTAATATTTATACTAAGTCAGTGATACGCATAGTACAATCGTGTAACAGAGAATATCCTATTAGTGTACTATCCAATAGGATGCAAGATTCATGCAACACGTAATGTACTATTACGCGTGCCTCCAAAAGCTATTATAGTTGGAAGTCTTTGGATCCTTCAGGACAATCCCTTCGGAGTCTTCAGACTTCGGGGTCTTCTATTATTGCGTTTACTTGGGGGTCTCGAGGTGGGACTTCGGATAGTAGGGAACTTCATCACAAATATACTTCAACAAAAGATCCTTCTTCGCGAGGTGTCCTTTAGATAATTCATAGGGACTGTGTACCTTTTGTATCAGCATGTTCTAAACCCTTTTGGTTGTGTCTTACACACAACACTTGTGTTTTCCATTTAAGGAAAGCGGCTCAGATCATACAATCATGCTATGACTCGCGAAGTGCAGTAATAGCAAACAATATCTTTTCAGATTTGTTTTTGTTCTGTTGAAAGCGTCTCTCTCAAAATCAATCATATGACTCTGAGCTTCGCTTCACTCAACTCATTCTTGCTCAAAATGTAGGTACAATTCTATCTATGTTGCCTACTTTTGACGACTCAATTACTCCCACTAGTTATTAGCCGGGTGTAACATCAATAGAGTTTTCACATAAAACGAGTCACGTCCTTAGGTTCTCTCATTTGGCAGCAACCAGGCTCACCAATGCTTCCAAGTAGTAGGATTGCTTATCCGTTTCGGTCTCATTGTTTTATCACTAATCGTTATGTCACCCTGATCATAACATCTTATGATGGTGACCAATACTACTGGTCTGCTAAGAGAAGGGTATGTCAGTTTTAACAGGAATCCAATCCTTGGTCAAGTCCTAGTGGTGACTAGAGGTTCTTTCACTTAGCTAATCCTCGAACTCCTTCAGGATTACTCTTGCTCCCACTGTTTCCTTAGAATGTGAGACCTTTCTAAAAGAACTCCTCTTTCATAAGTACTTGCGAGAAAACCAATGAAGTAACACTACCGATCAGGTTCAGGCCAGTCATGAGGTTTGGGCTAACGCTTCATGACCCTGGACGCTCCATGTACAAGTGGGGCAAACCGTGCTTTACATTTTAGACGGTGTCAACCTACTAAGTCTAAGATGTGGAAGGAATAGGCTTTTACGGTTGACTGGTTGAATATCTAATTTATCGAAAACTAATTGGAAGTGTATCTAATACATCGAGGATCGAACTATTTCGACCAATGCTTGATCTTCTTCCCTAAGATACATTATAACCATTAATGTTCTTGGAAGAGGATAAACTGTGAAACTTTTTCCTCAGTTTATGTTTTTCACTCAGACTATGTTGGTCTTTATACATCATTTGAAGTCCTTGAACATTTAAATGTTTCAATCAACCCGCTTATTCTGATAAGCGACGTTACATTTGTCATACTGATCGGAAAATATCATGAAGTATAACTTATTGTGTTTTATTGGTAGATTCGAGCAATTCGCTAATGTGACCATTGCTCATAATCTTATGTCTTTACATCTCCATGTAAATTTATGACTTTGTTAATTTTGTTCAAGATATGCATTCTTCGTTTGACTCTAAGTCGACCGATTCCAAAATCCTATCTATTGGATCTTTGGATGATACATTTCATGCAACAATAATTTTATTAAGAACTCACTTCATCATGTGACTCTAGGTCAATAACTCTAAGTCAACCAATTCCAAAATCCTATCCGTTTGCTCACAATGTGATGGCTCACATAGAACTAAATATTGCAAGAAAGGGAGCATGTTTGCACAAACCGATGATGAAGATGAAGATGTTGAACAAGTGTTCTACTCTTTTGGTGACCATCTCGATTTTAAAGACGACAACTGGAATGCTTATAGACCCTCACCACAAAGAGGAAACTACAACAACCAAAACAATAATGACCGGTGGAGAAACAACAATGCAAATGCAAATTCGAGGAATAACAACTCGAATGTAAATTCCAATTGAAAGAGCAATAATTCCAACAACAACATGAACCAAAATCAACATCGGGGCTCATCATCAACTCAAGGAAATCAAGAAAAGCCAAACGACTCTTCAATCGACAAGAAGCTTGATCAGATAATGGAATTGATGAAGGAGGGTTTCAATCGGACCAAAGTCAACTCAAAATCTATCGCGGCATTAGAAAAACAAGTTGGGCAGTTGGCGGAGCAAATGAATCGGCGACCACTGGGGAATTTTCCGGGCACTACACAAGTCAATCCGCAACATGCGAGAGCTTCAACAAGCAATTCAAATCAGTCACACATCAATGAGGTAAAAATTTTATGTAATGGAAAAACATTTGATAATAATGTGTATATGCCTACGCCACCCGAGGAAGAGGTGGTGGTGGAGGATTATCTTCTGAAAATGATAAAAGTGTGAAATTCAAAAGTTGTTAATGAAAAAGATCCATCAAAAGCTAAACTTAAAGGAAAATGCATGAATCGAATGAACCCAAAGTTGGGGAGGGGTATGTGGTGGCTAATACCACCCCTACCCAACAACTTTAGAAAAACCCGAAAATATGTTTTTTGGAAAAATTTGGCCTCAATTGGATGATATTTGGGAAAGTTTTAGTCAAGTAAAAATCATTCTCCTACTTATCAATGTGATTAAGCAAATTCCGGCTTAGGCAAAATTTCTAAATGATTTGTGCACACACAAAAGACGACATGGAATCCCCACAAAGGGCAATAACACAGCACATGTTAGTAACGCGTTTTTAGGGTCTCTTCCACCCAAGCTCAAAGATCCCAGATCACCCTTGATCACTTTTGAAATTGGAAATATTAAAATAAAAAGGGGGATTCTTGATCTTGGAGCTAGCATCAATGTTCTTCCGGGAAGTTTTTATGATAAATATGAGTTTGGTCCTTTACAAACCACTGATTTTTCTGTTTCTATGGCCGATTTGTCACTCAAACTCCTTAGAGGAATTTTTTTGGATGTCATTGTTAAAGTGGGAGATTTTTATTACCCAATTGATTTTTTTGTCATCGATTCGGATATGCAATCTAAGGACAAACAACAAAATGTCATTTTTGGTCATCCCTTTTTGGCAACTGTCAATGCCCAAATTAGTGTTCGAGACAATGTAATTGATGTGACTTTTGGCAACCGCAAGTTGAGAATACAAGTCTTTGGACCAAACGCTAACCCCCCAAATCATGGCGATTACTTTATGATCGACACTATCATAGATTGTGTTCACGAGCATACCGCAAATATGCTCACCGACATAGCCTATGATTTGGAGGATATTTTGTGACAGTGACATGATAAAGAGATTTATAAACAAAAAGAATTTTTGAATTCTATTTATGCTCGCGCAACCACTTGGTCCAACCCGATTGATTCTCTCCCGACTTCCATTGATTCGAAGATGAAGCCGTCAGTGGAGCAACCACCTATTATGGAGTTGAAGAACTTACCAGAACATCTCAAGTATGCTTCTCTTGGCCAGAATGAGACTTTCTCGGTGATCGTCGCAGCAGATCTGACAAAAGAGCAAGAAGAGGCATTGATGAAGGTGTTACACAATTATAAAGCTGTAGTTGGGTGGATAATAGCAGATCTCAAAGGAATCAGTCCGGCAATTTGCATGCACATGATCATTACCGACCCGTACGCAAAACCATCACGAGACACTTAAAAACGGTTGAATCCAAACATGTGCGAAGTCGTCAAGAAAGAAGTTTTGAAGTGGTTGGATGCCGGAATCGTGTATCCAATATATGATAGCATATGGGTCAGCCAAACCCAAGCTATTCCTAAAAATGCCAGCATCACGATTGTAGAGATGGAAAACGGTGAAATGGTTACCACCCTGGGTAGAGAGTTTGTATTGATTACCATAAATTAAATGCGACAACTTCAAAAGACCATTTCCCGTTACCGTTTATTGATAAAATTATAGAAAAATTGTCGGGTCATAAATTTTACTGTTTTCTTGATGGATATTCTGGTTACAACCAGATAGTCATTCACCCTGAGGACCAAGCTAAGACAACATTCACATGCCCTTATGGTACTTTTGCCTTTCGACGAATGCCATTTGGGTTATGTAATGCCCCGGCTAGTTTTCAAAGGCTTATGAGAAGTATTTTTTTTTCATATATGGTCGGGGAGTCCTTAAAAATTTTTTTGGACGATTTTTCTATATTTGGATCCGATTTTGATTATTGTCTCCAACAACTTGAAAGAGTTTTAAAACGTTGCACGGAGACAAATTTGGTATTGAGTTGGTAAAAAAGTCATTTTACGGTCAAGCAATGGGTTGTACTTGGACATCTTGTTTCTGAAAAAGGTTTTGAAGTTGACCGTGCCAAAGTACAACTCATTGCTTCTATACCACCTCCCAACAATCACAAAGGCTTGCGCTCTTTTCTCGGGCATGCCGAGTTTTATAGACGATTATCAAAGATTTTAGTGCAATTTCAAACCATTATGCAATTTCTTTTAAAAGACACACCTTTTTCTTTTGACGAATCGTGTCTGAAATCATTTGAAATTCTGAAGAAACAACTTTCTCAAGAAGCAATCTTGCAATCACCTGATTGGTCTCAACCGTCTGAAATTATGTGTGATGCAAGTGATTACGCGGTTGGTGCAGTTTTGGGACAACGGGTGAATACAAAGCCTGTTGTAATTTCTTATGCGAGCAAAACTTTTTTCGATGTTGAATTGAATTATACAACTACAGAAAAAGAGTTTCTTGCGGTTGTCTTTTCGTTAGATAAGTTTCGTTCGTATGTTTGGGGGTCAAAGGTTGTTGTATTTTCGGACTATAGTGCCTTACGACATCTTATGGAAAAGAAAGATGCAAAACCAAGACTTATTTGTTGGATCTTTCTATTATAAGAATTTGATTTAGAAATTAAAGACAAAAAAGGTTCAGAAAATGTAGTAGCGGATCATCTTTCACGACTTCCCATTCATGTGAATAATACTTCAAAAGATGAAATTTAGGATTCTTTTCCGGATGAACAACTGTTTTCGATAAATAAGTTTCATGTTTGCTAACTATGTTAATTTTTTGGCAGTTGGAAAAATTCCTGAGCATTGGACGAAACAACAACTAAAACAGTTTTTGGCACATGTTAGGCGGTTCATATGTGATGATCCGGATTTATTCATAGTGGGTCCTGACTAGATGATTAGATTATGCGTTCCTGATCACGAAATTCCAGATTTACTTGCACATTGTCATTCTTACGCTTGTGGTGGCCATTTTAGTACCAAAAAGACGGGCCACCGAGTTTTGGATTCCAGCTTCTTTTGGCCCACAATTTTTAGAGATGCTCATAATTTTGTTAAATCTTGCATCAAGTGCCAACAAGTTGGGGGATCTAAAAAAGAGACCAAATGCCATTAAACCCCATCTTGGTGGTCGAAATTTTCGATATGTGGGTAATCGACTTTATGGGTCCCTTTCTTACCTCTTTCGGTAATATCTACATTTTGGTGGCCGTTGACTATGTCTCAAAGTGGATTGAAGTCGAGGCCACCAAAACCAATGATCACCATGTTGTTTGTAAGTTTGTCAAGAAAAATACTTTTGTTGAACAGGGCATTCCACGTGTGATCATCAGTGATGGGGGTTCGCATTTTAAAAATTTTAAATTCAGCAAACTTCTCAAACAATATGGTGTGAACCATATAATTGCTACACCCTATCATACCCAAACAAGTGAGCAAGTTTAAGTGTCTAATCGGCAAATTAAAGAAATTTTACCAAAAACCGTTAGGCCCGACTGCAAAGATAGGCTTATCGAACTGCTTTTAAAACTCTGATTGGCACAACTCCTTACCAACTTGTTTATGAAAAAGGGTGTCATTTATCAGTTGGGTTAGCACACCAAGCATTGTGGGCCATTAAAGAAGTCAATATGGAATATGATCGTGCGGGTAAGGAACGAAAGCTACAATTGAGCGAATTGGAAGAACTCCGGTATGAAGCATACAACAGTGTAGTCACATACAAGGCGAAGATGAAAGCATTCCATGATGCGAAGCGAAAAGTCAAAAAGTTTGAAAAATGAAAAAAGTGTGGCATTTCAATTCACGTTTAAAGCTTTTTCCCGGGAAATTAAAAAGCAAATGGTCGGGATCGTTAGAGATAGTCCACGTTGCACCTCACGGAGCTATTAAAATCAAAGATGAAAAAGGCGGGGAATCATTCATGGTAAACGAGCAACGTCTCAAGCCGTACATTTTTTCCACCACATGCAACGAGGTACAAATCGAACGGGTTGGTTTTCTAGAAGAAATCGTATACATCACTTAGTCTTTGCTCCGAGGTAACCTATCTGGCTGAAGACGTTAAACTTAGCGCTTCTCGGGAGGCAACCCGTGTCTTTTCGTGTTTTTGCCATTTTTTTATTTTCTCATTTTTATTTTAAATTTTGAATCGAGGACAATCCAATGTCTAAAGTTGAAGAGGGGATGTTAAAATCCAATTTTTGGATAGTGTTGAGTAAAAATACTGAAAAACATTCTAGCCCCGAAAAATATCCAGCAAACGGTCAAAAAAAACCCAGCCAGCGTCTAGGACGCCAGGTAAGACGCTGTTGAGTCTGATTGAATTAAACTTGGAATTTTTTGCACGATTTAAAGCCAAAAATACGCCCGCATCCCACCGTATGAGATGTTGGCCCTATAGCTGGCGTTTTAAGTAGCGTTTTAGGCACAAAAGTCATTTTCTTCCTCCCTTGTTTCTCCCAACCGACCCCCCTGCTCCATTTCTGCAATTTTGAGCTCCAAAAAACATCATTTTCTCTCATTTTTCTTGCAAAAATTCTCCACCCAACACTAAACCAAGTCACATTTTGAAGATTACACCTAAAATTACACTCGATTTTGGGCTATTTTACGAGAAATCCAAACCTAGGGTTTCAAAATTTTCAGGCTTTTTGTGTGTTTGTGTCAATACATTCCATTCTCCATTTAGCTACACCAATAATCCAAGGTATGTGCTTCCGATTTACAAGCTTTGTAGGTAAAAAGTCGAATTTGTGGGTTCTTTTTCTTGGCCGAAAATGGAAAGTTGTAGATGAATATAATGCTTAATATCTAAAAGTATTGTTGGGTTTCACTAGTACTAGGTTCCTACACAGTTAGTTTTACCAGAAATGAAATTTTATGTGATCGAAAAAATTTTGCGTCGTACTGTCTGAAATTCGAAAAATCTGAAAACTGCAGCTATGGTTTTGATCTTTTGAAATGTTGTTAGTTATGATTGTTAGAACAAATGCTGCTGACAAAATTTTAGACTGTTAAAATTTTTGCTAAAACAACAGGTTGAAATTTATCAGTACAAGACTTGTTTTTGCTGCCAGCTGTTATTTACAAATATGGAAAAAAAATTATCTGGTGGGAAAACACAGAAATTACATGGGTTACTGATAAATTTTGGACCGTTATGCATATTTTGCTGTGTAAGAACCGTTTTGCCAACAGACTAAAACAGTTTATTATTTGTGACATTTAAATATGTTTAATGGCAAAAAGTTTATATTTTGGTGATTGTGCAGATGTCGCCAAGACCAACCACTGGGAGAAATGTCAGGGGCAGTACAACGGCTGCAACGTCGACATCTTGAGACGCGCATGCAGGTGGACGCGAAGTGGACCGCGATTCATTCAGAGGCTTTCACATTTTAGAGACCTTTGAAAAATATAGATGTGTAGGGATGCTCGATTTTGATACACGGGCCGTACACATGGATATGGTGAGAGAGTGGATGCGGACACTGAGGAGATAGGAGAACGGGGAAAGAGAAAACACACAGTTGATTGGGAGCATTCGAGGCGAGCCGATCATCATGACGGTTCTGTGCATCAGGGAGTACTGCAGATTAGACACGAGGGAGTACTCGTTAAAGGCTATGGGGAGCCCACGTTGTATACATGCGTCAACACTCGCAATGCGGGTAATTTTGTGGATATAGCACCGCTGGTGGACATAGTGTACACGAGGGTCGGGACTAATGCCCACCAGGATCTGGTTCCGTGGGCGAAGGCCTTGATGCACATCATTGAGTATAACATCAATCCGAGGGCCAATGATGCGAGCAAGGTGCCGAAACAGGACGCGATAGTGCTTTATGCCTTGTTGACTAGGTAAGGGAGATTTCATTTGCGTATAATGCTATATGCAACATTTGGTGGTGTTATGACACGCGATATTGCAACACCAGCCCCCACGTCTGCCTGATATCCTCATACATTGTTTGGGAGTTGGGAGAGAGGATCCGAGTATTACTCCCGCCTTGTAGTTTCGAGAACGTATTGACTACAACTTTGGGTCAATACAAGAGCATCAGTTTCATCAGACAAAACGGGAGATGTATCATCCACGACCTTGACAATCGCACATAGTAACAGTGCCTAGCAGTAGTAGGAGGGTCGGGCCCCGCGCCGTCGGGTAGCTGGACGCACCACTCCCAGGGATACCACAGGGGAGAGGGGACGTCTGTGACAACGCCTAATAATATCAAGTATTTTAGTCATTGTTGAGCCCTATTCTTAGTGAAATTATATCATATATGTTGTGGTATTGTCACTTTTTGTGTCAGTTCTTGTTTGGAAAGAAATGATGTAAACAGGGGCCAAAGGCGTACAAAATGGAAGAAGATTGAAGAAAAGGAGAAAACAGTCGAACTCGTACGCGTACCGCGGGATTTCGAAAGACGCGACGCGGTGACTCAGCTTTGAGGCGGTGGAGAACATTCAAATGTCGAAAAAACAGGGATAAACGCATACACGCGACGCGGAATTCACTTGTGCACGGCGCGGACTCTTAATTTTTGCAACTATAAATAGAGGGTTGTAGGTCGAAAAAATCAGCAAAGACCTGGCATAGGAACGACTCCCAAGGTTTCTTTGACTCTGAGTTTCAGTTTTCACGAGCCATATTTGGTATTTATGTTTATTTCTCTTTAATTTAAAGTTAGTTTAGTTAGTTAGTAGTTTTGAGCTTTTGTTCTTGGGGGTGACAACCATTGGCACTAGGCTTTAGTTTCTGATTTGAATGTTTATTGTTTTGATAAGTGGATCTGAGTTTTAATATTCAATCATTCGGTTAATGTTAATTGCTCTGTTTTCGGTATTTTATGTTCTTGAATGCATTTTGGATGTCTGAATGTTGATTGTGTTGGATGTAATATCGATTATTTCTGAAGTTTGTTTCTGATTTCAATAGATAATAAGGGTTAGTTCTTGGTTTGGATAGTAGTTTAGTTAACCCTTGATTTGGAATTCTTGGATTTGATGATTTTTGGGATTGTTTTGGTAAGAATCGGAAACTAGATCCTCTGGCTGTAGAAGTGACACTATAGTTGCTAATCTATCGCCTGTCTTGACCACGTAACTCCTGTGGATCGACCCTGAATACCACTGTGCTAAGTGAGAGTGAGGTATTTTTACTATTTTTGACCGCATAACGACCGCTGCGATGTCAAATTTTGGCACCATTGCCGGGGAGTTGTGAGCTTAAGAGTAGGCGATCTGTAGGACTTTGAGTTTCTGATTTTTTGTTTTAGTATTAAGATTTTGGATTAGTTAGTATTTTGCTTTTGGATTTTTCGGGCGTGTTGCATTAGTGCATGCGTACCCATCGGGGTAAGCAGCTTTCACCTTTGCATTTTCACTCAGAGATTAAACGAACCGCGTGCAAGAACCGTGCACGTAGGCGTTTGGATACAATGAGTTTTAGTCATATTAGTAGTAGTTTAGATAGTGTTTCCCAGGAACCTTCGGGTGAGGCAACGGGGGCAGTTCCCTTTATTCCCCCTGTTTCAGAATTTCACATTGGGAGCACGAGTGTTGTTGGTGGTGCGGTTTCAGCCCCCGCATCAACACCCTCATGCACTCCGTCTTCAGTTCCGCCATTTCAACCACACTCTACAAACCCTTTCACACCTGCTTTGTCTTGGGGAGCGCCGACCCGTGATGGCACCCCAGTTTCTGGACAGCAAACCACAATCTCTCAACCACAACCAACACAACCATTACACCCATTATACCAACCCACTAAGTTTAAACCATAATCAACTTTCCAAACCTTACCACAACCATCCCAGTATTTACAATCACAGCAACCTCCTCAACAGGAGTACCAGTATCAGGTGGCCGAGCAAAGGTATGAGGACGATGAAGAAGGATAAGTTCCACAAGCACTACAACAACCATGGAACCGAGGTCGGGGACCTCCACGGAGAGCACCACAACCGCCAGGTCAGCACGGGTACAATGATCATCATTTTTACGATAACCCTGCTCAACCTTTATACTTTGCACAACCGAGAGGGCAGTCGGTTGCATCACACTTCCAACCGCGGGAGTATGATGACTCATCGCCCATTTACATCCCTGATGATATAGATACTCAAGTAGAAATTAAACCTCAATTGATAGGAGTGTTAACACAGTTTAGAGGCTATAAGACAGATGACCCATACAACCATTCGTATGAATTCTTTGCCATCGCAAATGTTAATACTCCTAGGAACACCAACAGGGATATTTTTAGATTAAGATTATTTCCTTTCACCTTAAAGGACAAAGCCAAGTACTGGTTTACATCTCTTCCATCTAATAGTATTACTACTTGGGATCAACTTAAGGCTAAGTTTTTACAAGAATTTTACCCAGCCTGTAAGACTACTAAAGTTAGACGCGCAATCCAAGATTTTCAGCAAAAGCCTGGGGAAGCATTTCACGAGGCTTTTGATCGATTGAAGGAGTTGCTGCATTCTTGTCCGCATCACGAGGTTCCGAAGTGGGAGCTGGTAAAATTATTCTTTAAGGGAGTTAATGAGACACACCAAGCAATGATAAATGCTTCATCAAGCGGGACATTTATGTGGCAAGATCCAGAAGATGCGTGGAGATTTTTGGAACAGTTGAGTTTAGGATCTAAGGTCAGCGGATCCATGAAGGATAAAATAGTGTATGTGGAGAATATCGAAGTGGAAAACAAGTGGAAAAAGGAAATCCAAAATGAGCTAAGTGTTGTGACGAAAAAGTTTAATCAAATGCTCACGAGACTTTAGATTAAGAAAGGAGCATATGTATTGCATGGACAAAGCATATGTAATACATGTGGTAAAATAGGACATAACCACAATGAATGCTCTCGATGGCACATGAGGAAATCAGTCAGGTACACGGATATGGTCAATTTCACAATACGCCACGACCATTCAGAAATAATCAACAAAGAGAAGTAAGACAATCACCAGTGAGACAGCAACACGTGCAGCCAGCACCTTCAGCAGGAACTACGAACATTGGCATGCAGGAGATTTTTGGAATGCTAGTTAAATTCAAGGAGGTGGAAGATGCCAATTCGCAAGCAATTTTGAAGTTAGGAGAAGTACTCAGTAAGTTGGGAAAAGGCGAAGAGCCAGAAAGAACACAACCACCAAAGGTGCAAGTAAATGAAGTTATCACGCTCGGAAGTTGAAAGAAGGTGGACAACAAGGTTATGGCTCCACCAGCAGAAGAAGATAGTGATGTGGAGATAATTTTTGACGAACAAGAAGAGCTGGAAAAGAAACAGAGGAGAGAAAAAGAAAAACAAACACAAAAGAATAAACCAGCAAGTTCATGGGAAAAGGGAGAAACAAATGGGTCAGCTCCTTTTCCTGCTGCTTTGGAAAAGCTTAGAAAAAGACCATATGGGAAAGGGACCACAAGCAGAAGATATGTGGGATCTGTTCAGTTAGATCAAAGTCAACATCCCATTGTTTAAACTTATCAAGGAGGTCCCTGCGTATGCAAAATTCCTCAAAGACATGTGTATTCACAAGAAGTACATTTTGTCACATTTACCCAAAAGGATTAGTTTGCCCGAAAATGTAAGTTCTCTAATTGCGGATGCGTTACCTTCCAAGATGAAGGACCCAGGTGTTCCTCTCATCTCTGTCGATTTAGTTGATGTGCATATCAAGAAAGCTCTACGAGGACAGCTCTTTGACAAGTATGAATTCGGTACTTTAAGACCCACTGATGTAATCTTACAGCTTGCTGATAAGTCTACAAAGATTCCTAGGGGGATGTTGTCAGATGTTATCATTAAGGTGAGAGATTTTTATTATCCAACAGATTTATTAGTTCTGGATACCCGTCAGGCCACCAATGGAGAACAACCAACGATTATTTTGGGGCGACCTTTCTTAGCTACAGCTAATGCAAACATTGACTGTCGTCCAGGAGAGATGGGGATTTCCTTTGGGCATCGGCAAACTAAGATCAACATTTTTAATCCCAAAGGAAGTACCATGGAGGATGAAGAATGCTACCAGGTGGACATCATAGATGAGTTAGTACAACAATATACACCAGAAGTGTTGCAACAAGAGGCGATGGATATTCAAGAAGAAGGAGGGGCTGAAAAGCAAGAAGAAGCAGTAGGAGAGGACAAAGGTATGAAGCATGAAGAATGCTCACACATCAAGAAGTTGCCAACAGAGATTCCAAAGACATTAAGACCGTCTTTACAGGAACCGCCAATTTTAGAGTTGAAACGGTTAACAGCTCAATTAAAGTACGCTTTCTTAGGAGAAAAAGAAACTTTGCCAGTGATCTTAGCAGCAAATTTGACAATGGAACAAGAAAAAGACTTGCTTAAGGTTTTGTCTAGACATAAGGAAGCCATTGGATAGACAATTGCAGATTTGAAAGGTATTACTCCGACTACATGCATGCATCGGATCATCACTGAAGAAAGAGCTAAACCTGCTAGGGATACTCCAAGAAGATTGAATCCGAATTTGAAGGAAGTTGTGAAGAAGGAAGTTCTAAAATGGTTGGATGCTGGGATCATATATCCAATCTCCGACAGTGAATGGGTCAGTCCGACACAAACTGTGCCGAAGAAATCTGGTATAACTGTAGTGGATACTAAGGATGGTGATAAGGTATCCACGAGAACTGTAACGAGGTGTAACGGGGTAGAGAGTTTGTATTGATTACCGGAAACTCAATGCCGCTACATCTAAGAACCATTTCCCATTACCATTCATCGATCAAATTGTCAAAAAGTTAGCTTGACAGAAGTATTATTGTTTCTTGGACGACTATTCTGGGTATAATCAGATTGCCATTCACCCGGAGGATCAGGCGAAGACCACATTTACATGTCCATATGGTACTTTTGTATTTCGCAGAATGCCATTCGGATTGTGTAATGCCCCCGCCACGTTTCAACGATGTATGATGGCTATATTCTCCGACATGATTGGTGACGCTTTGGAGATCTTCATGGACGACTTCTCGATTTTTGGGTCAACATTTGATGCATGCCTGAATCAATTGGAAAAGGTATTACAAAGATGTGTAGAATCTAATATGGTGCTTTCTTGGGAGAAAAGTCATTTTATGGTTAAGGAGGGAATAGTTTTAGGTCATCTGGTCTTCGAAAGAGGATTCGAGGTAGATCGTGCTAAGGGCAAAGTCATTTCCACATTCCCACCCCTGACATCCGTGAAAGGGGTTAGATCTTTCTTAGGCCATGCGGGTTTTTATCGCAGGTTTATTAAGGACTTTAGTACTATTTCTAAACCTCTTTGTGGCCTTCTTTTGAAAGACGCACCATTTATTTTTGATGAGGAGTGTGTAAAAGCATTCAACATTCTCAAAAATAAATTTGTCGAGGCTCCCATTCTTAAACCTCCTAATTGGACCCAACCTTTCGAAATCATGTGTGATGCCAGTGATTATGCTGTTGGTGTAGTATTAGGACAAAAGATTGATAGGAAGCCAGTAGTCATATGGTAGGCTAATAAAACTTTTTTTGAGGCATAATTAAATTACACAACCACTGAAAAGGAGTTACTTGTCGTAGTGTTTGTGTTAGACAAGTTCAGATCCTACATTTGGGGATCAAAGGTGGTGGTCTACACCGACCACAGTGCTGTTCGACACCTGCTGGCGAAGAAGGAGTCTAAACCAAGGCTGATCAGGTGGATACTTCTCTTGCAAGAGTTGGATGTGGAAATCAAAGACAAGAAAGGAGCAGAAAATGTGGTAGTAGATCATCTCTCACAACTGCCGGCAGAAGGATTAGAAGCTGGAATTAAAGATTCATTTCTAGATGAGCAGCTGTTAGAGCTCACTGGAGCCCCATGGTATGCAAATTACGTCAACTTCTTGGCTACAGGAGCAATGCCAATGCATTGGATAAAATAGAGGCAGAAGCAATTTCGTATGTATGCAAAGAGGTTCATTTAGGATGACCCTGATCTTTTTAAGGTAGGGGAGGACCAAATAATTCGTTGATGTGTGCCTGATAACGAGATTGGTGATGTTCTGGAACGATGTCATGCTTCAGCATGTGGAGGACACTTTAGCGGCAAGAAGACAGGATACAAAGTTTTGGAAGCAGTACTGCATTGGCCGACTATCTTCAGAGATGCTCACAAAACCGCCAAGGGGTGCCTAAACTGCCAGCAATTAGGAAACATATCATAAAGAGATCAAATGCCCTTAAATATGATATTGGTGGTAGACATTTTCGATGTCTAGGGGATCGATTTCATGGGACCATTTCCTACTTCGCATGGTTATGTTTATATTCTCGTTGCAGTGGATTATGTGTCTAAATGGATTGAGGCAGAAGCGACCCGCACAAATGATCATCAGGTAGGGTGCAAGTTTGTTAAGAGAAATATTTTCACCCGACATGGAGTCCCATGAGTCATCATAAGTGATGGGGTCACACTTTAAGAACTTCAAATTCAGAAGGCTGCTGAAGCATTACATGGTAAATCATCGTATCGCAACACCTTATCACCCACAAACAAGCGGCCAGGCGGATGTATCCAACCGACAGATCAAGGAAATTCTTCAAAAATTGGTCAGGACAGACAGGAAAGATTGGTCGCAAAGGCTGGATGACGCATTATGGGCATACAGAACCGCTTATAAGACACCGATCGGAACTACTCTTTATCGGTTGGTTTACGGGAAAGGCTGTCACTTGCCTGTGGAACTCACCAACCGAGCCCTATGGGCCACCAGACAAGTGAATATGGACTACACTGAAGCTGGAAAAGAACGAAAGTTGCAGCTATTTTAATTGGAAGAGTTGCTAGACGAAGCTTATGAGAATCCGGCTACGTATAAATCGAAAATGAAGCGGTATCATGATGCTAAGCTCCGGTTGAAAACCTTTACATTTGGACAAAAGGTATGGCTGTACAACTCAAGATTGAAGATGTTTCCTGGGAAGTTAAAAAGTAAATGGAATGGGCCATACGAAGTGGTTAGTGTCACATATTATGGTGCAATGGAGATCCGGGACTTCAAAGGTGGACAGCCCTTCAAAGTCAACGGACATAGACTCAAACCTTACGTCATTGCAGGCACATTTCAAAAATTGGAGGTAGAAACGGTGGAGTTCGTGACAGACATTCCTGTATATACGTCATAGGTCAGGTAAGTGCATGTCCGGCTGAAGACGTTAAACTTAGCGCTTGTCGAGAGGCAACCCGATCATCATATGCATAATCTGCATTTTCAAAAGTAATTAATCACAGTTGATTGGTCACGGTAAGAAAAGAACAAGTGTGGGGTCAATTTGGTAATTTTGTAACACCGCGATGCAGGATCTTAGGATCCGCGCCGTGCGTGTTTAGTTTTCGCAATTATTAATAAAATCAGATTTGTATACGTGACGCAGATAGAAGCTTCCCGCGTCGTGGCCTTATCTTAATTTGAAATTAGAGATAATCACAAAAACAGAGTTTGAGAACAACTCCAAAACCCCACATTTGTATATAATACAAATTGCGTAAATCATCGTGTTCTTTACTGCTGATCATTCATTCGAACATCTCAATCAATCTCATCTTCGCATTACTTCTAGAAAATCAAGTAAGCTCACTAATTCTCTCTCTTTTCTTTTAAAGTCTTGAAACTAGCGAAAACCCTCTGTAATCGGCAATGTAGTTAGTCTATACTGAAATTGATGACACCATTAGGATTAGACTAATGTACTCTACAAAACCCAGTGTTTAGAATAGACTTAAGTGTTTTAGAAGAGAATTAATCAAGGATTCTGGTTTGAACTCGTACGCCTCGCCACAGACTGTTACGGTCCGCGATGCGGGATATGAATGTTCTTATGGCACGTCGTGGCGTGTCTGGTCCGCGCTGCGTCGAACGCTAAGCAGTACGTTGATTCTGAAATTTTATATACTTTTGCAGAAAGAATGTCTTCCACTAGCAGTTCAGAATCACTTGATTGGAACTCGTTAGCTACGGGTGTGGGACGAGTCCTTTACACTCAATTCTACAACCGATGGGGCATTTACCAACATAAGCAGGTTCTCCCAACACGTACGGTCAACTGGGAGTTGATCAGGGAATCTGGGATTTCGGAACACTTGCAGGACTGGCTAGTCCAAGAAGGCAATGAAGAGGGTGCCTTGACTTACACATGCCGGGCCCTTGAAAACCCATTCCAGATGAGTGAGCTGGTATACCGAGATGTCTTCTTGCCATTTTTGTCAAGCTATCACTTTGAGAAGACAAACACCGAGATGAATACAGAAGTAACGGTGCGATTCCGTCTGGGGAATCACAACCGAAGCTGCAGCCTCCGGGAATTCGGGTACCACATCTGCCTATACACAGAGGAGGAGTCGTAGGCTCCAACCTTTGGGCCCTTCCATCGCTGTGCCAGCTGTACCATGGGCGACTCTTTTTCACCAGCTGACTTTTGGGGCACGATCTATTCCTCTCGATACCACGAGAATACGATTCACGATAGTTACATGCATCTACCGGCACACCGGATGTTGCATCGACTGATGTCGACAATGTTATGGCCTCGTGCGGACGAGGAAAGGGTGCTACCACAGGAGTTATATTTGATGTGGGCTTTGACAAGAAAACTCGAAACATGGAATATCCCATACATGGTCGCTGATTATTTCAAGCAATTGACGGATGCCCCGATGAAATACATAGCTTTGGGGGACGGGCAGTTCGTAACGTGTCTGGCGCGCTGGTACGGGCTATTATCAGAGCACGTTATTTGTGGACTGGTGGTTATGCTTCCAATTCCATTCAGCCCGCCTGTGGCCACCTCGCGGGAGATTATTTATGTGGAAGACGAGCTTACATCCGTCGACCGCATGCCTTTCCCGATACTCCGGTCTGAGCCGTCTACGTCAAAGAGAAAGTCAAAGGTATCCGTCAGTTTGCCTTGCAGTCTGTCCCAAACTACTATGGAATCGCGATATCTTGCCGATGAAATCAAAACACTCCAACGGGCCATGACTTCTCACAAAATGGAACATAGGGTTCAAGCACTAGCAATGCACGAGGTAGATCGGAGGACGCAAAATACGCACGCGCAACTACTTTGGTTGGCCGAGTGCGTGACCAACTTCATCAAAGGTGTTCCGAACCTAATCCCGAGACCTCAACCGCCTCCCGAGTATGAAGAGGAGGAAAAACCGATGGAGGAAGAGGAGGAGATAGAGGAGGGCCCCGAAGATAATACAGCACATAACTAGGGGTGAATTAATTATTTTTGTGCATTTTTTTGGTTATTAGGTTATGTTTTTAGGTTACATTTGATTTTCGAATAATTGTTGGTAAACAGTAGGAATTTCGTTCTTGGTGCAATAATAAGCCCTTGGGGCATTAGATAGAGTAATAAAATTTGGCATGTTTGTGTTGATTCTATTTTTATGAGTCTTTGGAAGTTGTTGAATTTTCTGCAATTACCGCGCCGCGGCACCCTTATAGGGCGCGACGCGGTCATTTTCCAAATTGACGTTACTTTCAAACCTCGTAATTACCGCGATGCGCGCATTTCCATCACGTGCCGCAGACATCCGCAACACATAAAAAAAAACTTTTTTGTGTATAATTTCTTCTAGCTTTTGTTTTCTATTTGCATTTAATGTTCTATGAGTATTGCATGTAATACCAAATGGAGGAGTTGTTTCAAGCAAGTGTGGGGTCACCGTGCCCCCTCCACTTGCCTTGACCACCGGCGTGTTTTACTTTTGCACTACAACTCCTGAATTCTGGATCGAGGATTTTTGTTCGTGTTTGTGTACCTGTGACAATCCAGCAGTCTACCGTCTAAAGGGGTAACTCTTTCTCCCTGGTTTTGAATCTATTTTATGTACAACGGGGACGTTGTATGGTTTTAAGTGTGGGGTGTGGACGGTCGAAAGAGTATTTTTGAAAATTTTTGCGGCAATAAGTCATTTTCAAAATTTTTAGCAATTTTTCAAAATTTTTAATGGATTGTAATTTGGAAACGAATAGTTTCTGAATGTTGTAGCATCGGTATTTTTCGAGAAATACCATTTAGTCGTATTTGGTATTTATGTTTATTTCTCTTTAATTTCAAGTTAGTTTAGTTAGTTAGTAGTTTTGAGCTAGTGTTCTTGGGGGTGACAACCATTGGTACTAGGCTTTAGTTTCTGATTTGAATGTTTACTGTTTTGATAAGTGGATCTGAGTTTTAATATTAAATCATTCGGTTAATGTTAATTGCTCTGTTTTTGGTATTTTATGTTCTTGAATGCATTTTGGATGTTTAAATGTTGATTGTGTTGGATGTAATCTCGATTATTTCTGAAGTTCATTTCTGATTTCAGTAGATAATTAGGGTTAGTTGTTGGTTTGGATAGTAGTTTAGTTAATGCTTGATTTGGAATTCTTGGATTTGATGATTTCTGGGATTGTTTTGGTAAGAATCGGAAACTAGATCGTCTGGCTGTAGAAGTGACACTACAGTTGGTAATCTGTCGCCTATCTTGACCACGTAACTCCTATGGATCGACCCTGACTACCACTGTGCTAAGTGAGAGAGAGGTATATTTACTATTTTTGACCGCATAACGACCGCTGCGATGTTAGTCTGCAGCATCAAGCTGGGATCAGAGAGGAGCATGGGAGGCAAAATCAATGCTCCACAAGGAGCGATTCGCTTCACTCACCAATAACATAGCAACCCTATCTGAGTAGCAGAGGTGACAACAGCTAGCCATAGAGAAGACAGACACCATCGCTGCTGCCCACTTTCATGCACATGAGTATTATACTTATGCCTCTTACCGAGGAAGTTGGGGGGATCTGATGGATATCGATCAGCCACAGCAGCTGTATTACCCCACCCCACTCTACTGGCGGGCAGGTGAGCCAGCAAGATACCCACCTCCTTCGGAGTACCATGATTACAGACCAGCATCGACTACGAGCTATCGAGAGGGCATCGAGAATTTAGCCGAGTCCATATTCGGAGTTGCCCCCCTAATATCCTCGATATCCTCCACCTCCCCCATAGTGACAATGGTGAGATCCTCTCTTTTATTTTATTTTATCTTTTTTGTTTTGTTTGAGTGCTTTTTGTTTAATATTTTTGTTTTATATTTTGATGTTTTTATTTGGATGACTGTATTTAACATTAACACTGAGTTGGATGTACTCTGATGATATATTATGGAACTTGATGAAATGTCCCCGAATTCTTTTCCCTTTTGTCCCGGTCGTGGCTCGACAAAAAGATGATTGAGTAAAAGGGATTGGACATGCGATAACAGGTGATTAGAAAAAAGGACAATTTAGCTAATGTATATTTCTATGGTTGCCTCTCCGGTTCAAATAACAAATGCACCAAAAAAATTTTAACTTCAAGTTGTAAATTGGTTGCTAAAAGTTTATGTTACGGAAGTTCCTCAAGAGATACTCAGTTTAAAGAACCCTAATGGACTGGTTCTTGAATTTTCTTGTAAAGAACCCGACTGCTTTCTATGACCGTACGACCTTAAATGTCCCTATCTTTGTAATTTATATTCCATTGTTTGGGTTGTTGTGTACCTGGAACCTGTTGTATCCCATTTCTGGTTTCAACGTCCACTAGCAACTTAAATATGAATATACATTTGGGAACTTTGATAAGTATCTTGCTAACTAACCAGCAACCCGTATGTGACCCTTCTTGGAAGCCGCACAAAAAGGCAGGACTCACTTGAAAAGTAGATTACATATAAGTGATTTTAAATTAACGATTTGTATTTTACTGTTTGGGGTTGTCGCGTACCTGGACCTGGTGTACTCCATTTCAGGTTTTCACGTCCACCATCAATTTTAAATATGAATATTATATTTAGAGAAATATATTCTGAAAAATAAATCACAAATGAAGTACTACAAAAGTGAATCAAATGAAAAAGTAAATATGGGCAAGAATTTAAAAGTATTAATTTATTATGGTTGTAATGTGGCAAAAAGGACCAATAGAAAGAAAAAGAAGAACCTTAGGAATTTGGACAGAATACAATAACTAAAAAGGATTGACCGTATCAAATCATTAAAAAAACCGCAGGGGGGAGGTAAGCTTGGTATCTATGGAGCAATTTCTGAAAAATGAATTTTTAACTGAGCCGTTTGCAGGGGATGAAGAAAATTTTAAGATCACTAAATAGTGCTTCACACTTCAAATAAACGGACATCCGGGCTGGAAATGGACACAGATGTATGCAATACTGGGATGTTTACTTTTGGTGATTGTTTGTTGTTTTATGGACTTGACCTGCATTCTGACTTTGTTGAGTCTTTCTCGGGATGAGAAAGAGATAAGTTGGGGAGGTTTGATCGGGCCATTTTGGTTTAAAGTAAAATGTAATTAACATGATAAACTATGCTTTTTTAACCAAGAATGTCCCTACTTTTAATGGAATTAAGTGAAATACATGAAAGGATTAAAAACAGGAATTTTGGGCGAAAACTGCGCATTAAACGGACACCGACCTGGACTCTTGGCCATTTTTGAAGGAAAAACAAAGCTGAGAACACGAGGAAGCCCCGTCAACGTCCTAGGTGGCGTCTAGAACGCTGGCCTAGGACGCCCAGCGCTTTTGAAGTGTCTCGTTCTGGAATGTTGGCACGTCGTAAGAGCTGAAGAAGAACACCCAGCGTCCCAAGTGTTGGATTAGGTGTCTAAGCCATGACTTATAATTTGTATTTACCTAATTAATAGAAGCAAAGTCCATTTGGGTTGCCCTCATAGCTGGAGGTTTGGTAGAAAGTTCGGTAGAGAGAAAGGTTGGTTTATTATGGGATTAATAAATCAATAGAAATAAAAGATATGGTTTGTTAATATATTAAAGTGATAATATATTAATTAGAAACTATATTGATTGATTAATAATTAATCAGGAATTAATTGGATTAATTTCTGTGGCATTAATTAGATTAATCAGGAAGTCAAAGATTAAATTCGTACAAATTCAATAGTTGAATTGCGGCGCGCGGCGTGCCAATGTAAAGGCTGCGACGCGCGTACATATTCGTACGAATTCAATAGTTGAATTGCGGCGTGCGGCGTGCCAATGAAAAGGCCGCGACGCGCGTACGTATAATCCGGAAAATGGCTGACGGCTAGGGTTTCTTGTTTCCCTATAAATAGGGAACCCTAGGCCTCATTATTAGTGCTCATTCTATTATTCTCTCTGGAATTTTCGTCCACCCTCTGGCTCCCTGGGTGTGATCTCATTTGAGGCAAGACACTTGTGCTGCTTAGCTTCAAGATTAAAAAACTAAAGGTTAGTTTTTCTGATTTATTTCTTTTAGTTAATTTTTGTTTGGCCTTTAGGAATTAGTTACATGTTCAAAGTAAGAAAACATAGATCTTTTTCTAGGTTGCATGTGAAGTTAGGTTATTTAGTTCATGGTTGCAGAAAACCTTTCAGTGGTATCAGAGCGTTTGGTTGTTTTCTTATTGAATTGCTGTAATAGTTTTCCTAAAATTAGGGTTTAAAGTTTATAAATCTTTTGGGCCTGATTTCGATTTTGGGGTTTAGGGTTTTTGAAACCCTAGCCCTCCTCCCTTCCTTTTCGATTTTCCTAATTAGGGTTTTAAGAGGTTTTCTATTTTTGGTAACTTTAATTGGTTAATTAAATGGATAACCTTAAACCCAGTTTGTTTGAATTCGATAATTAGGGGTTTAAGATAGGTTTAAATTGATTTGATTAATTTGGAAAAACCTATCTACATTTGAATTAATTTAATTAATTGTTTAATTAAAAGATAATTCAAGGGATTTAATTTAATTTTGATTTAATGGTTAAATTTTGAAAATTAAAGGATAAATCCTAAAATATTTTAAAAGGTTTAAAATATCTAGATTTAATTAATTTAATTAATAGTTTAATTAAAAGACAAATTAAATCAATTTTAAAGGTTTAATTTAATTTGAAATTAATAGTTAAATTTCAGGAAATTAAAAGATAAACCAGGAATATTTTAAAAGATTTAAAATACATCTTATATATATTATTGAAGGTTAATACTATATGTATAAGATAAATTGGTTAGTCAAATCATTAGTAGCCCTCATTCACGAAGCTGGTCTATAAAGTGGGTATAAGGAGACTGCCTGTAAAATAGCGGTCTAATGGGTGTTCACTCTCACCCACCGCTCGCCTGATCAGTGGAGGGTCGTTAGCCGAACAGTTTTGATAGGACCGCTTAATCATTAAAAGTATAATGATCAAAGTACTAGAACCCGTACAAGAATTCCCAATCTAGTTACTTTAGAAAAAATGTGAATTTGATGCTAACCCATGAAATTGTACATTACACTTTATGAAACGTTGGTGGAGCGTGTGTGGGTTACCGGCACACCAATGGGGGTTCATAAAGAGTGGCAATGGGTTTCTCGGGTGTTATCATTGTTGATGGAGCGTGTGTGGTTAACCGGCACATCAATTTGAGATTATAATGGACCCCGATAGTACCAAGCTAATTTGCATGGTTATTCACACCCGGTTTGTGATCCTCGGCATCCCAGTCACAAACGGTGGGGCATATCCAAGGTTAAACATGCCATTGAACAGTTCAATGAATCTCACAGATCTAGGAATTTCATAAGACTGAAATTGATAAAAGTTATCTACCTTAATGACCACTGTGTTGTGACTACGACATCCCTCTTCACAGCATAGTTGGGGTATTTTGGATCCTAGCCTTGTTAAATAATATTTATTGGGTAATTATTTAAAAGGATGAATTAAACGAATAAATTCAAATTTTATATATGTCTGAAGAAAGTGTCATTCTCCTCCTTCACCCATTTCTGAGAGCTTCAGAAAGCACCTGTTTAGTATGGTAAGGCTGACTGGCCTGAACTATGTGATATGGTTCTGCAATTAGAGAATAGTTCTTAGTTTTGCTGGCGAACCATATCCGACTGAGTGTCCGCTCCCAAACATGGCATCACACAGCAGCTTGTGATGAGCATGACTCCTTGACTATTGAGTCAAAGGAAGTTCGTTGCCTTATGCTATTGATCATTAACCCCGAGTTCCACAGGGATTTAGAATTCCTAGGGTTTGATAAGTTAGCACAACTAGTTCAAGAAAGGTTCCGTGAACTGGTTGAATAAAGGGAACGAACTAGGATCTTCAAAGAGCTTGAAGTTGCAAGCTAGAAGGAAGTAGCACCAGTTTGCGTGTTCCCGAGATTGAGGGATACATAGGCGAACAGTATAAAACTGGTTTCCCTTTGTGATCGGGAGTTAAGCATTAGCTCAACTCACTGATCTGTTCATCCAGATGAACAGACAGGGTAACCGGATAAGACAATCGTGGAAGTGCATTCAATGTCGACTCTGTATGAATCGTTCATGGAGAAGCATAGCTCCATTAATTCAGCTGCTTCAGGATTGAGTCCAGTATTAAGGTGCATCAAGAAATGATCCAGATCGTCTAGATAGATTGTTCGATGTTTCAAACTGGGAATCCATAAGGTGGGACACAGTCACAGAAAGATTGGAAAAATGCTCTAAAGCCAAACCGTTTGGCAAACTCAGTAATATCTTAGAATTCAGAACACCTGATCCTCATTTCATTGATACAGGATGTGTTTCACACATTTGCTCTGTATGCACGGACTCTAGAGGATGCGGGATGGTGTCGCACAGGAGCATATTCGGATTGGATCTGGAGCTCGTGCGGTTTTTGAGTTAAGCTAGATATTTTTTTCTTGTTATTAGTTTATAGATACATATGACATGGATTCGCATAGTACATTGTTCTGAGGACAATTCTGGTTAATAAAATATTTTTCTTTTAAAACATGATTGTTTTAATTGTCCTCGAAATGTTGTGTGAATGTGTTGATGACGTAAATGGTAATAACTTGAATGTTGATACATCCAATGGGATTGGATTTGTAAATTGTGTTCTTTATGATTGTTAAAGTGAATTTTATGAGAATCACTTCAACCAAAGGTCCAGTTGGACAGGACTTTGGAATCATTTGACTTAGAGTCACATGATGAATTGAGTGCTTAATAAAATTAATTGTGGCAAGAAAGGAATCACCCAAAGATCCAATGGATAGGATTTTGGAATCAGTTGACTTGGAGTCAGGTGATGATTGCATGTCTTGAACAATATTAACAAAGTCATAAATTTACATGGAGATGTAAATGTATTAAGATTTTGAGCAACAGACACATAAGTTACTGTGTATCGCTCGAATCTTCGAACAGAACACGATTAGTTATGCTTCGAAATATTTGTCAAATAGTTTGACAAATATGGCTTCGTTTATCGGAATAAGCGATTGATTGGAACCTTGAAGTGTTCAAGGATTTCAAAGGAAGTATAAGATCAACAGAACCTGAGTAATAACATAGACTGAGAAAATGTTTCACAGTTTATCCTCTTCCAAGAACACTAATGATTATAATGTGTCTTAGGGAAGATGATGGAGCATTGATCGAAATAGTTTTGATCCTCGGTGTATAAGATACACTGGATATATTGCCGACTAATATTTCAATGAATTGAATATTCAACCAGTCAGACCGCAGAAGCCATATTCCGACCACATCTTAGACTAAGTAGGTTATGTTGACACTGTCTGAAATGTAAAGCTGGGATCGTCCCACTAGTACATAGAAAGTCCAGGGTCATGTAGCATTCGTCTGAATCTCATGACAAGCCTGAGACTGATCAGCAATGTCGTTTCATTAGGCCACTCCGGTTATCCTTTGAAATAAGAGTACTTTTAGAAAGAACTCAAGTTCTAAGGAAACAGTGGGAGTAAAAATAATCCTGAATGAGTTCAGGGTTTAGCCAAGTGAAAGAACCTTTTAGTCACCACTGGGCCTTGACCAGGAATTAGATTCCTGTTAAACCTGACATACCCTCTCTTCGCTTGACCAGTAGTTATTGTCACCGTCATAAGGAGTTATGATCTGGGTGATATACCGAGTAGTGGTAAAACACTAAAGATGGAACGGATAAGTAATCCGACTGCTGGAAGCATTGGTGAGCCCGGTTGCTGCCAAATAAGAGAACCTTACCGCGAGACACAGTCTATGTGACAGTTTGATTGATCTTTACAACTGGTCTAGGAACCAGTGGGAGTAATTGAATCATCAAAAGAAGGGAACATAGAAATGTACTTACAGAACATCTGGTTGAATGAGTCATCACTTGGAGTCAAGCAATTGATTCTGAGAGAAGCACTCTCAATAGAAGGTGTAATCCGAGAGGATTCTGCGTGGCATAGTGTGAGTCGTTAGTGGAGCGTGTGTGGTTTACCGGCACACTAATAGGGACTCACATAGAGCATGCCATTACAAAATGTACATGGCCCCGGGATTCGTCCGATGGGCATCTTGCAAGAAAGGATATTCGGATTCTCAAAAATAAGCCAAAAGGTTTGGATTTTGTGAATAGCCTGAAAGATTTCCTTTAATATGTCGGAAAGGATTGGATTTCGTTTTCGCAAAATGTGCCATAAGTTCTGGATTTTGTGAATAGTCCAAAAGAGTCATATAACGGTGTCAAAGCCAGTGGGAGTATCGTTGTTATCTGCTATCATTGTATGTGGGTTACATACTGGTTCTAGGAAACGTCTCTTATCATTACAAAGTGTAATGACTTGGTGTTAAGAAACGATTCGCTATAAAAGACTTTAAGAGATACAACATACTCAGGTAGTTGTGAATATCTATTAGATAGATCAGAATTCTGCCAATATGATCTTGATGAGATTCAAGATGCATAACCCCAGGAATGGAGTTTCCTGTCATTGCAAAGTGTAATGAATTGACATGAAAGAAACAAAGAAGGTGCAGCATACTCACGTAGTTCATAGACATCTATCAGATAGATGAGACTGACAGTATTGACTTAGCCGCTGAGAATATGATCTTGATGGGATTTAAGATGCATAAGAAAGAGTCCCCGAAAGGAAATGGTTTCCGGAAATCATGACACAAGGATTATTGGTAATCTTAGGATTCCGAAAGGGCTTGGAATGAGATTACATCAGGTTCCTCGAGCCTCTTGGACAAATCAGAAGTGTTATGAACATATCCTGATGACTTAATACTTAGAACATTGTAAGTTGGATTCAGGATATTGCCTGGCTGAGAATACTGAATGGATTTTTGAACAGACGTGAGAAATCATTGGGAAATGATTAGGGTGATTGATTTGAAAGGGTTTTCAAATCGGTAATTGTTTACACCAGAACGTGGTGCTGTAGGACTTCATGGTTAAAGAATTTCGTTGGTTTCTGATGGAGCGCGTGTGGTTCACCGGCACATCATGACACCTCGAAATTGTCTTAGGGTGTAGTCATGTAGACTAAAGACCCGAGAACCATGGGCAGTCACGGTACACATCACCGGAATGGAGTTGTGAGAGAGAATGACAAAATGACAAAATGACAAATTGAGATATCATCGGAAGAGTATCCGATAGGATCATCTGCAATAAAGTGTATAAGTGTTAGACACTTGGATACATAGAAAGAGTGAAAAATGTCATAGACATAGATATAAAAGGCTTGAATTGAAAGTTTAAAAGAGAATAAGAAACCGATAATAGTTATGATAAATCCGAGTTGGTGATTACCTCGTGGAGACTTGGTAATAAGCAGGAGTAGTTGCCAGTCAGATTTTATGTTTCACTTTTGCATGTTTTACTTCCTGAATAATTGGATTATTCAAATATCCACAGTCGTTCATACTCTTAGGGAGTAAGTATGAAGGAAGACTGTTATGATTTGGTTTGTAGATTGTCTAAGGAGTTAGACATAGCAATAAGATTGCTGCAACGTTCATGAGTACTTGGAAATGGAGATTTGAGTATTGGATAATCACGTGCTCAATGGATTGCTTCATGGATTATATCACGAGCAATATTGAGACGATAATATCTTATGGTCTTAAAGTGGAGAGATATGAGTTATAATTTGCAAGGCGGTTGTTCATTGATAGTACGAAAACGCATCGGTAACTCGGTGTTATAAAACGTGCTGTTGTGAGTGATTTGTCGAGTAAAAGATATAACATATTAGTCGAAGCTTATTCGTCCCTTGACCCAAATGGGAAACAGATATCTGTTGGCCACTCGATGATTTTGAAGTTGACTGAAGTGCTGGCCAGCCAGGACTGAATTGATGTGTTCAATTAGAAGTCTAAAAGTCATAAGCAAAATCAGAAATCGGGAAACAGTGTGTCAGACAGAGATTGATCTCAATCCATGTCTCATGTCTGAAAATATCTTTTTGGACGGAGGATCATCTGATCACTTATCTATGGACAGAACTGACTAAGTCAGTGTTCGGCAGCATTTTCTAGGAAGCTACAGTTTGCTGATTAATTAGAGGTTAAATTGGTAATTATAGTCATAGACTTATCCAAGTGGGAGACTGTTGGATTAGGTGTCTAAGCCATGACTTATAATTTGTATTTACCTAATTAATAGAAGCAAAGTTCATTTGGGTTGCCCTCATAGCTGGAGGTTTGGTAGAAAGTTCGGTAGAGAGAAAGGTTGGTTTATTATGGGATTAATAAATCAATAGAAATAAAAGATATGGTTTGTTAATATATTAAAGTGATAATATATTAATTAGAAACTATATTGATTGATTAATAATTAATCAGGAATTAAATGGATTAATTTATGTGGCATTAATTAGATTAATCAGGAAGTAAAGGATTAAAGTCGTACAAATTCAATAGTTGAATTGCGGAGCGCGGCGCACCAATGACAAGGCCGTGACGCACGTACGTATAATCCGGAAAATGGCTGACGGCTAGGGTTTCTTGTTTCCCTATAAATAGGGAACCGTAGGCCTCATTATTAGTGCTCATTCTATTATTCTCTCTGGATTTTCGTCCACCCTCTGGCTCCCTAGGTGTGATCTCATTTGAGGCAGGACACTTGTGCTGCTTAGCTTCAAGATTAAAAAACTAAAGGTTAGTTTTTCTGATTTATTTCTTTTAGTTAATTTTTGTTTGGCCTTTAGGAATTAGTTACATGTTCAAAGTAAGAAAACATAGATCTTTTTCTAGGTTGCATGTGAACTTAGGTTATTTAGTTCATGGTTGCAGAAAAACTTTCACCAAGGGCGTCTGAGATGTTGGCCTAGGACGCTGCCATCAAAACAGCCCTAAATTGCTTTATTTACACTTCTCTATTTAATGAGACCTTTTCACATCGACCCAAGGGACTTCCAAGACGATTTTTAGAGGGTTTTGGCACTTTTCCAAGGTCCAAACATCCCTAAAACACATCCAAACAATCCCAATCACAAATCAAACCTCTTTTACATCAAGATCAAGCCATAATTCCTGAAGTTTTGAAGATCCAGACATGTTCATCATCTCCAACACAGTGTTTGCATCAGTCTTAGTCATGAGCAGCTAAATCATCCCGTGATCCCAACCGGGAGTAGGTTTTGATTTCCTTTTCAGTATTGTATTTAGATTTGAACCTTTTAGATTCATGACAAAGTATTTGGTTTGTTTGTTTTTCAATCATATGATTAGATTTTCGTTGCTTGTTCTTAAATTGTTGATTGATTGAGTATATGACAATTCTATTTTCTTGCCTACCGTGCCAAATTATAAGTCCCAAACTATCAAGATCTAGACGATATCAATCAAATAATCGATGAATGCGGAATCTTGATCGATTAACAGCAATGAAACAATTAACAAACATGCGATAAACCTTCAAATGCACTCATTGAATTGATTGAACGACTGGTACATAAGGTTCCTATGATGATCGACTGCAAAGAATATTCACGCACACACTATAATCGGTCTACGTGTCTAACCTAACAAATGACACGGCTAACACTATTTATACTTAGAACTAATACAAGCCCATCCCAATAGCTAAGTCCACCAAGAACAAGCCCCAGCCCAACCGAAATTACCCAGGATTTCGGTCCAACATGACCGAGAACAAGGTGTTTTTGGTCATTGACCGAAAACGTCTTCTGCCCAATTAAAGCTTGAAATAATCCTCTTAAATGCAAAGATTAAAACATATAAATGTAAGGTTTCGCACTAACTTTGAACTAGAAATTCCTATGTTCACATGCACCGAATGAAGGATCTAAGTTTTTCTATCTTATGAACATATAACAAAATCTAAGGCCAACAGTTTAATTCTAAAGATCAAAACAAGGAAAACCAACCTTTGATTAATCTTCTTGAAGCTAGCAGCAAAAGTATCCTGCCTCAAATGTAGTCACACCCAAGCAATGGAGAAAAGACAGCAGAGTTCCAGAGAGACAAGGAAGGTGGCGCAGGTTTTGGGGTGGCCAGGAGGCTCCTTTTATAGCCTCCAAGGGTTACAGTCAAAACCCTAGAGGAGCCTCCTTAATGGGCAAGCCTGTTGACCATTTGGACCAAGGCTTCTAAACCCCATTAGGGTTGTCACCAACTATGGAGGTTCCCTCCATATTGGAGCCAACTTTGGCCCCTGTCTACTTGCCAGTCAATTATTCAACTATTGAATAAATACAAACCAGTCCCTGCACTTTTAATTAATTAAATTAATCACTAAATTAAATCCAATTAATTCTAGATTAATTTCTAATTAATTGTTATAGTTTCTAATTAATATATTAACACTTAAATATATTAATAAACTATTTATTTAATTTCTATTGATTTATTAAACAATTAATAAATCAACCTTACTCTCTACTGATCTCTACATCAATCCTCCAGTTATGAGGGCAACCCAAATGGACTTTGCTTCAATTAATAATATAAATACAATTATAAAGTCATGGCTTAGACACCTAATCCAATAGTCTCCCACTTGGATAAATCTATGACTTTAATTTATCTTCTGATTAACAAATCTCAGTTTCTAAAGAAACTGTCACCGAACTCTGACCCAGTCAGTTCTTGTCCAAAGATAAGTGATCATATGATTCTCCGTCCAACAAGATATTTTCCAGACTCAATACATGGATTTACATCGATCTCGGTCCGATACTCTGTTTCTCGATTTCTGATTTTGCTTATGACTTTAAGACTACTTATTGAATATATCAATTTAGTCCTTGTTGGCAAACCCTTTTAGTCAATTTCAAAATCATCAAGAGGCCTACAGATATCAGTTTCCCATCAGGTCAAGGGACGAATAAGTTTCGATTCATATGGTTGTACCTTTTACAAGTCAGATTACTCACAACAGTACGTTTTATAACACCAAGTTACCGATGCGTTTTTGCATTGTCAATGAGCAACTCTCTTGCAAATTACAACTCATATCTCTCTACTTTAATATCATATGATATTATCGTCTCAACATTACTTATGATATGATCCATGAAGCAATATGTTGAGCGCGAGTTTATCCAATACTCAAATCTCTATTTCTAAGTATTCATGAACGTTGTAGCAGTCTGACTGCAATGTATAACTCCTTAGACAATCTACAAACTAGTTCATGACAGTCTTCATTCATACTTACTCCCTAAAAGTATAAGTGACTGTGGAACTTTTAAATAATCAACTTATTCAGGAAGTTAAACATGCAAATATGAAACATAATCATAAATAATTGACAAAGGTAGTCGACAATACTCATTAATAAATCTCTATTATTAAATCACCAAGTCAATTACATTTATAATGTTACAAGGTTCAAAACTATCTAATTACTAAAACTAATATCATCCCTCGGTCCAATGCTCCGAGCATGCTGATTGTGCTTGATCATACTCAGAGCCTTAGTCAAAGGATCTGTAGGATTGTCTTCAAATGATACCCTCTTAACCAGGAGGTGGCCTTCTTCTACCCGATGTCGAATGTAGTGGTACTTTCTATCGACGTGACTGGACTTTCCATGATCTTGCGGTTCCTTTGTCAAAGCGACCGCTCCTTCATTATTGCAGAACAACTCCATCGGCTCCTGAATACTCGAGACAACTCCAAGGTCACCGATGAAGTTCTTCAGCCAAGCTGCTTCTTTAGACGCTTCACTCGCTGCTATGTACTATGATTCACACGTTGAATCAGCCACCGTCTCTTGCTTGGAACTTTTCCAAGTGACCGCTCCCCTGTTTAAGAGAAATACACAGCCCGACTGAGACCGACCACTGTCTCTATCTGTCTGGAAGCTGGCATCTATACATCCACTCACCTTTAAGTCATCACTGCCACCAAGGACTAACACCATGTTCTTCGTCCTTCGCAGATACTTAAGCATGTTCTTTACCGCTATCCAGTGTGCCCTACCAAGATTGCCCTGGTATTGACTAACCATGCTCAAGGCAAAGGCTACGTCGGGACGAGTACATGTCATAGCATACATGATCGATCCTACAGCCAAAGCATAAGGTACTCGACTCATCTCAGCTATTTCCTCATCGGTACATGGACATTGAGTCTTACTCAACTTGGCATTACTTTGGATAGGTACCTCTCCCTTCTTGGAATTTTCCATACTAAATCTCCTTAGTACCTTTTCCAAGTATGTACACTGGCTAAGACCTATAAGTCTTTTCTTTCTATCTCTTAATATTCTTATCCCTAGAATATAGGCAGCTTCTCCAAGGTCTTTCATTGCGAAACACTTCCCGAGCCAAGACTTGACATCTTGCAAGGTCGGAATGTCGTTTACCATGAGCAGTATGTCATTAACATACAGCACCAGAAAAGTGACTATACTCCCACTTGCCTTGACATATACACGGGACTCATCTTCACTCCTAGATAAACCAAATTCTTTGACTTTCTCATGGAAGCAGAAATTCCAACTGCGAGAAGCTTGTTTCAATCCGTAGATTGAGATCTCAAGCTTACACACCTTATTAGGATGCTTTGTGTCTACAAAACCCTCTGGCTGATTCATGTAAACATCCTCAGTCAACTTTCCGTTAAGGAAAGCGGTTTTGACATCCATCTGCCAGATTTCATAATCATGAAATGCAGCTATGGCAAGCATTATCCTAATCGATTTAATCTTGGCTACTGGTGAGAAGGTTTCATCATAATCAACCCTCGAGGTTTGAGTGAATCCCTTCGCGACCAGCCGAGCTTAATAGGTGTGTACCTTTCCATCCATTTCGGTCTTCTTCTTGAAGATCCACTTGCATTCGACTGTCTTTCGACCCAGCACATTGTCAACCAAGTTCCAAACTCGATTGTCATACATGGACTTGATCTCGCTATCTATCGCTATAACACCCATTCTTTCGTACACCTTAAATGGTGTAATCGTTTATAAAAACATGGCGAAGTAAAAATTTCATTCTTTCAAAAACTTTTCTTTTAGTATTTAAGACATCATTTGAAAACTTTTGGTCCCAATTAGAACAATTGCATTTAGAAATAATTAAGCAACTCTGGGGGTTACAAACTCAGATCAAAACAACCATAGTAAAGCCTTAAAACATCTTAATGCTATGTCCCGTATTAAACTAACATTTATACCAAAAAATTGGCATCACCTTTGGGCAATATGGATAAATACATACTGACTCGACTCAACGAAACAACCCAAAAATAATACGGGACATAACACAACTTTACAGTGTAGCTACAAGGGTATTTCTAAACCATAAATATAATGTCTCTCAACTACGTAACAAACTATTACGCACTTGAATTAACTCTATCTTCTTGATCATCTTCTCTATCTACCGTCCACATAAAAGCTTTTAAGCTGCTTCACTCCTTTAATCCAATGCTAGACATTCTGTTCCTGAGTACATAGCATTTTTAAAACAATAATACGTAAGACAAAAATGCCTCGTGAGCTATTCGGGTAACTTACTTTGTTATATAACTCATTATAGTATTATACTCATGACTTTACAATTTGATCCAATCATTAGGTGCCTTTACTTGTCATATTTCCTTCGGGTTTGGAAGTCACGACTTCCATTTCTTAATTTTTATTCTTTCTTTTGATTCTTATTTTAATTTTTGTATTTGATTCCTTATCTAGTTCTTAATCAGATACTCTACTTTCATTTTCTAATAACATACTTGATCATAGCTTTAATAATCATACTTAAGTCCCCTGGTTGTCATGTGAGACACACCATATTACTTCCTTTAATCTTTCTTCTTTACATTTTCATACAAACATTCGGTTTGTCCCTAATTACAAAAATCCAGCTCATTTCTTTTTACATTTCCAGATATGTGTTTTCATACTTCATTCTTATATGACTTATATTCATATATGTAATTATATTTTCCAATCTTTCTTTAATTCAGTCGTTGTAATGACACGATTTTAATCTTTATTCCGCAGTCTTAATTCATTTCGGTTAGACAACGAAATCCTTAATTACTCAAACTTAAGAAATTTATGTAACATAATTACATTTCTTTGGTTTCATATTTCCTCAACTGATTGATATATTACATGTTAATCAAGCTTTTCTCAGTGATTTCTTTCATATTTCCCCTTGCTCTCGTATGGATACTTTATAGTGGTTACCAACCCATGCAAAGTATCTCAATTGTCTTAATTGATTCACCTTGAGTTTCCCTAAACTCCAAATTACATACTCTTAGTATTATATTTATTAATTATAGTCATACTTTAATATTTTCCTTTTTACTTGATTTTATTACATAGGCATATCCATCATATGTCGTTTAATCATTCTTTCTTCTTTTCCCTACTCCCAACATGAATCCATTACCAGGTTCCCAAGATTCCTTTGTGATTCCACCAAAATCAAATACATGTCCTGTGGTTATGATAGTACGGGCCCATATTATTATAACCACCTATACATATTTGTTTCTGGTATCACCACTAGGTCTCCTGGTCCACTGGTTCAGGTTAACTTATAAACACCCTATTCCTCTTGTTTTATCTTAGACTCATCGTCTTAACCATCCTATAGGTCTGCAACCTATCTTAGGATCTTAGGTTCAACAACCTGTCTTACGATACATCCTACCATAACCCTTACTTTCGTGCTTACAATCTTATCTTAAGTCCGTATTCTCACTTCATCCTCACATAGTTTAATCCTAGGTTCGAGTCTCGACACCTAATTCGCTTAAACTATGGCTCTGATACCAAATTGTAACACCCATTTTTTGGTACACCTTAAATGGTGTAATCGTTTATAAAAACATGGTGAAGTAAAAATTTCATTCTTTCAAAAACTTTTCTTTTATTATTTAAGACATCATTTGAAAAATTTTTGTCCCAATTAAAACAATTGCATTTAGAAATAATTAAGCAACTTTGGGGGTTACAAACTCAGATCAAAACAACCATAGTAAAGCCATAAAACATCTTAATGCTATGTCCCGTATTAAACTAACATTTCTATCGAAAATTCGGCATGACCTTTGGGCAATATGAACAAATCCATACTGACTCGACTCAACAAAACAGCCCAAAAATCATACGGGACATAACACAACTTTACAGTATACCTACAAGGGTATTTCTAAACCATAAATATAATGTCTCTCAACTACATAACAAACTATACTGCACTTGAATTAACTCTATCTTCTTGATCATCTTCTCTATCTACCGTCCACATAAAAGCTTCTAAGTTGCTTCACTCCTTTAATCCAATGCTAGACATCCTGTTCCTGAGTACATAGCATTTTAAAAACAATAATACGTAAAACAAAAATGGCTCGTGAGATACATGAGTTTTAGACCCAACAAATTTAAATCAATTTGAATATCACTAACTATTTTAAAACCAAGAAAACTTTCCTTTCTTTTCATAACCTAAAAAATCCAGTTTATTGTCAAAACATCAAATTATAGGTCAATACATTATCATAAAATCATTAGGGTTTCCACTTTATCATAAGCAAACATAAATTGAACCCTCTCTTTTCAAAACATAGACCAACTGTAATTCATGTTCCATTTTTATTATTAATTGGTTTCATACGGGTTTCCCCGTATCTTCCCTCCTCGGAATAGAACCAATCTATCTGTGAGCGTGTGCTAGTTTTCTTCCCTTCATGGAATAGAACAAATATATCCATAAGGGCGTGCTGAGACAACTACTTCCTTGTCCGGACGTCTTTCATATTTCTTACATTTAGTTCATATTTCATTTATCATTTCATTACATGTTGGTCTCAATCATAAACATCATTAAATAATAACAACCTTTGCGTAAAACAACTTTTAAAACTTTAAACTTTAGAATCATTTCCAAACCATTTCAATCATTTAACATAAATCAATACTAATAATCACGCTTTGAAAACCACTTCGAAAACCATTATTCATGAAACGTTTAACATAACGTTAGAAAATCATTTATCAAACTATTAATCATAAAACAATTAGCATAACAAAAACAAAACTTGTTGCTATGTACCCAGAGAAGTCCTCATGTACTCACATCGGTAGCTAGGTATGTCTAGCTACAAATATCCACTAGCTCTTGACTTTACTTGCTTCCAACATATTTTAACCTCTATAAATTTATTAAGAGGTTAAAACTAGTTACACAACTAAACATAAAATGTGTTACATCATATATGGACTGTTTCTAAACATCATCTAATTCCATTAGAACAGTTATGTATAATTCATAAGACATAATAATCATATTAGACACTATTACCCATTTTTCGTCCCACTTGGACAAATTATGAATTTCTTTGGTTTAATATGTAACTTAAATAACTTTATTACTTCTTTATAAGTTCAATTGATAATTAGATTTCATAACATCATTTACTTTGTCCTTTTATGTCATTTTTACAATTACAAAACTATAAAGTTTCTAAATATAGAAACCATTATAAGACATAACATTTTCCGTTCACATAACACCCATATGCTCCCAACATGTCATAATATCACTCCAATTATGTTCTATGATCTCTTGAACATTATTTTACACATACTTGATTTGTCTCGTTACCGGTGAAATTCAGAATTCCATTCCCCTTTACAAATCTCAATTTGTCCCATGACTAATTCAAATGTCTATTATAAACTTTCAAACCACATTTACATGTCAAGTACTCTCATGTTCTTATTCAGTAAATTACGACCATTTAATTAAACTTTTTATCCCTTTTTGAGTCTCTTTCTCGTTTAAACAATACATTACGTAACAATTAACCAACATATATATTAATTTCATCCATTCATTAATTACAGGTATAAACATAATGCTTTTATTACATAATGGAATCCATAATTCCATTCCTTTCTTTTCATTCCCAATACTAATTCTTTACAATTGATATCCATATGTTAAACAACTACTAACCAAGACCATATACTCACAAATTTCCATATCAAGATTATGAAGGTTACTGTCATACACTTTTTTGTCCAAGTTTAAATATCAACAAATGAAATTAGCTCCATAACTCCCAACCTTAACAAAAATCAAACAAAGTTCATGTGTTCAAACTGATTTCTGGCTTGACTATGTGTTCTCAACATGTCTCAAATTCTATAGCTAGGAATCACTATACAATTTTCGGATTAATAGCTAGGGTTTTAAGGAATTAAATTTGAAACTTCAAAAATCTGCTTAACTTACAAAAATCATAAGGTCAATGTTGCATTGCTCCTGAAACCAAGATACCAGGTCCATTCTCTAACTCTAGCACCACCGCACCTCACTAACAGTCGCCGCAGGTCACTACCATCGCACCGCCGTTGCTACAAGTGGCGTTTCTGCCCTTTACAACACCGACCAGGTGCAGTTCTTGGTGTTTCTCTTTATCTGATCTCTTCTTCCTTCCTTGCCTCAACACTCCTCGATCTCTCTCTCGTTGAATCGCATAACACGCAACACGCACACACAAAATTCGATTTGTTTGTGCTTCCCGTTTTCAACTCTTTTTCCCAAAACCCTCTTTTCTTTTCCCCTTTCTAATACGCGAACAAGGAATCAGTAAATCCATGAGCTGGTTTAGTAGGTGTAAGATTTCTAAAATGCCTTTAAGCCTAGTACCTTGGTGAAATTTCCAACTTTTTGCATTATATTTTTCCCAAACTTTACATAGTCATAAGTTCCTCGTGCCATGTTCAATTTTCATAAACCTTATATTTCTAGAATGGTGGAAATGAGTTTTATATTTTCTCCTTACTGACTTAAGGCTGAATATGTCTATATTTTACGTTATAAACCCTCAAACATGACCCTTTGGCCATTTTTGTCAATTTTTGGTCATCTTTAACCCGTCATAACTTCTTCGTTATAACTCCAAACGACTCAAATATTTTCCTATAACCTTAGTACATCAAAATATACCAATGTCTCCTTAATGACGTTTTCCCAATTCCTTATAAATATCTAGATATTAAATTTTGAAGATTTACAATTATTCTTTTCACTTTTAGCACCAAATTTCTATTTTAGCCCTCGGGTCTTTAAAAACAATTTCCAAATGAAAAAATGCTTCATTATGACTTAATAAGAGGTCTTAAAATCCAAGTTTCCATATTTCACATTCTTGGACCATCTTTCCCTTCTACATACATTTAACTTGTTTGGACATCAAACCTCTTAGCATCAAAATACTTAACTTACAGTCCTTATTTCATATATTAAAATTTAGGTTGTCACAATCGCCTCTTTCCACTTGGCAGACTCGGGGCCCGCCACCACTTCATGGTAGTTAGCTGGTTCATCCAAATTTGTCAATGTACGAACACTGACAAACGTATCACCATCCGTAGTTATATGGAAACCATAAAACTCGGGTGTCATGCTAACTCTACCCGAATGCCTAAGAGGTAATGAAATGTCAGTTGGTCCAACAGGAACCTCTTCCTCATGTTGGTGGCTAGTTTCTTCTAAGGTTATTTCAACGGGTGTCTCTAGAATTTCTTCAAGATCAATCGTACTGCCACTGTCCTCTTTGGAAATGAGCTCTCTCTCTCTCGAAAGACTCCTCGTCTAGCTACAAAGCCACGTCCTCGCATGGTCTGTGGAATAAGTATCCAAATGACTATTTTGGGTATCCGATGAAAAAGCATCTCTCACTTCTTTCTGCGAGTTTGTCTTGAGTCTCTCGTCTCACGAAAGCCTCACAACCCCAGACTTTGATGTGTGCCAACGAGGGAACTTTCCCCGTCCACATCTCGTGAGGTGTTTTAGCAACCTTCTTGGTTGGGACAAGGTTAAGGATATGGGTGACAGTCTCTAAGGCATACCTCCAGAAATGGATTGGAAGTGAAGCTCGATTCATCATGGAACGAACCATGTCCAACAAGGTTCGGTTTCGCCTTTTCGCAACACCGTTCAACTATGGTGTTCTCGGAGGCGACAACTATGAAACAATTACACATTCCTTGAGATAATTGAGAAACTCGATACTAAGATACTCACCGCCTCTGTCGGATCTAAGCATATTTTCTTTCTGTCTAATTGATTTTCTACTTCGTTTTTAAACTCTTTGAACCTTTCAAAGGTATCTAACTTGTGCTTGATTAAGTAGATATACCCATATCTACTAAAATCGTCAGTAAAGGTCACATAGAACCGCATGCCATCTTTTATGGTGGTTCTGAAGGGACCACACACATCTGTGTATGATATCCAACAAACCTTCACCTCTTTTAAAGGAACCTTTGAATGGTGATTTTGTCATCTTGCCAAATAAACAAGACTCTCATACATCATCCGATTTGAGGTCGAATGATTCCAACACTCCATCCTTTTGGAGTTGGGCGATGCGCTTCTTATTAATATGGCCAAGGCGATAGTGCCACAAACACGCCTTTTCTATACCATGCGAAGAATCAACATGTAACACATTTTTACCATAATTGTTAACACACATAATAGTCTCATACACTCCATCACAAGGCAAAGCATTAAAGATAAAAATATCATTTTTAACAACTGAAATTGAACCATTCAATTTATCAAAATTATAATAATAACCTTATCTGAACAATGCATAAAAAGAAATTATGTTTCTTGCCATATCAGGCGAATAGCAACAATTATGTAATTCAAAACTAACTCCACTACTAACCACTAGTCTATAGACACCGATCTTGGTAACGAGGGACGTTCGCCTGTTGTCCATGACTAGATTCAGTCTACCGTACTCCAGCTCCCTACTTTCCTTTAGGCCCCGTAAATCAGAACAGATATGAAAACCACATCCGGTATCAAGGACCCAAGAACAAGAAGAAGATGAGTTATTAGAAATTGTGTAAGTACCTGCTTGTGATGGCTTCACTTTACCATCCTTGATGTCTTGCAAGTACTTGGGGTAGCTTCTCTTCCAGTGACCCTTCTCTTTGCAATAAAAACATTCGGCTTCCTTGGGATTCGTGACATGCGGAATGCCGAAAGACTTGGCTCTTGGGGCATTGCTAATTGACCCGACATGAACCTTTTCCCTCCAATTTTGCTTAGGAGGGCCCTTCCTTTTATTTCCCTTGCCAGATCCAATTGCCAAAACGGGTTGGATAACTGAGGGTACACTTTTACCCTTCATCCCGTTCTCAGCAATACGAAGCATGCGATGCAATTCAGCCAAAGTGGTCTGATTGTTGTTCAAATGATACGCCAGCCTAAACTGGTCATAAGAACTTGGCAAGGAGTTAAGCATTATGCCAACAGCCAACTCCTTGTGTACAGGCATCACAAGCTTTCTAAGTCGATCCACGTAACCTTGCATCCTTTGCACGTGAGTGCAGATGGACTCTCCATCCCTAGGCTTGCTGTTCGTGAAATCCTTGGCCAGTTCGCACCTCTCGATGCGCTCTTGGTTACAGAACTTTTTCGCGAGCTCTTTGTACATCTCGTAGGGCCAGTAGTCCTCATAAATTCTTTGTAGTTCAGGGTTCATGGTAGCGATCATGATGCAGGCCACTTTGGTCGCATCATCCGAGTGTTTTTGGTACGAGGAAATTTCCTCGGGAGTAGCGGTATCTGGGTCATCTTCAACTAGCTCGGTTTCTAGAACATACTCTTTGTGTTCAAACCTTAGAGCCATCTTGATGTTACGGATCTAGTCATTGTAGTTAGTGCCGTCCAACGTCACTTTGGAACACAATGACAAGATTGAAGTGACATTACTGGAGTTTGAGTGGGGAACGGTTTGGTCAACAGAAGACATCTGTAAAAGAAGAAGGTAGTTTTATTAGATACATATAAATAATCCTTATATTAACCCAAGAATAAATATAAGGCTAGGACCCAGCATAACAAATTACAATATCGAAGAGGGATGTCGTAATCTTTATTGTAAATTTTATAAGGTAGGCGAATAACGATTCAGCCAATTCCACCGTGGAAACATAATCATATTATAATGGAATTCCTAGTTTATTTTGAGATTTATTGAACTGTTCAATAGCATGTTTTAATCTTGGGAATGCCCCACTGTTTGTGACTGGGATACCGAGGATCACAAACTGGGTGTGAATAACCATGCAAATTAGCTTGGTACTCTCGAAGTCAATTACCATCTCAAATTGACGTGCCAGTTAACCACACACGCTCCATCAATAATGGTAAAATCGAGAAACACATTGCAACTCTTTGTGGACCCCAATTGGTGTGCCGGTAAACCATGCACGCTCCACCAATGTTCCACAAAATGCAATGTGTAATTCCATAGATTAGCATCAATTCACATTGTTAATGGTTCTAGTACTTTCAATTATAGCATTATACTTTTAAGAGGCTTAAGCGGTTCTATCAAAACCGTTCGGCTAACGACACTCGACTGACCAGGAGAGCGGTGGGTGACAGTGGACACTTATTAGACTACCATTTTATAGGCAGTTGCCTTATACCCTCTTTATAGGATTGTTTTGTGAATGAGGTCTACTAACGGTAAGACTAACCAATTTAATCTTACATATAAATATTAACTTTTAATCATAAATATATATGATATATTTTAAACTCTTTAAAATATTTTATATTTAATTTTATACTAATTTTCACAAATTTTAATTTAAATTTCGAAAATTTATATTAAATCTTTAAGTGATTTAATTTGTCTTTTAATTAACGAATTTAATTAAACTAATTAAATCAAGATAGGTATCACAAAATTTAATCAAATTAATTTACATATCTTAAACCTCTAGATTTCGCATACAACAATTAATGGGTTTAAGGTTTCCAGTTTTAAAACAATGACAGTTACCAAAAATAAGAAACCTGCAAAACCCTAGCATGTGAAATCGCAGACAAGAGGTTGGAGGCTAGGATTTTTCAAAACCCTAGCCACAAAATCGATGATGGCCATATGGAGGGTTAAAATTTCGCAAATTACCCTTCATCATGAAAAGCAGTTATAGCAATTCATATAGAAAAACATCCGAGGCTCTAATACCACTGTAAGGTTTTGCACAAACTTTGAACTAGAAATTCCTAAGTTCACATGCAACCGAATGAAGGATTTAGATTTTTCTATCTTATGAACATATAACAAAGTCTAAGGCCAACAGTTTAATTCTAAAGATCAAAACAAGGATAACCAACCTTTGATTAATCTTCTTGAAGCTAGCAGCAAAAGTATCCTGCCTCAAATGTAGTCACACCCAAGCAACGGATAAAAGAAAGCAGAGTTCCAGAGAGACATGGAAGGTGGCGCAGGTTTTCGGGTGGCCAGGAGGCTCCTTTTATAGCATCCAAGGGTTACAGTCAAAACCCTAGAGGAGCCTCCTTAATGGGCAAGCTTGTTGACCATTTGGACCAAGGCTTCTAAACCCCATTAGGGTTTTCGCCAACTATGGTGGTTCCCTCCATATTGGCGCGAAATTTGGCCCCTGCTCACTGGCCAGTCAATTATTCAACTATTGAATAAATACAAACCAGTCCCTGCACTTTTAATTAATTAAATTAATCAGTAAATTAAATCCAATTAATTCTAGATTAATTTCTAATTATTTATTATAGTCTTTAATTAATATATTAACACTTAAATATATTAATAAGCTATTTATTTAATTTCTATTGATTTATTAAACAATTAATAAATCAATCTTTCTCTCTAGTGATCTCTACATCAATCCTCCAGCTATGAGGGCAACCCAAATGGAATTTGCTTCAATTAATAAGATAAACACAAATATAAAGTCATGGATTAGACACCTAATCCAACAATAAATTATGTCCCAACAATCCCCCTTGGTTTAATGTTTTCATTGCTCTTCAAGCTTCCTTTTGATCTTGGCTTTCAGTTGTACACTGCAGGAATATTCTAACAATCTCCCCCTATACGTCATTAGGTGTAGATGCTAATAGCTTTATGTTCATTGCAAATATAACTCCATCTTCAGTATTTGGACTATCTTTAAATTTGACACTGAACGCTCATTGGGTGTATAGGCTTCTTGTATAGGTTCTTAAATCAGAACATCCATCTTTGAATTGACTTTGACTGGAACATGGAATCTGATTCTTCTTCTTCAAACCTTGATCACATAAACATACAAAAGTAGCAACAAAAAATGTTTGAGGAGGAATTCAACGCAGCTTGTCTCATTAAAATATGCTTCACCTTTCTTCGGGGATAAAATGTTTGTCTTGAGAACTTCAAAGTTCACTTCTCGAACCATCCCTCAAAAATCTTCATTAAATTGTCTTTGACGGTAACTGGCGCTTCATGAAACGAACGATGACCAAAAATCCTATGGGTCACAGAGTCATAAAGACCCTTCTCGCCACAGTTGTTCAAGGACCCAGCCTTGGCTCAGAAGGAGACTACTCGTAGTATCTGTGTGAACCCGGAGGAACGCACTGCAATTGTTTGAGTATCGAAGAACTACTCGTGGCTGTTTTGATTGTGGCCCCTACATATCCTTGATCAAAGATCTCAATGCAGTTAACAAGTTAACTTGGCTCTTGGCGAGGCGTTTAATGGTATCCAAACTCTACGGAGTGTACCATCCTGGTGCCAATTTTCGTTCCGGTGAAGTGTTGGGGTCTCACAACTATTGTGGTAGACAAAAGCGATCACTGACCTAGAGTACCAATATTTCTTCAATGCGAGGTAGAACCACATTGAATCACGAAGATCTTTATTAGAAGAAGATAAGGGTAAGGAGTGGTATGAGCATGTAATATATCTTGGTTACTAGATCTACCCATCGGCTAGACTTTCGAATGGTCATCAAGGTATGGTATATTACAATGAATCATCCAACTCTTGAATTAGAATATTTCTAGGTAAGAATGGTTGTACATGCCTCACATTTACTACTGGTGTTGTAGCAAGGATCATAGGCATAGAGTTTCGAAATATCATCATCACTTGGTTTTGAATGATGAATCTTTTATTTATTGTATTAAAAAGATAGATTAGGTAAGAATGAATTGGTGTGTGTGATAGACTACGCTACATAATCTAACCATCGGCATAGAATTTGTAACTCTCGACTCTGAGTGGCTTAACTCAAAGTGTCTAGAAGTTGATGTTTTTAGAAAACTTGTGGTTGGTTTGAGAGAAAAGTCGTTAGTGCTTCATAGTCATTGTGGTTTACCAATGAGAATCATCAGCACACGGTATTTTGTCTCAGCAATGAGTGGTATGGCTTAGTGCGTCGTCGACGGGTAAGGAATGTCTTGGTGAATCACGGTAATAGTGAAACACATCATTGACATGAGAGATTTGGATCTGTATTGCTGATTGGTATAAATCAGAAACATTGACGATCGTGCAAATTGTGTAATTAGGAAAATATTTTTGGATTTTTTTAATTTCAAAAACAAAGACATAAAAGAAAAACATATTTTTGGATTTTAGAAGTTTATAATTTTTTTGTTGTTTTTAATTCTCCCCCTAAATTTGTGCTTGGAAGAGAATTATTGAAAATAAAAACATGAACAAATTTAGCTAGAAACAAATTGTGCAAAATATACAAAAATTTGAACTTTTTCAGTCATCAAAACGAATCAAAAAATAGTTTCGGAACAAAGTTACCTTTTTCAACACACAATTAGACACGAACCCCACGTGATCAGTCTTTTCTCCCCTCACGCAAAGGACACATCGTCTCCATTAATGATTTGAATGTCGTCTAATTGAGAGATGTCTCTTGTCATGTTCCTGGAACAGCCGCTATCAACAAACCGAAGTCTGATGATATTCCTCCATAGCTGCTCCTGCACAACCTACAAGATTAGTTCGTTTTGGGAACCCAATCCATTTTGAAATTGGGTTTACCGTTATCATCCACACTCTCTACTCTTTCCCATGACATATCATGTTTATCAGATAATAATGAAGAGTTAACAGGACAATTAGATAATTTTGAAATATGGCCTTTGGGAACCCATCGATAGTTTGGCTTGAGTCTTTTGTAGTTTGATCAGATGGGTGTATCAACACTTTATTTTGAAACAGGACTCCCTCTAGACTTGTGCTTATGTTTCCAGTGAGAGCCAGAGGACGACCCTTGAGATGACTTTGACCTTACCAAAATTGGTTTGGCAGAACCATCTCCCGAATCAGTCTTCTTGTCCTTGGGGGCCTGATTCTTGGCATTTGTAGCATTCCAATCACCATCTCTTGAAAGTGACCTCGAGGACTTTTCTTTTGAAAGACTTCACCCTTGGCACATTCTGCCAGCTTTGTGCGTAGTAGGGAACGTATGGACGGTGTGGACAATTCCTGGCAATGTGACCTGCAATGCCATAGTTAAAGCACGTTTAAGTAATGGAAGTTTTATATTGTTAAGATTTTTATTAACTTTTTTATGGGAAGGCTTTACAAGCAGAATGACAATATGTTTCAATTACACAGGTTTTTACAACAAGTATTATGATATGATTTGTTTATGAACTATGTAACTGAAACTTCCAATACATGATTTGATTACAAAGATTTTGGAAATGAAATTTGTTATGTTTACAAATGTTTTGAGTCTAAAACCCATGTAACTCACGAGGCTTATTGTCTCACATATGTTTGTTTTAAATGCTATGTACTGAGAAACACGAAGCTTATTACCAGATGATAGAAGAAAAGGACTTAGAAGTTGTCACGTGGAATATTGATAGAAAAGATGATCAGAAGATTGAGTTACCTTTAATATGGTATAGTTATGATATGATGTGTAGTTGAGAGATATCATGGTAATGGTTTAGAATAACCCTTGTAGTAGTATTGTAAAGTTTTGCTATTTCCCGTTATTCTTTTGGGTTATTTTGATTTTGAGTCGGGTCAGTATGGATTTTATCTGTTTAGCCCAAAGGTCTTGCCGAAATTTCGATAGAATTGTTGTGTAATTACGGGACATTAGCTTGATATGTTATGTTGCTTTACTATGGCTGTATTGATATGAGTTTTGTAACCCCCAATGTTGTTTAACTAATTTTAAACTTATCTGTTTTGTTGGGACCAAATCTTTTAAATAATTTTTTAATATTTAAAAGAAAAGTTTTTGAAAAAATAGAATTTTTACTTCACAATATTTTTATAAACAATTACATCATTTAAAGCTTATGAAAGATGGGGTGTTACATTAATCTTTATAGATTTATGGAATCTATCTGTTCATCTATCATGTCTGCCACTGTTATTTCTACTAGTCCTTCTCATAGACCTAGAGATACTATAAAGGTTGATGACCTTCAATATATGCATCCTTCTTATAAAGGAACTAACACCACTAACAATTTTAAACTTCTTGGAACTTATAATTTTAGAGTCTGACAGAGCTCTTTTGCTACAACTTTTAAGGGTAGAAACAAATTAGGAATGGTTGATGGGTTAATTATCAAAACCTAGTGATTATGAGGCTAAGGATAGAATATGGTAAATGGTTAATGTTGTTGTCTGCTCTTGGGATCTTGGTTTTGTTTTAGAACAATGTATGCTATTCATATGTGAATGTTAACTTATTTTAATTTGAATGTTATCTTATTTCAATGTGAATCTTATGTTATTGAAATATTTGTACCAAATATTCTTATACCATTTTTTATATGTTTATTTGTGTTTAGGTTCCTCCCAATATTTTTAACCATCTAGATTTCAAAGATTCACATGTGAATGTTAACTTATTTCAATTTGAATTTAGCTTATTTCAATGTTAATCTTATGTTATTGAAAGATTTTTGCCAAATATTCTTATTCCATCTTTTATATGTTTATTTGTGTTTAGGTTCCTCCTAATATCTTTAACCATCCAGATTTCAAAAGGCTTTTCATAAAATTATATGGGATGCTAATAGTTATCCAGAAGAATTTGAGAGTAATTGGTTATGTATGATGGAGGAATTTGATCTTCAGAATAACAAGTGGTTAAATTGTATATTTGATGTTAGGAATTTATGAATTCTAGCTTATTTGAGAGATTTTCCACTCTCTGGTTGATGCGAACTACTTCTAGATTAGAGAGTGAGAATTATGCTTTCTCAAATTTCTTGAATTCTAAATCCAATTTAATGAATTTCATGGTGTCATTTGAAACTACAATGGAGAAGCAAAGATATAATCAATCTTTGTTAGATTTTCAGTGTTCATCTAGATTCACTAAGCCAAAGACTCCTCTACCCATTGAAAGACATGCATTAGAAGTTTATACACGCAATATTTTTTTGATCATACATAGAGATATATACAATTCAGTATATTCTTGCATTCAAGAGTCTGTGGTTATTGTGGATGATGTTGAAGTTTATTCTTTGAAATGTAAGAAGAAGAGTAAGAATGGTGATAAAGAAGTTAATGATGGTGAAGATTATGATGCTTATTATCGTAACACTATTTCTGATCTTTTTCCTGATATCTGTTAAAAGGTATTTCTATTATTTTTATGTAATAAATGTTAATGCACATGTGAAGTTGTTTTTGTTTAGAACATAAACATGTATATTTTTGTTAAACTATGCTGTTGTTTACAAAATTTTCTTGTTAATCTTGTAAAGAGTTGTATACTAATGCATTTGAATTTGGTTATTTATAATCATTGCAGGTTTTCTTTAATACAAAGGATGATACCATCAATTGTAGCTGCATGCTTTATGTCCATCAAGGAGTGTTATGTCGTCATATGTTTTACATATTAAATATGAAAGAGATTAATGAAATTCCATCAAAATACATTTTGAGGCGTTGGCAAAAAGACATAATTGGTGATGGTATTTTGAAAAAGAGTTATTCTTATTCTTAGTATGGAGGTAAAATTGAAATTTTGATTCAAGATGCTTATGGTATTATTCGTTCATTCATCAATAAGCGTATACATGATGAATATAAGTTCAGCAAATTTGTAAGTAGCTTCAAGAGCTTAACAATGGTATTTCTTCATGTACCTCATCTACTGCATCATCTAGTAAAGGAGATCAAATTGAGGCGATACTTGGAGTTATAGTACCTGATTGATGTTATAAAGATTCATAACCCGGTAAGGAAAAGAAACAATTGTTGTGGAACTGGAAAGAGACTTAAGTGTAATAAAGAGAAAGCAGTTGAGGCCTCTAAAAAACATTTGGGGGAATGTACTTTGTGTCATAAAGCTTATCACAATGCTAGGAGTTTCATTCTTAGATAAGGGAATTTAGAAAGGGTATAATAAGATTAGAACTTTATTTATTCTAGTAAATTATTTGAATGGGTTGATATTAAAATTTTCATGTGAATTTTAGATTCCTTGTTTGAAATTTGATTTCTATGAATAAATACATTTATTTTGGACTTTGTTTATTTTGCTTTTGTCTGTTGAGTGGATGTTATTTTTATTAAATGTGTTGTTTATTTGTTATACTTTAAAATGTAAAATTCATTTTGAGTATTCACATGTGAAGTTGTGATTTAGTTGATATTTGTTTAGGATATTCACATGTTTATTTTCTTAAACTATATTTTTTCTACAAGATTTTATTGTGAATCTTTTAAATTTTCATATATTAATTTATGAGGAGAGTAAGGATTGACATGTGAAATTGTTTTTTAGTTTATATTTGTTTATGAGATTCACATGTGTATTTTCTTAATCTATATTATTGTTTACAAGATTTTGTCATGAATCTTTTAAATTTTCTTATAGTAACTTATGAGGACATTAAGGATTCACATTTTGAACTTTGTTATTCAGTTGATATTTGTTTATGAGATTCATATTTTCATTTTGTTATCTTATTGTCTAGAATATTTTCTTTGCGAATATTTTAAATTTTTGTATATTAATTCATAAGGACATTAAGGATTCACTGAACTTGGGTTTTAAGTTGATATTTGTTTGGAGATTCTCTAAAATTGGTTTTAAATATCATCTAAAATTGGTTTTAAGTTGATACTTGTTTAGGAGATTCATATGTGTATTTTCATATCTTATTGTCTATAAGATTTTATTGTGAAACTTTTAAATTTTTGTATACTAGTTCATGAAGACTTTTATCATGTTGTCTACAAGACATTTATTAGTTTATGTTTCGTACTACTACCTTTACACTTAACCTCAAGAATAAGAAAAATAGTACAAACATTTCAAGGATTAACAACAACAAGTACGTAGTTCTGCATTCCCTTGTTCCATCCATACAAACAAAAAAGTAGTCATAGGTTGAAAAACAACAATTGTTTCATGCATATTCAAATACAAACATCTATATTTTTTTCAAACATCACAAGTCTTGGCAAAACAAACAATCATTCTTCTTCAGAATTCACTTCTATATGCTTCCGTATTTTTTCTCCCATCCCTTCTTCACAATGCATCAATTTGTTCGTTAGATTTATTTGCAAATGCTTCCGATTGTTTTATAGTTCTTTTCTTTTGAATGTTTATTTCCCTTAGAAGAATTTTTGTTAAGTATTTAATTCGAAGACCATTTAGTTAAAGAGCTTGATAACCTGCTACCGATTCCTTCTCAAATCCACTATACCAGCTTCCTGTGTGATCTCCCATATAAACCTCCATATGTCTCAATCAAAAAACTACACAATCAACATAGTTCTGCCTGGTTCGCCAAGACATTTTCAGTCTTTCTAGGACAACATCTTTTAGCTTTAATGCAAATTTATGTTTCGTTTTCATCAAATATTCAATGAAGAGTAGTTTCTACGAATAAGAATAAGCTTGATTCAATGATTATTTTTTTACATGTCTATGTTAATTTAATAATAAGTATATCCTATAAATTTATATTATGCTTACTAGTTCTTCAGGTGCATTATGATAAGCTTTCTCGATCTTTGTTGTTGAATTCTTGTTGTCAATGACTTCAATTTATGGTTCTTTTAAGTTTATACTGATAGGTAGTAGTGATCTTCATGATGAATAGGAAAAAGTACCTATTTTAACAATGGAATTTTTGAATATGTTAATTACTTATAAAGAGCTAATATTTTTTGTTTTCAAGAAATAGAAGAATTAATTACCAAAACGACTTTATCAAATGATAAATGCTCCTTGTCTTTTTTTATTACTTCTTATACATTCGACTCAAATATTTTAAATCATTTAGTGAAAGGTATTTTTGCATCATATATGTTTTTTCTTTGCTAAAAGGACAAATTAAGTTCAGATATTAATTTATACTAACATAAAACACAATGTTAATTACTAAATGTGAATCTACAATACCATAAAATATCATTTAAAATTATGCATTAAAAACATATTTAAGCAATTCATATGTGAATTTCTACAAGTTTATTAGTAAATTAAGATGTTAATATATAATTCAATAAAAAACTAAATAGCATCTGATATCACATGTATTTACTAGGGGATTCACAATTAAATTTTGATGTATTTTACTATGAACTTACCACTATCGTTGTATCAAAGAAGTATTTGAACAATGGGTTCTTTGTACGACTTTTTTCTTCAAAATTTAAATAGCTGACCAGGGATCAATGTCATTTGTGTGCACCCACAAACCAGCCTGTAATGTCTCTATCATTCCTCTTAATACAATGACACCATTCTTCATTTCAAATACATTTTCACTTGATTTGTCATAAAATAAAAGAATTAGCAATTAATAAAGGATATTGCAAATGTAAATGTTAGTGTATAAAATAAAATATTAAGTGTGAACTTTTAACTAGGAGAGCCATTCCTCATAACTATTATGTTTGACACTTTGTTTTTGCATCTTCTAGAAAATTCCCCATGCAAACAATCTTCTGACAGTAAGGAGAAGATAAAAATGAAGATGGTTTTGTAACTCTTTTCTAAACATCTCTTCTTAATTGTTGAACTCCTAAATCATTGTTGGTCTCTTCTGAATCATGATTTTCCTCCTGAACAATACTTTTTCTTTTTTACCTTGTATTATATTTGTTTACTGGAAATCTTGTGTTAAACCAAGTGAAAAGCTAGGTATTGATGAATCAATTAACTTGTTTTTTAAAAGTTAATATTTGTTTTTGTTATATTTTTTGAGTAATTTTGGGTGCATTTTGTAAGTCATTCTTATTTATATAAAATTCCAACACGTCGACGAATTCAAGAACCTTGGGATCTTCAAAGAAATCTCCTAGTGTCAAAGTGGTTGATTCATTCAAATCCTTTTTGTTAATTGGAGTGGTTGCTTAAACTTCATTGTCATTCACATTGGTTCCATTCCTTTCACCTTTATTCATATTGGTTTCATTCATTTCACCTTCAATGTCTAATTCATTCATCCGAACTTCACCTTCTTTTTCATTCCTTTGGGCTTCATCTTCAACATCTTTTTCATTTTGATCATTTTCCAATTCACTTTCTTTCTTAATGAATACTTCTTCAAATTGTCTATCAACCTCCTTCAAATTATTACTCTCAAGAAACTTTCATCATTATTAATTTTCAAGCATTTCTTTATCGTCAACCAGCTTTTCATTCTTTCTTTTAACTTTCAACTTCAAATTATTACTCTCAAGAAACTTTCATCATTATTAATTTTCAAGCATTTCTTTATCGTCAACCAGCTTTTCATTCTTTCTTTTAACTTTCAACTCCAATTCCTGCAAAAATAAATATAACATAAATTTAAAACTTTAAAACAAAAACTCACTAACAGATTCACAAATTAATGTATACGGAACATTATTTATTTAAATTCATATTGTGAATGTGTTTTGGTAAAATGTATTTGTTTTAGATGGTTCACAACGTAAGCATGTGACTCTAAAACCAAAAATATGTGAATGTATATAAAAATATTTATTTAAAATGCATGTTGTATTTATTTAAAATTCATGTTGTGAATGTCTTTTGGTAAAATATATTTGTTTAGATGATCCACAAAATAAGCATGTGACTTTAAAACCACAAATATATTATCATTTGTGAGTATAAAATTAAAAAAAATGATTAACATGTATAGAACATCACATTGTGAAACTACATAATGATATACTTAAAAATTAAAGAGTACATTGTGAATGTAATAAAAAGTTACCTCAACTGTCATATATTCATCTTCATCGGATGATTGTTCATTTGATTCTGATTAATGATCATTAATATCAACATTACCAAAAGAGCCTTTTAAGATTAATCCCTCTTCTCTTCTTGTCATCTTTTGAATATTCCAGTAGTTAACGGGAAGACCTTCTCTTTCATTTGGTTCTTTCTTGAAACTTGTCATGAATTCTAAGTAAGCAAGCTGCAGTGTGAATAATATATAATTACTTATATTGAATAAAAAATAACATTATATATATTATAAACAAAATTACCAGTAAAACAATAAGTGGTCCACAAAAGTAGTCCCCACGATCAATTTCATTACATCGATACTTGCATACTCTGAGGCAGTTAACAATATGCCCACACTAGTTTATATCTTTGCTGTTTTCTCCAAATAAATGAGGTAAGTTTGTTATCTTGGATGTTCCAAGCTTGTTTTGTTCACAAAAAGAATTTGCAAACGAGATAACAAAGTTAATCTTGAAGAGTATTCCTGAGTCATTTGATTTTCTTATTCTTGTTTCAATGTCGGTTGGTCTCATGGGCTTTCTGTCATATTGGTCCTTCTATTCAACAAATTCTTTTAGATATGGATCACACTGTTCAATATCATATTGTAACACCCCACCTTTCATACGCCTTATTTAATGTAATAAATTATAAAACGTCATTAAGTGAAAATTTCATTCTTTTAAAAACTTTTCTTTTAATCAAAAACACATCGTTTAAAACCTTTGGTCTCAATAAAAACAAATACGTAAAAAGATATTTAGACAACATTGGGGGTTACAAACTCATATCAAAACAACCATAGTAAAGCCTTTAAACGTGTCAAAGTTATGTCTCGTATTAATATAACATTTCTACCGAAAATTGGTCATGACCTTTGGGCTATATTAATAAATCCATACTGACTCGACACAATAGAAAAATAGCCCAAAATCAATACGGGGCATAACACAACTTTACAGTATAAGGGTATTTCTAAACCATAAACATAATGTCACTCAATTACATAATAAACTGTACCGCACTTGAATTAACTCTATCTTCTTGATCATCTTTTCTATCTACCATCCACATAAAAGCTTCTAAGTTCTTCACTCGTTTAATCCAATGCTAGATATCCTGTTCCTGAGTACATAGCATTTTAAAACAAACATACGTAAGACAAAAGTCTCGTGAGATACATAGGTTTTAGACCCAACAAGTTTAAATCAATTTGAATATCATTAACTATAATAAAACCAAGAAAACTTTCCTTTCTTTTCATAACCTGCAAAATCCACTTTATTGTCAAAACATCAAATTATATATCAATACTTCATCATAAAATCTTAGAATCACTGTTTGATCATCAGAAGCATAAAATCATTACCTGTCATAGAAACAAAAGTTCATTGCTATAACAATAAAACATAAGTCATTACTTTATCATAAAAACATTAGATTTTTCACTTTATCATGAGAAAACATAAAATAAACCCTTTCTTATCAAAACATAGACCAACTGTAATTCATGGTTCATTTATTATTATTTGGTTTCATACGGGTTTCCCCGTATCTTCCCTCTCCGGAATAGAACCAATCTATCCGTGAGCACGTGCTAGTTTTCTTCCCTTCATGGAATAGAACAAATACATCCATAAGGGCGTGATGAGACAACTACTTCGCGATGGGAGGTACCATCCCAATAGTGTCGTTTGACCTCCCCTCACTTGGGTGAGATCCTTGTCCAGACGTCTTTCTCATTTATCACATTTTAGTTCAATTCACATTTATCATTTCATTACATGTTGGTCTCAATCATAAACATCATTCAATCATACAGAAATCTTCATAACTTTTGCATAAAACAACTTTTAAAACTTTAAACTTTAGAATCATTTGTAAAACCAATTCAATAAGTCAACATAAATCGATAGTTACTAATTCAAGCTTTTAAAATCATTTAGAAAACATTCTCATAAAACATTTAACATTAAAACAAAACTTGTTGCTATGTACCCAGAAAAGTCCTCATGTACTCAACTCGGTAGCTAGGTATGTCTAGCTACAATATTATACTATCTTTAGGCTGATACCACTTCCAAGTATCCTTCACTGTCTGTTAAATTAATAAATGATTAGAACTACAATTCACAATTAATCATATAATCTGGTCTAATCATTCTTGGATTTCTTATACTCATTATCTAATTCCATTCGAATGATTAAACATGTTTAGCAAAACTTAATACCTATTTTTGACAACTTTACCTCTTTTTGTCCCACATTTGGCCAAATATAATATTTTCATATTTCTACTAAGTTATTTCAGCAAGATTCATGTTTATACTTTTCTATAAGTTTACTTAAATGTTTAAATGGCAAAACATCTTTTATTTTGGTCATTTACGCTATTTTGATAAATCTATAACAATAAAGTTTCTAAAAATAGAAACTGTCACAAACCATGCTATTTTAAGTTTATTTGACACCAGTTACATTCCAAACATTTCATATTATCCTTCCAATTAGGTTTTATGATCTCTTGAACATTATTTTACACATACTTAATTTGTCCCATTACTAATGGAATTTACAATTCCATTCCATTTTCCAATATATAAAGTAAACTAACAAATTCAAGTACCATATTTTCACCCAAGCATTTATTCATATGAATTCTCAATTTCATTCTTTTGTTAATAACTTGAAACCTATCTTTTTAACCACATAACATTTGTATATTCATTCATTCTTTCGTATTGTATAACAATGTTGTGATTTTAGTCCATTTCTTGCATAATCACCTCTTCAATAGCAAAGCCTTTATCATCATCTCAACCATTTATTAACAGTTTCCATATTACCAAAGTTCATTCAAACATAGAAACTCAATAACATAATACCACATTTTGATTTCCAGCTTTGATTTTATGAATATTATCACATAATAATTCAGTTCTTGGAGTTTATGAACTCAACCCAACTTATATGCAAAAATCCCAATTCCAACATCAACATTTATCAGTTTTTATTGTTTTGAACCCATAACATGATAAAATCAGAAAATCAATTAAATGCCTAACTTATATCAAGAAATTTTCGGATTTAATAGCTAGGGTTCAAAAATCAACTTTACCTTCCATTAGAATCTGTCTTGGGTCTCAAAAATCTGAAATTAGAGATGCTGCATCGGACCAAATGGTATATCTCGACCCACCATTGCCGCTGTAACTCCTAATCATCACCGGAACTCTCATCGCCGCCGCCGGAGTCGATGGTGTTACCGGAAAACGCGCCAGCAGCAGGAGCTGCTATCTCTCGATCTCACTGCTTCCATAAATCTTCTCTTTCTCGATTCTCAAACCTTTCAATCTCGATTTGTCACTCTCAATTTTCGATTGCCATTTCAAAATCGCACTTAGATGTGTGCGTGTTTGCATTCCTGCTTTGACGAACAAGAGAAGAAGCTTCCCGATTTTCCCTTTTTCTCCTTTCTATTTCTGTTCAATTTTATTTACGCCCATAGGAAAGAAACGCATCCCATGGATGGTTTTGACTAGTCAAATTCGAAAAAGACCATATTGCCCTTAATTCCATGCGTTCGAAAATTTTTCTACACATATCTATAATTTTCCCCAATCTTTACCTAGCCATAACTTCTACATATCAAGCCCGATTTCTACAAACTTTACCTCGTTAGAAAGGTGGGAATTGGATCTACAACTTTCCTAACTAAGTTAAATCTGAATCCACTCAGATTTCCCGCTATCGGCCCTTAAGCATGACCACTTGGCTATTTTTTGTCACTTTTTGACTATCTCTAATTCGTCATAACTTCTTCGTTATAACTCCAAACGAATCAAATATTTTTCCTATATTATCATTACATCAATATCTAAAAAAGTCTCCTTGACGACTTTTTCCCAAATCCTTATAAATTTTGAACTATTAATTTTTAAATATTACAAATATTTTCTTCACTTTTAGTCCCAAATTTCCCTTTTTGCCCTTGGTTAGAACACTTAATTTCTTTTAGCACCAACCTCCTTACATCAAGATACTTATTTTAAATTCTTATTTCATATATTAAAATTTTAGGTTGTCACAAATATGTACGCCTTAAAAGGATTCTGTTCTCGGAATCACTCCATGGGAAGCAACAAAACTAGCAACTACATAATTGCATGGGAATCTAAACTGTTACAAAGTCATTAACAGAACTCTTGCTTCGAATTCTCATGGCCTTGTGCAATCCTTGTTTTAATCATTCCTTATTATTCATCTTCATTTCCCGTGCTTTCTTATCTAGCTCATAATCACTAAAATGCATTCCATTTGAAACTTAGATAACTTCCTTAAGCACATTACATAGTAAGTTTGACTTTTCAAAGTCAATATGTGATTTAATAACTTTTGCCTCGCTACCTAACACTCAAACATGCTTACTTCTTCGACATCCTTGTGTTCTAATAACCGAATGCATCAATATTCACACAGTAGAGCTTTGGACTTAATCATCCAAAATAACATTCTACTTTATTGTTCATACTTAGCTTCAAATCATTAGACTTTATTTCCATGAGTCTTCCTTTACTTTGTATTCTTCCTTCTTCTTTGGCTTTAACTAAAAACTTAATGATTCCATAAGACTAATTTACATATATACAATTATCAACTGGATGTTCTAATTATTAGCCAATTAGTCTTCATACATTACTAAGTCCCAATCTCATTGACCATTCGATTTGGTCACCCTGCTTCCACCAATGCTACATTGATACTACTAGAGTTAACTAGGGATTCATCTACTTCTTTTAGTTCACATGTATCATAATCCAATCATTATACATGTCTCTTTGCAACGATCTATTTCAATATTAGAATTCTAACCCTTGGTACAAATTCCTTATTAAATACTACACTTCCAGTATCCTACAATATCCTTAGACAACTCTTGAGCTCTTTGCTGAACTACATTCATCATGTCTCAAGACTTATACTTGCACCATTCTATCAATACGCACATCATAAGACCAAACATCAGAGTCTTCACATCTACCCCTTAAAAGAAAATGAGCATTTTCTTTTAAGGTCAAAGTCCTTATATGATTTCTATAAAACAATAACTTATTCCACTTCATCTCTTTTCACTTCATATAATCTTAAAACAACCTCAACCATAATTAACATGTGGATTCTCATTCATTTTCAACTACCTCCATTTGTGATGAAACGAGACTACATGTAGTTCGCCATTAAATAAATAGACAATTATCTACTAGTATAAACTTGTAGAACTAACAGTTCATAACGACTTCCTTGCCTCAAAATACTACATGAAAAGAAAGGCATACCATCATTACTTTAACTTGTTGTTGCGAAATATTCACATGTGACCATTTTCCTTCTTGATCTTCAGAATCTAATTATCATGCTCACACACAGTACGAAGGAAGAGCTTCGACATACTAAGAGCTTGCTTCGCAATCTTCAATTTGCAATTCAAATTCTCAATCAAGAATTGACAACCTTTATCAATTTTCCTTATTTCCTGTTCTTTCAATACTTTAGCTTATTTATTTTAAGTTCATGTTCTTATAATCGCATTATAATAAGGCAAAATATTTAAGATCACATAATCTTTGACACTTTTCCGATTTCATTAATTTCCATTTTAACAACATACTTTCACTTTCTAATCGATATATCTAATCATAACTTTTAATAACCATACTTATTCTCTGGTTGTCCTTAAGGGGCATCATGTTATTTCCTAAGATCTTTCTTGTTTACTCGTTAAAGCATTATATTCATGACTTCTTATTTCCCGAATTCGTTAGATGTCTTATACAAAATAGCTCACTTGGAATTTACACATACGCACTCAGAAGGCTTTAGATATCATTAAGAAGCTTGTGGACTGAAGAAATGGCGAAAACTGCAAGCTGAAAGACACACGGTCCGTGTACTTCTCACACGGCCCGTGCCAGAAGAATTTCCCATCACAGCCAAATCACACGACATGTGTGCCTTTCACACGACCTGTGTCAGGATGCTTTTCCTTTCAGTAGATCAAAACTCATGACTTTCGATAATTATTCCTAAAGTTCACGGTTGTCCTTAGGAAACACACCATATTATTAAATTCTATCTTTCCTCTTTGCTTGCTTCTTATAACTATAGGGTTTGGCTCCAAATAACCACCAACCCAATAACATTTACTTTTCAGCTAAGTGCTTCATACTTCTTTTCTTATTTGACTTTTATCCATATATGTAATCATACTTTTCAATCTTGCTTTACTTTAGTCATCATAGTGACATGAATTAGTTCTTTATTCCATATTCTTGATTCATTCCCGTTAGACAACGGAATCTTTAGTTACACAAACTTGGAAGTTTTGTATAACATATTTATAATTTATTTTGTTTCATATTTTCCTCAACTAATTGGCATATTACATATTGATCATACTTTTCTTAATAGTTTTTCTCATACTTTCTCTCGTTCTTAGATGTATACTTTATAATTGTAGTCAACCCATATAGGGTATCTCAGTTATCTTAACTGATTCATTTTTGCCTTTTCGAATTCCATAATACATACTCCTTTTATTATCTTTATTACTTTTAGTCATACTTTCAACCTTTTCAGTTATACTTGATTTTATTACATAGGTATATTAATGCTATGTCATTCAAGTCTTCTTTCTTCGCTTTCTTACTCCCTACATGCATCCCTTACCAAATTCACATGATCCCTTTGTGATTCCACCAAACTCAAATACATATCATGTGGTTATGATACTACGGGCCCATATTATTATAACCACCTATATGTATTTTTTCTGGTATCACCACTAGGTCTCCTGCTCCATCAATTCATATCAAACTATAACTCCCTATCACTCATGTTTTATCTTAGACACATCGGCTTAACCATCCTATAGGTCCACATCCTATCTTAGGATCTTAGGTTCAACAACCTATCTTACGATACATCCTATGACAACTCTTATTTTTCTGCTTATGGCCGTATCTTAAGTCTGTATTCTCACATCATCCTCACACAGTTTAAGCCTAGATTCGAGTCTCGACACCTAATTCGCTTAAACTATGGCTCTGATACCAAATTGTAACACCCCACCTTTCATACACCTTATTAGTGTAATAATTTATAAAACGTCATTAAGTGAAAATTTCATTCTTTTAAAAACTTTTCTTTTAATAATAAAGACATCATTTAAAACCTTTGGTCCCAATAAAAACAAATACGTAAAAAGATATTTAGACAACATTGGGGGTTACAAACTCATATTAAAACAACCATAGTAAAGCCTTTAAAGGTGTCAAAGTTATGTCTCGTATTAATCTAACATTTCTACCGAAAATTCAGCATGACCTTTGGGCTATATTAATAAACCCATACTGACTCGACACAATAGAAAAATAGCCCAAAAATAATACGGGACATAACCAAACTTTACTGTATAAGGATATTTCTAAACCATAAACATAATGTCTCTCAGTTACATAATAAACTATACCGCACTTGAATTAACACCATCTTCTTGATCATCTTTTCTATCTACCATCCACATAAAAGCTTCTAAGTTCTTCACTCCTTTAATCCAATGCTATACATCCTGTTCCTGAGTACATAGCATTTTAAAACAAACATACGTAAGAAAAAAGTCTCGTGAGATACATGGGTTTTAGACCTAACAAGTTTAAATCAATTTGAATATCATTAACTATAATAAAACCAAGAAAACTTTCCTTTCTTTTCATAACCTACAAAATCCACTTTATCGTCAAAACATCAAATTATATATCAATACTTCATCATAAAATCTTAGAATCATTGTTTGATCATCAAAAGCATAAAATCATTACTTGTCATCGAAACAAAAGTTCATTGCTATAAAAATAAAACATAAGTCATTACTGTATCATAAAACCATCAGGTTTTTCACTTTATCATGAGAAAATATAAAATAAACCCTTTCTTATCAAAACATAGACCAACTGTAATTCATGGTTCATTTATTACTATTTGGTTTCATACGGGTTTCCCCGTATCTTTCCTCCCTGGAATAGAACCAATCTATCCGTGAGCGCGTGCTAGTTTTCTTCCCTTCATGGAATAGAACAAATTTATCCATAAGGGCGTGCTGAGACAACTACTTCGCGACGGGAGGTACCATCCCAGTAGTGTCTTTTGACCTCCCCTCACTAGCGTGAGATCCTTGTCCGGACGTCTTTCTCATTTATCACATTTTCATTCAATTCACAATTATCATTTCATTACATGTTGGTCTAAATCATAAACATCATTCAATCATACAGAAATCATCTTAACTTTTGCATAAAACAACTTTTAAAACTTTATACTTTAGAATCATTTATAAAACCAATTCAATAAGTTAACATAAATGATACTTACTGATTCAAAATTTTAAAATAATGTAGAAAACCATTACTCATAAAACATTTAACATTAAAAAAACTTGTTGCTATGTACCTATAAAAGTCCTCATGTACTCACCTCGGTAGCTAGGTATGTCTAGCTACAATATTCCACTATCTTTAGGCTGATACACTTCCAAGTATCCTTCATTGTCTATTAAATTAATAAATGATAGGAACTGCAATTCACAATTAATCATATAATATGGTCTAATCATTCGTGGATTTCATATAATGACTATCTAATTCCATTTGAATGATTAAACATGCTCAGCAAAACTTAATACATATTTTTGACAACTTTCCCTCTTTTTGTCCCACAGTTGGCCAAATATGATATTTTCATATTTCTACTAAGTTATTTCAGCAAGATTCATGTTTATACTTTTCTATAAGTTTACTTAAATGTTTAAATGGCAAAACATCTTTTATTTTGCTCATTTACGTGGTTTTGATAAATCTATAACAATAAATTTTCTAAAAATAGAAACTATCATAAACCATGTTATTTTAAGTTCATTTTACACCAATTACATTCCCAACATTTCAAATTATCCTTCCAATTAGGTTTTATGATCTCTTGAACATTATTTTACACATACTTAATTTGTCCCATTACTGATGGAATTTACAATTCCATTCGATTTTCCAATATATAAAGTAAACTAACCAATTCAAGTACCATATTTTAACCCAAGAATTTATTCATATGAATTCTCAATTTCATTCTTTGGTTAATAACTTGAAACCTATCTTTTTAACCACATAACATTTGTATATTCATTCATTCTTTCATATTGTATAACAATGTTGTCATTTTAGTCCATTTCGTGCATAATCACCTTTTCAATAGCAATGCCTTTATCATCATCTCAACCATTTATTAACATAATACCACATTCTTGGAGTTTATGAACTCAACCCAACTTATTTGCAAAAATCCCAATTCTAACATCAACATTTATCATTTTTTATTGTTTTGAACCCATAACATGATAAAATCAGAAAATCAATTAAATTTCTAACTTATATCAAGAAATTTTCGGATTTAATAGCTAGGGTTCAAAAATCAACTTTATGTTCCATTAGAATCTATCTTGGGTCTCAAAAATCTGAAATTGGAGATGTTGCATCAGACCAAATGGTATATCTCGATCCACCATTGCCGCTGGAACTCCTAATCATCGCCGGAACTCTCATCGCCGCCGTCGGAGTCGACGGCGTTACCGAAAAACGAGACAGCAGCAGGAGCTGCTGTCTCTCGATCTCACTGCTTCCATAAATCTTCTCTTTCTCGTTTCTCAAACCTTTCAATCTCGATCTCTCACTCTCAATTTTCGATTGCCAATTCAAAATCGTACTTAGATGTGTGTGTGTTTGGGTTTCTGCTTTGACGAACAAGAGAAGAAGCTTCCCGATTTTCCCTTTTTCTCCTTTCTATTTATGTTAATTTTATTTACGCACATAGGAAAGAAACGCAGCCCATTGATGGTTTTGACTAGTCAAATTCGAAAAAGACCATATTGCCCTTAATTCCATGCCTTAGAAACGTTTTCTACACATATCTATAATTTTCCCCAATCTTTACCTAGCCAGAACTTCTACATATCAAGCCCGATTTCTGCAAACTTTACCTCGTTAGAAAGGTGGGAATTTGATCTACAACTTTCCCTTACTAAGTTAAATCTGAATCCACTCAGATTTCCCGCTATCGGCCCTTAAACATGGCCACTTGGCTATTTTTTCACTTTTTGACTACCTCTAATCCATCATAACTTCTTCGTTATAACTCCAAACGAATCAAATATTTTTCCTATATTATCATTACATCAAAATCTACAAAAGTCTCCTTGACGATGTTTTCCCAAATCCTTATAAATTTTTAGATATTAATTTTTAAAGATTACAAATATTTTCTTCACTTTTAGTCCCAAATTTCCCATTTTGCCTTCGGTTAGAACACTTAATTTCTTGTAGCACCAACCTCCTTACATCAAGATACTTATTTTAAATTCTTCTTTCATATATTAAAGTTTTAGGTTGTCACACATATAAGTTTTTCTTGCCCATCAGAATTCCAGTTAAGTTGTGGACCAACTCTTTTGTGATCTGTATTGAACCTTCTGGTAAGTAAACCTTCATGTCCTTTGGTTTGAATTGGTTCATTACATATCATGAAAGTTTTCCCAATAGTCCATCTAGTGACATTCGTAACAATGAGCCAAAGCATATTTCTCTCACTGCTTTTTTTGTCTCTATTCAATTATTTGATAACGTATATAGTGTCTACGTGCTCACTTGTTCTTAGCGATGCAGATTTCTTTGGATCTATGGGTATTTTTTCTTTTTTTCTACTCTTCTTTTCTTTGTGCCAGTCTTTTCCTTTTTTACTAGTTTGGATGTATGTTTTCTCTTTCTTGTCATTGCTTGAAATTTATTGAAAAACTTGTTAGAAATTAATATATGTTAATAATAGATAATTTTATTAACATGTAATTAAAATATAAACCAACCTATTGTTTTCTTCATTCTAGTTTTCTTGACAAGACTACTGTCTATTTGTATTGGTGTGGGCTGTTTTAAAGAAAGAATGTCCTTTATTCTTGGACTTTGTCTAACTGCTGTAAAACTTAGGGGTGTACGCGGTGCAGAGCGGTACGGTTTAGAGGCAAAACCGCAGACCGCACCTCATATGCGGTTTGAGTTTTTTAAAAACCACAGACCGCACCACAAAGGGCCTAAACTGCATAATGTAGTACGGTTTGGTGCGGGCGGTTTGTGCGGTTTTAATACCGTAAATTTTGTATTATATATATATATATATATATATATATATATATATATATATATATATATATATATATATATATATATATATATATATATATATATATAAATTGTGACAACCGTCAAAAATAGGTCAACAAAAGTCAACGAAAGTCAACAAAGTCAACTGAGGCATACAGTGGGCTAACATGTTGAAATGTAAGTTTCATAACCTTTCTATTATATATTTGAATATTGTAATACTACACGCACTAGTTGAAAACAGTTATCGAATAAGCACTATAAATACGTATTATAAATTATAGCAGCGTAGAAATTCGATAAACACACAAATATTATTTTGATATAAATAATATTCATAACACGATGTATTCATGAATACGAACTTGTGGATACATAGAACGTTGAAAACGGAATTCGTATGCAAAAGTTACGACGAGCTAAATCGATGTGATGGTAAATGTACACATGGTTTATGTTTAAAATACAAAATGTGGTATTTTTAACATCAAATACGAGATAATAAATCATATATTATGAAACGTAATATTACATAGTATTTATTTCCAAAGCCAAAGTTAATTGTCAGTAAAACGCTGAAAATCGCATAACCGAACGAATATCGCGCTTAAACGCGTATTTCATCGTCAAACGAGCTACGACACCATCTAAATAGATGTTTCACAAAGTTTTTATATATAATAATTATTTGGAACATCGTTTAGTCAAAAACTAATAAAATTTCACTAAAACGTCTTACGATTTTATAAAAACTACTTATTTATATAAGTAGATTGCGATATTTTATAAAACCAACCCACCCTACCCCACCCCACTACCCCTATCGGCAGCCAAGCCACCCTAGAGCCCATCAAATCCATGGGTCACTATTCCATATCTTAGGTTTGTTGCTAGAATGGATTTTATGATTATAATATGTAAAAAGCAAATCTAATGAAATCATATAAATACTAGAGATAAGCCCTTGAAATCACACACAAACCCTCTTCCTTCTCTCTTCTCTCTAGCTCACGGCACCACCACCCTCCTCCACCATCCAAACCATCGGCCACCACCACCTCCTACCACCACCCTTCTTCATTTGCAAGTGTTTGCTCAATCTAAGTGGTAAGTTGTGTTCCTCTCTTGATTCTAAGACTTTCTATACCAATTACATCTCTTTTACACACACTAACATCCACCAAAATCCATTAGATATTAGCTTTGTCCAAAGATCCTTGAGCTCCATTCTTCATCATCTTCAAAAATCTTGGAAATCCTCTTGGTAAGTCATGATCATCTAGTAGTTTTAAAGCTCTTGATACTTTCATTTACTCTCTTACACACAAAAACTCATGGGAATCCTTTGGGTAAGAGTTTTGTCCAAGGGTCCTCCGAACTCCAAAGCTTGAAACCACACTCCTCCACCAAAAAGCCTTAGATCCACCACTCAACGTGAGTTCATACCCCTCATTTTCACTGTTATCCATGTTTTAGGGGGAGAATACAAGTTTAAACTATAAAAATGATGTATTATTGTAAAGTTTATGATATAATCTTGGCAAATGCTATGTTTACATGTTATATTCTTGAAATACTAAGAGATCCATGTTAGTCATCTTATTATGAAGTGAATGGCACAAACAAAATACTTGTAGTAAACTATTATACATTTGTAACTTAAAGAAACAAGTATTTAGACTTTTACACATATTTGTTACAAATGATGCTATATGGTTTAAGTTATGAGGAAATGGACATAAATGTGTTGTTCATGTGAGTACTTGGCAAAAGATGTAAAAATAAGTGTTTTGTTGAAATAGCCAAGTACACATGATGACACAACTTTTACTCCAAAACTATTATATAAGTAAAAAGAACGTTATTACGACGTAACTAAGTCTTTCTTGAATGATTAACACCAAAGTAAGTTTGGGGTTATTACTTACAAAAATTTGGGTTTTCAAAATGAAGAGGAACCTATTATAGTAACAAGTGCTAGAAAGGCCATTTGGGAAAAATTACTATTATTTCCAAAATACAACGAGATTTGAAAATACGTTGCCATCACTTTACTAAAATGACTTATATGAACTCATCATTATGACTCATTACATGATTTCCAAAAATATCATGATATTCACATGTTTAGATGTTTAGATGTAAGAAATGATACATTTCAACTCATTGACAACACTTAGATCTAAATATACCGATACGACGGCAAACAATTGTATAAATTATTAAGGGAATAATTTGCGAAACGAACGATAAAGTACACTAAAAGTTATAATCATATAATTATTAAGTATACTAATTATCATGGATATATTTGGTAATTATCAATACAAAACGGTTTTCATTACGCTACAAATAAGGATATGACATGTGCGTTGGGTAACATTGTGAGACAATCGCTTCACGGTACTATAAGTGTACACATTAAATCCTGGATTATAACCTTAATCATGTATGAGCGGGATAGTTGTATATAGATCTATATGAGATTGACAATCCCCACCTATGGTTGTTCGCTACAACTACGACCGACGGGTCAAGGGTTACAAATGTCTTCACTATTACGACACCTGAAGAACGTCGTGCCATGTCACTAGGTCTTAGCAAGGTTATAATAACTCACAAATTAACAACGAACGTCCTGTATTTGTAGAAAACATCTTTAAAAGGGTTTCACTTAAAGGTGAAACTACATGGTATACTTTTCAAAGATTCAAACAAGAATTTTCACTATTTCACTACGAAACATATATCGCTATCATATTACGAGAACTTTCACTATTACACTATGGGTTGTTCACTATGACACTATGGGTTTTCACTATTACGCTAAAAAAGTTTACACTATTTCTCTACGAGTTTTATGGAAATTAAAGCCACATTTCGGAAAATACAAATATAAGTACTATTTTACTTATACATACGAGTTTTATGAAATTTAAAACTACATTCCGACAAGATACAGATGAGTACGGTTTTCACTATTACACTACGAGCTTTTCACTATTTCACTACGAACGCTTTCACTATTACACTACGAACATTTTCGCTATTGCATTACGAGCGTTTTCACTATTACACTACGAAAATTTACGCTATTACACTACGAGCTTTTATAAAGGAATCACTATATTTCTCACTACAAAAATCTTATGAACTCACCAACGTAATGTTGACACTTGTAAAATTACTTGTATTCTCAGGGAATCGTTAATCAAGAACAGGTAAACCTTTGGCGAGACGCGAAGACGTTTTCGTTTAATACTTTTGATGTCACGTTGTAATTGGATCGAAACGATATTATCAAACTGTGTAATCTTCCAATTTTAATACATGATGGTTGTTATTTACTTATGTTTGATTGTATGCAATGGTTGTGATACTATGTGCCGTTCCACCCTCCGACGATTCCGCCATCGTGGTTTGGGGGTGTGACATATATATATATATATATATATATATATATATATATATATATATATATATATATATATATATATATATATATATATATATATATATATATATATAATGCGGTAAGGTTTGAACTGCAGTTTTGTGACTCTAAATCGCAAACTGCACCGCATAGTGTGGTTTCCTAAAATTATGAAACGCAAACCGTACAGTGGTGTTCCAAAACCTAATTATGCGGTGCGGTGTGGTGCAGTGTGGGCGGTTTATGCAGTTTGTGCGGTTTGGTGCACACCCCAAGTAAAACTTACATGTAAATTTCTATGAGAATTCAAAATAACTAACATATTCATAAGGATTTCAGTTTGTGAATTTTAAATTTCCTAGTATTCAAACTCACAAAAAAATCCTTTTAATAATTCACATTGTAATTATTTAGTAAAAATTCTCTTTTGTAAATGTAAATGTCTGAATATTAATTCGAAGCTTTTAATAATTCACATTATCAACTTTTTAATAAGAAGAGTTAGTTTGTGAATTTTAAATGTATTAATATTCAAACTCAGAGGAAAAATATTTTAATAATAAACATTGTAAAAATTCTTTTAAGAATAATTCACTTTATCAGTTTTAAATGTCCTAATATTCAAATTCACATTGTTAACTTTTTTAATAAATATTTAAACTCAACAAGTAAAAAGTTTTCAATAATTCACATTTTGAACTTTCTATTAAGAATAATTCAATTTGTGAAAGTTAAATGTCCTAATATTTAAACGAACCAAAAAAATCTCCTTTTAAAGATTCAAATTGTAATTATTTAATAATAATTACCTTTTGTGCATTTGAATATACTAATATTGAAATTCACAAGTAAATCTGCTTTTTAATAATTCACATTATGAATATGTTAATGACAATTTACAATGTTTATATTTTGTTATCTAAATAAATGAAACAATGTAAAAACAATTTGTTGGTTGCTTTGGAGTGGTTTGGATATCTATTGGAGGTTGTGCTATTTCTATGAATGAATAGTTCAGTTTGTGTAAAAATAATATATTTTTGTATGAATATTAGATCAAAGCTTTTCAGTTCTTTATTTTTATTCCGAAAATGTTACAAAATTAAATTTTATAAATATATTCACTAATGATTTCAGAGTTTAAACACTGATTTAAAGTTTAATCGTAATTGAATATTAGTCCCGAATTAGGGTTTTTAACTATTGTCGATTTGTGTTAAAACCTCTGCAAAATAGATGTTAAAATACCGAACCTTCGATATTCATTGTCGATTCGTAATCTCCGGTGACTATTACGGCTTTACTTCGAATTTACTGTGAATTTTCCAACGAAGAATGGATGGTGAAAGGTGAAAACGACGGTGAATGTGATTTCTTAACGCTAATAGTGAAAGTGAAAATGAGGGTGATATCGAGTACGACGTTTAACTCCGTTAATGTTTTAATTTTCAAATTTACCAAAACTGCCCCTCATACTTCCGTCTTTTGCTGGATTATGTTCAAATGTTATATATATATATATATATATATATATATATATATATATATATATATATATATATATATATATACACACACACACATATATATATATATATATATATATATATATATATATATATATATATATATATATATATATATATATATATATAATCGGTTTTTTATTCCCGGTTTTAGATAGGGTTAATTACTTAATTTAATATAATTATTGATTAAGTAATGTTTGATCAAATCCCATAATTTTAGAAAATGTATTTTTCTATGTTTTACTTGGTCAAAACTATTTCGTTTGTATATTTATTCCTTCCATTGTTGTGTAGTTTTACTGCATTTTCAAGATCAAAGGTTTTTCAGCATTGTTATTTTGTTTGACAACAAAATGTCTCAATCAAGGAATCAATGTTCAACAACCGAGATTCAGCGTCGTCCTACTCGCAAATGTGGTGCATGTGGCGATTTGGGTTATCAAGATTCTCGTAATTGTCGCATGAAGAATATCATAACTCATGAGAAGTGCAAGGGTATTAGAAGATATGAATGAGTTTAGCAAGTTTTTATTTTCGGTTTTTATTTGGTTTTAAACATTGGATGATGTTATAACATCATCGTATCAATGAGCCTTTGATTCATATGCAATTTGATAACGATTTCTAAATTGAATAAATGAAGTTTTATTTCATTTTAATTTATATGATTATTGTCTTTTCTTTTTTATGGTGTCCAATACAATAAGTCGCCTATCAAAACTTGTGAAGCTCTTGAAACTCTTAAGCAAGAACATGGTGTTGATTTAGATGATATTCTGAATGATGTTGATGCTTCAACTTCTACACCCGAATCAGTCCCTAATACTAAAAGATGTGTTTTCATATCTTTTGAATTCTATATCTTTACACTTTTGTATATTTGTCCAAAACATGGTAATTACATATATTTGTTCACTTTTGTATAACTTTTGAATTCTATATCTTTACACTTTTATCTTTACATTTAAGGTGGTTCAAATTTGAATGAGTCAGTTTCTAGCAATGAATATTCTTCCCCTGGTGGTTCTATAATGTATTATTTTTTTTACAGTAGAGAGTGGTTTTGATGTTAGGAAAGCCACTTTTAAAAAAGAAAACGGTATGGAAACAATGAGACATTTTATGTGTAATTGCCAACGTGTTCCTAACACGTCCAAAGTTGACACATTGGATGCTAAAAGTCGATTGAAAAAGAAATGCAACTTAATTCGATCAGAATGTGAAGTAGGGATAAAGTGTGCAATTATTCTAGGATCATCAGAGTTTATTGTATATAAAGTAGAGGAGAAGCATAGTCATCTGTTGTATACGAAGAAGAACATACATTTGTCTAAAACTAAAAAGAAAACTGGACATATACAAAAAGTCATTTACATTTAAGATGAGAAGCCAAAATGTTGGTCCTACTCTTTCTCACAGGCTTCTTTGTGCACTTATTGGAGGTTATACTTATCGAGGTGGTAATGTTGAGGATTTTAAGAATTTTTCTCATGATTTGAATTACCACCTAGGAGAATTAGATGCTCAGTATCTGGTTAACAAGTTCAATGATCGAATGAATCATGTTTCCAACTTCTCATTTGAATACAAGACACTAGACAAGAAGCTTGATTGTTTGTTTTGGACTGATGAAACTGCCAAGCTTCATTACAAAGAATTTAGTGATGTTATCTCATTCAATGCGACATTCAAAACCAATAGGTATTTGTTTCATATGGTTTATACTATTATTATGTGTGTTTACATGTTGTAAGTAAGTTAATGTTAAAAAATTTTAGGTATAACACGGTGTTTGTTCCATTTACTAGTATTGACAGCCACAAGAGATGAGTGTGTTGGGTGCAAAGTTCTACATGTTTATGACTTGGTGGCATTAAGAAGATCCGCATATGTTTGTGGGCTTGTGCATTGGGCTCATTTGTTTATTAGACTATAAATAGTGTTTTATTCATTATTTCATAGTTAATGATCCTAGATTGAGTGGTGTCATATGATAGAGAGAGAGAGAGAGAGTATCAAACACATTGTAAAACCCCATTGTAAAACTTTGATCAATCGAATCATTCGACATATTGGATTCTTGATTGGTGTTTGTTATTATTCTGCATTTATTGTAACACCCCACTTTTAAAGAAAACATCCTTACTTAAATGAATATTAATAATTAACATTTTGAATAACATTCAAAAATATTTTACATCGATTCACAACGTAGATCCTCAGATAAGCTGCATCAGTGTGTATCCGTCATGCCTAGCCGTCATTTTCACCTGTAAAACCTGAAATGGTAATTTAATAGGGAAAGGATAAGCACACGGCTTAGTGAGTTCCAACATCTACACAGCATGTTAATCACATATGCTCAACCCCTATAAGAAAATACAGCTATTTATCACACATAACCTGCTCTACCAAGTACGTTGAATTATAGTCTTTTACTTAGCATTTCGAGCCGCGCATACTCTGTTTGTCGAGTCATGCGTATCTACTCAATAGTTTAAACTCCACCATTCAGCACTCAGAGCCGCGCATACCCTGTACATCGAGTCATGTATATATGCTCAATAAATCAAACCCCACCGCTCAGCACTCAGAGCCGCGCATACTCTGTGCGTCGAGCCATGCGTATCTGCTCAGTGCGTCTTGCGGACATCTCTATATTGCTAAGTACATCGAGCCACCCTATATTGCTCAGTTTGTCGACCCCGTATTATCTACATACTAGACCTAGACACGTCTAGTACTAACCACACACCATACACCAACCCTTACAACTATAACAGGAAGATATAATATCAATAAAATACACACAGCTTGGTACTATCCACGAACATCGTATAAGCACACAAAACTAAAGTAAAGCACATACAACGTCTACACAATGTAGTGAGAAACTCACCTTGATTTACCCTTTGTTTCCTATCACTTGCTATAACTGCTTGATTTGTACCTATATAGTTATTTATAGGTAAACCACTATTTCAACCGACACTACTACTACAGATCACATCATTACTCTGTTTTGTATTCTCTTCAATAATTCCAATATGATACCTCATGATTTATCAAGTAAAGAATGACCAGGTAGAAGATTAGATGAGGTGGCAGGATCCTTTCAGCATTTTAGCCTTTCGAAAAATCCAACAACCAGATCCCATGTAATCGGCCTAGGCTGCGCCCTTGTAAGTAAATCATTTAGTATAATTTATGGAATTACGAATAGTATAACCTCCACATTTGATAGTTTAACATTTATAAACTATTAGGGAAATACGATAACGATTACTCACTTAAGATTGGCATTTTCGCAAAGCCTTGGCACGTTTCCCGTTCCGCTCTTCCAACACTTCCCGAGCACCTCGTTACCGGCTACCGCTCTTTCCTAACTCCACCCGACCTATTTTCCTCACCAGAACACTCCCCAATATCGTATGGTTGTTTGGTGTTTGTTGTGGGTTGAAATGAAGAAGTTGGGCCTCTATTTATAGGGCTTGAAAACACTATTCACGACGTCATCGTCACTATTCATGAGGTAAGCGCTTACTTCATTTCTCGGGTACTATTCACGTCGGAGTTAATATTCATGCCGTAGTTACTATTCACCCCGGAGTACTATTCACACCGGAGTTACTATTCACAACGTTTTTTTTAAACGGTCGTTACATGAAAACAACGGTTGTTACATTTATTGTCAAATCGTGTTTCAACATTGGTATCAGAGCCTAACCTCGAAGATGTAACAAATTATTTCAAGGATCGGTTCTTGATTTGAGAGTTTTTCAAGGATCAATCAGAATTCAAATTTCAGATCTGGATCTTCAATTTTTGAGAGTTTTTCTGATATGGAATCAATATTTTGCTTAGTTGATCATCTTTGATCAGTTTTTGTTCATCAATATTGGTTCAGATCTCGTTTTTATCATTGAAATTTTGTTCAGATCTATTTCTCTCACTATAAATCATATCAGATCTACTTTCTCTCTCTAAAAAGCCACTTCAGATCCATTTTCTCTCTCTAGTTTTATTCCAGATCTGGGTATTGTTTAATGTTTAGAACGAAAATGGAAGCAACAAATTCGAAATTATGGACTGTTTGTGTTGATAATCTCAAATACAAAGTATCATTTGAATAATTTTTGGGTCTTGTTTTCAGAAATCAGAATATTACAAATGACACACTCATTTCTGATGGAGAGAAAGATTCATATGGAAGACTTGTTTTTCATCACTTGAAACATGATTTACACAAACATTTGTTCTCAGAAAATGTTAAAGATTTTAAGGGAAATCGACAGTAAACAAGGGTTAAAAATCGAAAATCAGTAGAAAAGTATGTTTCTCTTGTTGAAGATGCAAATGGCCTTCTTGTTCCTCAAGACTTTGAAGATGATGTTCTTCATCTTCATGTTTTAGGAAATTCTGATGAATACTTCGGATCTACACTTGTTCCTCAACCTGAAAAGAAAGATGCAGAGGTTAAGGGGGAGTTGGATTTGAAAGAAAAATGTTTGGTGAAAGTGTTATTTGTTGCAAAATCTTCAAAGAGAATGAAATCTGAATATGGTTGTTCTTCAGTTTCAAATGACATGTTTGAAGGTATGAAACCTTATAGAAAACCCACTTTAGTTGAAAATCGAAATTATCAAATCCGAAGGGTTCATAATCTGAAGGTTTTTGATAAATTTCACAAAGATGAACAAAGCTCATAATTCAGTTCTTGTGTTCATAAGTTCAAAAAGATGAAAAAGAATAAGAAAAGGTCGAAAACAAAAATGATGTGGGTTCCTAAGAATAAATGTTCTGAAGTTGTTCATATTTCAAAATCAGATGTGAAAATTGATAAAAAAAGTTTATTGTGGTTAAAATAAAATTTTCAGAAACTTGTGTTCATAGAAGAAATTTCTTGAGGAATTCGGGTTGGTATAATGAAAGATATGATGATTTTTTGGTTCCAACCAAAAGACCAAGAAAATTTGATGATTTTTCTTTAGATCTTCGGAGTGGTGTTATGAGAACTTCGATTCAAAATGTTCAAAAATGATTTGCGTTCCCAAAAATTCAAGAAATCATATAGTTTGTTGAAGACTCCGAATTCTTAAAACTCTTCAGAACTGATGTGATGAAGAAGACGACTCCGAATTCTTGAAACCCTTCGGAATGGAAGGATTGATGATCGACACCAAATTCTTGATACTCTTCTTGATACTCTTCGGAGTTTTGATACTCTTCGGAGCTCTGAGATGAAGAAGATGACTACGAAGAGTTGAAACTCTTCGGAACTGATGAAATGGAGAAGATGACTACGAAGAGTTGAAACTCTTCGGAACTGATGAAATGGAGAAGACGACTACGAACCCTTGACACTCTTCAGAGTTTTGATCTGATCGGAGTAGAGAAGAGTCTATTATAGCTTTATCTTCTTTTGAACCTGAAAAGAAAAACGTAAGTATCACAAGAGAAAAACAATAACAATGCTATCAAACATTATATGCATCGATTTCATGTGTTTGGTTTTGAACTCTCCACTTTACCTTCGCATTATGATGCTCATACATTCTTCAAGATGTTTCTGAAAATTCCTTGCTTTGAGACTCCGATTTCATGTTTCATTCTCTTCTGAACTCGATTGTGCCAAGACGAAAATTATGAAGATCTTCTGTTTTGAATGTTTTATTGAATGGAAATGAAAAAGAAAACACTGATCACTCGGTTCTCTCAAATACAACCACATATGATTGCATGGAAAAGTCATGTTTTTTAGTAAAATGAAAAGGGCTTAGACGTGCTTTTTGTACGAATTCATGTCTTGTCTTTTGACACTCTTGTTCAAATAAAAGGAAGACTGTTCAACATTAAATGTTGGACAGGGAAACGTTCACATGGCTATTCTCTTTTGGACAAAATATCAAAAGAAATTGTGTAATCGCGACTGGAAAAGGACAAGTTAGGTACAGCTGGAGCATTGAGAAACAACTCTTGGTGTTGTCACCATCTCATGCAACAGGCCTCTCTCTGATAATCGTACATGTCAAATGGGTGATGGGGGAAGGACACACTCAACCATTTTGGGTTTGGTTACATGTTTAGTTTGGTTCATATCCAACCGGGATTCTTGCCACACCTTCCTTTATCCGGTTAAAAGGATGCAAAGAAATCTAAAATGAGTGGATGTACACTACCTAGAACTCTCTCCTAGCTGTCTCTCTCACATCTCAATCTCCTTTTTGTGCATCATATGGCTGCAATTCGTACAATAGGAGCTCTTTTTTCTGGTTATCAAAATGAAGTTGGAACATGGTCCTATGTGCATACGTATACCTGTTTTCTATTTCTTTTTATCCGGATTGTATGGCTAGGCCACGTCAAAAGCATTAGATGCGGGATCAGTCTACAATGTAGATGCGTCCATGAGAAAATGACATTTTTCATTAATGGCGGCAATTTATTAAGGATTTCTTTGTCCGGTTACAAAGAAATGAAGTTGCATATGTACTTAACATCTCCCGGTTACTCACAAGGGAAACGAACCATGGAAGTATATACACGATTATTATATTGGAAAAGAAAAGGGATATTAAATAGTTGAGATTCTTTTCTGAGTTTTATAATTCGTGCCGCACGTATCACAATTCAATTTGAATGTGTTTATCCAATGGCTGTTTGTAGTAGGAACACAACTCCAAGTCATTCTTTGCAAACCTTAGCAGGTAGTTGTTCAGAAATCCCTTGATGTGATTCCGAGTAGTATTTAAAATGATTATTGACTCTGCAGCATGACCAGGAAAGTTCTTCATGATTTCCAAAAGTTCAATGAAGTCATTCGGGTTATTATGTCAATTCAGCGGACCGATGAAAAATTTATTTTGATGGACTTCTAATGAAATAGGCTAAAGATTGGGCAAAATACAATGGACTGATTCTCATAAAGAAATGAGATTTTTATTTGGTCTTGCAAATTATTCATTTTTCGAGAAGGAGTTTTGGACTGATTTTTTTTCGGGATCGGGCGCGTCCTCGTGACCGTATAGTTTTATGATCTCATTGATCATAAAAAGGGGGAGATTGTTATTATTGGTCATTCGAGAAGATTGTCAAAGATTATTATTTACGTGTTTCTTGATCCGCTTCCTATGCCACGTCATCTATTCCGATCTTTGAGAGGGAGATTGTTGGGTGCAAAGTTCTACATGTTTATGACTTATGGCATTAGGAAGGCCCAATTATGATTGTGGGCTTGTGCATTGGGCTCATTTTTTTATTAGACTATAAATAGTGTTTTATTCATTATTTTGTAGTTAATGATTCTAGAGGGAGTGAGTTACATGATAGAGAGAGAAACACATAGTAAAACATACATTGTAAAACCCCATTAAAAAACTTTGTTCAATTGAATCATTCGACACATCGGATTCTTGATTGGTGTCATTCTTATTCTGCATTTATTGTCAAATAATGTTTCAACAGAGTGACACTTGGAGCTGGTTTGACCAGTCACGAAAACATAGAATCATATGTATCGTTATTAGAATCCTCTCTTAAGGCGTTCAAGAAGCAACATATATTAGTTCTATCTGATCAGGATCCAGTTATGAAGAGGGTTGTTGCAGGTCCACAATACTCTCTAGATCACAATGATATCAATCAAACATAAGAAGACAAGGAGATTTAATCCAAAATTCAATGCACTCTTTGTATAAATCAAAGACTAGTACATAAGTTTGTGGTTGCCAAGAACACTCAACAAATTCTCTCTTTACTTACCACCAATTTCGAGACGACCCACCTACAAATGAGGCTATTTTAGCCTTAAATACACTAGGCCTAAAACTCTAAACAAACCTAAGCCCATGGACCGATCAATCAAGCCCACAAGGGTTGTTGACCACAAGGACCAAACCGAACAACCAAGTGTTGTTCGGTTCACACCGATTAACCCAATAAAACCTATAACTATTATATTTTACATTTTTAGTCCCTATAAATAAAATATTAAACCAACTAAAATTAATTCCTAACTATCTCCCTCTTGGTTTAATGCTTTCATTTAACTTCAGGCTTCTATTGGTCTTCAGTTGACTGCTACAGAAAATTTTTCAACAAAATCCCCCTCAAATTGACAATCTCCTCCTTAGCAGGAAAACCTTCCTCTTAGCAGGTGACAGGAGTGAATGTTGATAGAATTCAGCACATTGCAGCAACAACTTGTCTTCGATGTAGGTTGTCTTCGGATTTGGCTTTGAAGTTCCTTTGGCCATAGTAATTGTTTTGAATCAACACATCCAGCTTTTGATTTGACCTTGACTTTGACTGGAGTCTGACTCAACATCTCTTCATTTGATCACTTCAGGTGTTGATGTAGTGATAAGTTGACTGAGGAGGAATCAAAACAACTTCTCACATAGAATTCAGCTTCACCTTCTTCGGGAACAAAACTTTGTGTCCAAATTCTTGAACGTTGCTTTTGACCGGTGCTTCTCGATACGATTCATTGACAGCAAATCCTGTGGGTCACGGAGTTAGAAACTCTCACCACAGTTGTTCAAGGATTCATCCTTGGCTCAGAATGACACTTCTCGCAGTATCTATGTGAGCCCGAGGGAACGCACAGCGATTGTTTGAGTATCGGAGAACTACTCGTGGCCGTTTTGATTTTGGCCCCTGCATATCCTTGATCAAAGATCTCAATGCAGTTTTCAAGTTGACAAGTCAACTTGGCTCTTGGCAAGACGTTCAATGGTATCCAAACTCTGCAGAGTATACCATCCTAGTGCCAATTTTGAATCAGGTAAAGTTGTTGGGGTCTCACAGCTATTGTTGTAAAAAACAACGATCACCGACCCGAAATTTAGATTTTCCATCAATGTGATGTAATATCACATTGAGTCACGAACATCTTATTTAGAAGAACTTTAGGTCAAGAGTGGTATGAGCGTGTAATATGTCTTGGTTATTAGACATACCCATCGGCTAGACTTTCGAATTGTCATCAGTGTATGGTTTATTACACTGAATCATCCAATTCTTGAATTAGAAGCTTTGTATGTAAGAAAGGTTGTTGATGCCTCACATCTACTACTGGTGTTGTAACAGAGATCATTAGCATAGAATGTCGAAATATCATCATTACTTGGTTTAAAGTAATAAATCGTATATTTCTTGTATCAGAAATTATAAAAGATGGTTAAAAGTAGATTGGTGCGTGTGATAGACTACGGTATGCAGTCTAACCATCGGCACAGACTTTTGAACTCTCAACTTCGAGTGGTTTCTCTCAAAGTGTCTAGAAATTGGTGTTACACAAGAAACACCTTAGATTGGTTGAGAAGCGGTTGTCAGTGCTTCACACTCATTGAGGTGTGTCAATGAGGATCACAAACACTTAAATGTTACCTCAGCAGTGAGTGGTATAAACTCGGTGTGTCGTCATTAGGTAATAATGTTTTTGGATTTTTTAATTTTTAAGGAAAGATATGAAAATTATAAAAAATCTAAAAATCCTTTTGTCTTATAAAGTTTTGTAATTTTTTTGTTTTGTTTTTCTTGATACCAATTGTAAATACCTATAATTTCTAATACCACTTGTTATAATTTTGAAAGAAAAGACATAAAAGTAAAACATATTTTTGAATTTTTTGAAAGGAAAGATATGAAAATTATAAAAAATATGAAAAATATTTTTTTGTATTTTTTAATTTTTTGATTTTTGTTTTGTTTTTCTTCTCCCCCTAAATTTGTGCATCAGAAGAAAAGCGGAATTAAAACATGAACAAATTTAATCTAAAAAAAAATAAAATAAAAAAAATATTTACAGAACTGATTTAACAGTCAGTGAAACGTATCATATCTAGTTTGAAATGGCGTTACCTTTTCAAATTTCAACACATCATTAAGGGCGATCCCCATGAGTGATCCTTTCCCTCTCCCCTCCCGTAAAGGACACAAACTCTCCTTTAATGATTTGAATGTTGTACGCTAGAGAGATGTCTCCGATCATGTGCTTAGAACAGCTACTATCAACAAACCGAGGTCCAAAGATATTCCTCCGTAGATGCTCCTGTACACGTGCGGAATAAATTGGTCTTAGGAACCCAGTCCATTCGGAAGCTGGGTTGACCATTGCTATCCGCACACTTCACACACTTCTATGACATATCCTGCTTATCAAATAAGAATGAAGAATTAACAGAATTATGAAATGACTTTGAATGTTGGCCCTTTGGTACCCATCGGTAGTTTGGTTTTGGTCTTTTATTGTTTGACCGGATCGGTGTGTCAGCACTTTAGTTTAAAGTAGTAGTCCCCCTTGACTTGTGCTTCTGTCACAATTGTAAAATTCGACACCTAAACGTAGCCCTGAACACGTAATAACGACCAACAGAATATATAAGGTATTGTTTTAACAATCGATGTGTCATATTAGTGTTATGATATGTTAAACAAATACTACTTGAAAAAGCAAACAATTTGACATAAAGAACGTCAAAAATGGATATCATATGACAAAGTTATAATTATCCGAAAATGACAAATCAATATTTTCTTAAACGTTATATTATATATATATATATATATATATATATATATATATATATATATATATATATATATATATATATATATATATATATATATATAATAAATTCAATTAAAAAAATATGCGACAACCAAGAGTCGTAAACACAAAAATTTTATATCAAATCGAACGTCGTAAAATTTCGCACGTTTTGGTGTCAACAAAATTTTCATACGAATCTCCGACGACAAAAATACCGAGAACTTGGACACAAACGCGCCATGTGGAGCAACGCATGTGTGCCATGTGTCACCACGCATGTGCAACACTTACTAGCTGCATGTCGCGACGCATGCCATCGAACGACGCATGCGCGACACACCGGCACGAGGTGGCGACACGTTTTTTGAGGCCAGGATTTGGAACTAGTATAAATAGGATGGAGGAGGAGACTTCTCCATCATCACCACCACTCTTTCCTCTACTTTCAATCACCACATCCTTTCGCCACCGTCCGCCGCCGTCGACCGCCGCTCCGCTTTTTCGGAAAAATTCCGCGAACACCCTACGGTGAGTTTACGGCCCCTCGTTTTTATCGCTTTATTATTTTCAAATATAGGGGGGAATACATGTCAAAATAAGATATATTTGTTTTTAATTACGTTTATTATAAGTGAAAGGTATCATCTCTAAAGCATGAAATATTACAATATATGTTGATAAAAATAATAAAATAATACTATTGTTATTATAGAAGATAATAATAATGATATTATGATGAATTACGAAAAGTAAACATATTGTTACGATACGTTAAACGCTAAAAATATATACTTTGATACACTTTTAATTAAGGGATACGCGATATATATATATATATATATATATATATATATATATATATATATATATATATATATATATATATATATATATCTTTTATATAAGGTATACTTTGTTTATAAAACAAATATACAAAAATTACTTATATGCGAACAACAAAAGCTCATTGCGGTACTAGAGTTATTGTCATAAGTCCCCTAGACTTATAACCGTTAACCTTCTGAAGGAAGGGCTAGAGAGGTCATGTATACGTATACAGTTAGGCAAACTCACACATGTGGTCGATATATACGACTCTTCTGAACTGTCTTGGGTGTTGACATCTCGAGTACACTGGCGACGTCAGACAAAACGTCAAGAGGGGCCATTTTACGCTAGGATAGCTCGGTTATAAGGCTCTAAGTAGCACTGTAGCTCGGTTCGTGGGAAATACCATAAATTAATATATAAATATCAACAGCTTTATAAAAAGGTTATATTTTTTTTAAACAGGGGAGATACCCGAATTGTCTTGGGTGTTGACATCTCGAGTACACTGTCGACGTCTGACAAAACGTCAAGAGGGGCCATTTTACGCCAGGATATCTCGGTTATAAGGCTCTAAGTAGCACTATAGCTCGGTTCGTGGGAAATACCATAAATTAATATATAAATATCAACAGCTTTATAAAAAGGTTATATTTTTTTTAAACAACAGAGATACCCGAATTTTTCATCAAAACCTGTAAACTCACCAACTTTATGTTGACTTTTCAAAGTGATATTGTGTTCCCAGGAAACAATTAAAGATGTCGAGGGTTTTGAGCAAACGGAACTGTAGTAACTTTTTGGTTTGCGCAATAAATCATATAGCTTCATGTATTAAAATAATCGGGCAATGTTTTTCTCAAACGTTGGGTTACAATGTAACATTACTCTGATATATATAAAATGTTTGTTTAATATTGAAATTGTGCAATGGTTGTGATAACAAACTGTTTACCGTCATTACCGTTCCGTGATTGTTTAATATATAATATGTTTGTTTGAAATTGAAATTGTGCAATGGTTGTGATAACAAACTGTTTACCGTCATTATCGCTCGGTGATTGCGCCACTGGCCGGGGGTGTGACAGATATGTATCAGAGCCATTGACTATAGAGAATTAAGTAAATCATAGGGTATTATAACTATAGTCATAGGTTCTATAAAGCTAAAATATATATATTATAATACTTGACATCATTAGTCAAATGATGACTAGGCTCATCCATTCTTATTTTTCTCTAAAGAGGTATAGCAGGGTCCTTAATCTTTCCTAAGGGGGCCGGTTGTTAAAGAGCCTAGCGCCTACCATCCCCCCGCCTCTTTCATGCATTATTGAATGGAGTTACCGAAAGGGTCTGACAAAATGATGTCGCAAACCAATAAGGAAATAATCAATACCTTTAGAAATTTTAAAAATTTTAGGAACGTCACTGATAGGATACATATACAAATACGAATAATTATACGTATTACGCTATCTGCGACTTTCCTTAGTTATTTCCAAAAATCTTGAAAAACTTTCTTTTCGTTTGGTAAGCACCCATGGATCCAATCGAAAATGAAGACTTCGTAATACATCAGCAAGCTAACTCGATAATATCATACAATGAGTACGTACCCTTAGCAGACTACACGTCAGGGAACCTCTACGACTATTCCCACTTCCTCTAGCAGCAAGCTTTCATTATAGCGCATATATGTAAAAATAAAAGTAGGCATAATCGAAGTAGTGAATGGATGAATGTAAGATAATGGGTAATAATTATCGGATAACGCTTTTTGTAGAATGATGTACAAAATTATGACGCATATATAATATTATTATTAAGTGTTTTTACGTAAATTAAATTTTAAACATTTAAATCTTATATTATCTAACCAAAACACAAACATGCCTCCCCGACGTAGTACCCGAAATCATCCGATTTCCCAAGTTTGGAACCTAAATATGTACCAATTAGGAAATCACGAACCACTCCGAGTCGTTTCTGACGAATTCCAAATCCAACCCCACCAACTACAAATCCAATCCCATCGATAGGAGTGAACACCCCTTTGTTCAATTCTGCAACAGTCGAGGCACTTGTTGCAGAAAGAGTTGCCTTAGCTTTAGCCAATCAAGAAACTTAAACAAAGCCGTATCCCTATAGTAAAAGTTCGATGGAACTCTAGACGAGGTCCAAAATTTACCTAGGAACGAGAAGATCAAATGAAACAGAAGTACCCACACTTATTCATCGATGTCACTTCAACCATTAGAGCAAGCTAAATTTCGGGACGAAATTTCTGTTAACGGGGTGAGGATGTGACAGTTGTAAAATCCGACACCTAAACGTAGCCCTGAACACGTAATAACGACCAACAGAATATGTAAGGTATTGTTTTAACAATCGATGTGTCATATTAGTGTTATGATAAGTTAAACAAATACTACTTGAAAAAGCAAACAATATGACATAAAGAACGTCAAAAATGAATATCATATGACAAAGTTATAATTATCCGAAAACGACAAATCAATATTTTCTTAAACGTTATATTATATATATATATATATATATATATATATATATATATATATATATATATATATAATAAATTCAATTAAAAAATATGCGACAACCGAGAGTCGTAAACACAAAAATTTTATATCAAATCGAACGTTGTAAAATTTCGCACGTTTTGGTGTCAACAAAATATTCATACGAATCTCCGACGGCACAAATACCAAGAACTTGGACACAAACGCGCCATGTGGAGCAACGCATGTGTGCCATGTGTCACCACGCATGTGCAACACTTACTAGCTGCATGTCGCGATGCATGCCATCGGACGACGCATGCGCGACACACCGACACGAGGTGGCGACACGTTTTTTGAGGCCAGGATTTGGAATTAGTATATAAATAGGATGGAGGAGGAGACTTCTCCATCATCATCACCACTCTTTCCTCTACTTTCAATCACCACCTCCCTTCGCCACCGTCCGCCGCCGTCGACCGCCGCTCCGCTTTTTCGGAAAAATTCCGCGAACACCCTACGGTGAGTTTACCTGCCCCTCGTTTTTATCGCTGTTATTATTTTCAAATATAGGGGGAATACATGTCAAAATAAGATATATTTGTTTCTAATTACGTTTATTATAAGTTGAGGGTATCATCTCTAAAGCTTGAAATATTACAATATATGTTGATAAAAATAATGAAATAATACTATTGTTATTATAGAAGATAATAAGAATATTATTATGATGAATTACGAAAAGTAAACATATTGTTATGATACGTTAAACGCTAAAAATATATACTTTGATACACTTTTAATTAAGCGATACGCGATATATATATATATATATATATATATATATATATATATATATATATATATATATATATATATGTATATATATATATATATATATATATATATATATATATGTATATATATATATATATATATATATATATATATATATATATATGTATATATATATATATATATATATATATATATATATATATATATGTGTGTATATATATATATATATATATATATATATATATATATATATATATATATATATATATATATATATATAGATATAGATATATATATGTATTGTTGGATTAGGTGTCTAAGCCATGACTTTACAACTATATTTGTCTTGTTAATTGAAGCAAAGTCCATTTGGGTTGCCCTCATAGCTGGAGGTCAGGATAGAGTTCAGTAGAGTAAAAGGTTGATTTATTAATTGTGTAATAAATCAATAGGGTTAATTAAATGGTTTATTAATATATTTAAGTGTTGATATATTAATTAGAAACTATAATAATTAATTGAGATTTAATCTAGAATTAATTGGATTTAATTTAGTGATTAAATTAATTAATTAAAAGTGTGAGGACTAGTTTGTATTTATTCAATAGTTGAATAACTGACAAAGAGAAGTCCAGGGGCCAAAAGTGGCGCCACCCTTGGAGGCTTCTCTAGGGTTGGCGAAAACCCTAATTAGGGTTTAGGGATCTGGTCCAAGTGGTCAACAGGCTTGCCCACTTGGAGGCTCCTTAGGGTTTCAGGTGTAACCCTAGGAGGCTATAAAAGGAACCCTCTGGCTCCCCATTATTCACGCCAATTCTCACTGTGATTACTCTGCTGGACTGTCTTCTCCATTGCTGTGGGTATGACTTGCATCTGAGGCAGGATACTTTTGCTGCTAGCTTCAAGAACAATATTCAAAGGTTGGTTCTTCTGATTTAATCTTTAGAAATAATTGTTGGCCTTTAGATATTAGTTTATTATCTTCATAGAAGAAAACATAGATCTTTCTAGGGTTGCATGTGAACCATAGGTATTTTGTGTTCATTGTTTGCTAGAAAACCCTTCAGTGGTATCAGAGCTTAGGCTGTTTTCTTGTGTTTGATATAAACTGCTTAATTTATGTTTGCCTTGAGGTTTTGTGCGAAAAATACCTCTTGGATGAGGCTTTGGTCGAAATCTAGGCTAGGGTTTCCTAACCCTAGCCGCCACCCCTTGTTTCCTCTTTGATTTGCTTGCCTTGTTTAGTTGGTTGTTATTTTTGGTAGTTTACGAAATTGAATAACTGGAACCCTAATTGCCTTGCATGCAAATTTCGACCTACTAGGTTTCTAGATAGAAAATTAATTTGATTAATTTATAATATCTATCTTAGATTTAATTAATTTAATTAATTGTTTAATTAAAAGATAAATTAAATCAGCTTAAAGAATTAATTAAAATTTTCGAAAAATAGAAATAAATTTGCGAAAATTCTCAGAAAATTAATTCTAAAATATTTTAATAAGATTAAAATATATCTTATATATTTATGATTAAAGGTTAATTATTTATATATAAGAAAATTGGTTAGTCTTACCGCTAGTAGGCCTCATTCACAAAACTGTCCTATAAAGAGGGTATAAGGCGACTGACTATAAAATGTTAGTCTAATGGGTATCTACTCTTACCCACCGCTCTCCTGGTCAGTCGAGTGTCGTTAGCCGAACGGGTTTGATAGAACCGCTAAGCCTCTTAAAAGTATAATGCTATAATTGAAAGTACTAGAACTTTGAACAAATCCCAATCTAGTTACTTTAGGATAAAAATGTGAATTGGTGCTAATCCATGGAATTGCACATTGCACTTTGTGGAACGTTGGTGGAGCGTGTGTGGTTTACCGGCACGCCAATTGGGGTCCGCAAAGAGTCGCAATGGGTTTCTCGATTTTGTCATTATTAACGGAGCGCGTGTGGTTAACCGGCACGTTAATTAGAGATGACAATTGACTTCGAGAGTACCGAGCGAATTCGCATGGTTATTCACACCCGGTTTGTGATCCTCGGCATCCCAGTCACAAACAGTGGGGCACATCCGAGACTAAACATGCCATTGAACAGTTCAATGTGTCTCAACAGATCTAGGAATTTCATAAGATGAAATTGATAAGTGCATTATCTACCTTAATGACCATTATGTTGTGATTACGGCATCCCTCTTCACACCATAGTTGGGGTATTTTGGGTCCTAGCCTTAATAAATAATATATTGGGTAATTATTTAAAAGGGATTAATTTAACTAATAAAATTCTGTGTATTGTAGATGTCTGAATCAAGTGTCTATTCTCCTCCCTCTCCTCCTTCACCCACTTCTGAGAGCATCAGAAAGCACCTGCTAAATATGGAAAGGCTGACTGGCCTTAACTATATGGTATGGCTTCATAAATAGAGAATAGTTCTCTATTTTGGTGACAAGCCATATCTGACTAAGTGTCCGCTTCCCAGAGCATGACATCACACTGTAGCTTGTGATGAGCATGACTCCTTGATTGTTAAGTCAAGGAAAGTTCGTTGTCTAATACTATTGATCATTGACCCCGAGTTCCGCAGGAATTTAGAATTCCTGGGGTCAGATAAGTTAACACATCTAGTTGTGGAAAGGTTCCATGAACTGGTTGATAAAGGACGAACTAAGATCTTCAAAGAGTTTGAAGTGTGCAGGAAGTAGCACCGGTTCACATGTTCTCAAGACTGAGAGAAACATAGGTGAACTGTATAAATTTGGTCCCCTTTTGATCGGGAGTTAAAGCATTAGCTCGACTCGCTGATCTGTTCATCCTGATGTACAAGAAGGGAAACCAGACAGGACAATCGTGGATATGCATTCAATGTTGACTCTGTATGAGTCGTTCATAGAGAAGCATAGTTCCATTGATTCAGCTGCTTCGGGATTGAGTCTAGTAGTAGGACACATCAAGAAATGATCCAGATCGTCTGGACCGGTTCCTCGATGTTTCAAACTGGGAATCCACAGGGTAAGACACAGTCACGGAAAGATTGGAAAATGCTCCGAAGCCGAATAGTTTGGCAACTCAGGAATATCTTAAAACTCAAAACACCTGATCCTTAATTCCTTGATACAGGATGTGTTTCTCACATTCTCTGTATGCATGGACTCTGTAGGATGTGGGATGTTGTTGCATAGGAGCATATTCAGATTGGATCTGAAGCTCATGCAGTTTTAGAGTTTAGTTAGATATTGAAATCATGTTATTAGCTTATTAGATGCGTATAACATTGTGTATCATATAATACATTGTTCAAGGATTTTTTTTAATAAAATTGTCAATTTTCTTTTAACACATGTTGTTTGAAATATCCTTGAAATGTTGTATGATTGTGTTGAATGCATAATTAGTAATAACTTAAATATTAATCCATCCAAAGTGTTTGGATTTTAGGAATTGTGTCCCTTATGATTGTTAAGATAAATGTTGTAAGAATCAATTCAACCAAAGGTCCAGTTAGACAGGACTTTGGAATCACTTGACTTAGAGTCACTTGATGAGTTGAGTTCTTAATGTGCTGAGAAATGAATCAACCAAAGATCCAGTTGGACAGGACTTTGGAATCATTTGGCTTAGAGTCAAATGATGATTAAGTTCCTTATAAAGCACATGTGGCAAGAAATGAATCACCCAAAGATCCAAAGGATAGGATTTTGGAATCAGCTGACTCAGAGTCAACTGAAGATTGCAAGTCTTGAACAGAATTAACAAAGTCATAAGTTTACATAGAGATGTAAAAGACATTGAGATTAGGAGCAACGGACACATCAGTTTATGTGTATTGCTCGAATCTTCAAATAGCACACAATTGTTTGTACTTTACAATATTTGTCATTCGGTATGACGAATATGACTTCGCTTATCAGAATAAGCGATTGGATTGAATCCTTGAACAGTTCAAGGACTTCAAAGGAAGTACGAGATCTACAGAACCTGAGTGACATCATAAACTGGGGAAAATGTTTCACAGTTTATTCTCTTCCAAGAACATTAATAGTTATAATGTGTCTTAGGGAAGATGATGGAGCGTTGGTCGAAAGAGTTCGATCCTCAATGTGTGAAATACATTGCCAATTAGTTCCCGGTAAATTAAACACTAAACCAGTCAGATCATATTCTAACCACATCCTTCGACTAAGTAGGTTTTGCAGACATTGTCTGAAATGTAAAGCTGGGATTGTCCCACTTGTACATTAAAGGTCCAGGGTCTTGTAGTGTTCGTCCGAACCTCATGACTGGCCTGAACCTAATCAGAAATGTCGTTTCACTGGCTATCCCGCTGTATCTGGAAGAGAAAGAGCTCTTTTAGAAAGAACTCATATTCTAAGAAGACAGTGGGAGTTGGGACAATCCTGAATGAGTTCAGGATTGGCCAAGTGAAAGAACCTTTAGTCACCACTAGGCTTAGAGCAGAAATCAGATTTTTGTTTTAATACTGATATAACCTTCTCTTGACCAGTAGTACAGATCACCGTCATAAGTAGTTATGATCGGGGTGACATACCAAATAGTGGTAAAACACTATAGTTGGTACGGATTTTCAATCCGACTACTTTGAAGCATTGGTGAGCCCGGTTGCTGCCAATTAAGAGAACTTTAGGACGAGATACAGTCTATGTGACAGTTTGATTGATTTTACAACTAGTCTTAAAACCAGTGGGAGTAATCATCAAAAGAAACCAACATGGACAAAAACGTACCTTCAGAACATCTGGTCGAGAGAAGCGCTCTCAATAAAAGATGAAATCTGAAAGGATACTGCATATTGTAAGTCGTTAGTGGAGCGCGTGTGGATCACCGGCACACTAATAGGGACTCACAAAGAATATGCCAGTATAAAGGTACATGGGCCCGGGATTTCCCCGTGGGCATCTCGCAAGAAAGGATATTCAGATTCTCGAAATATGCCAAAGGATTGGGTTTTGAGAATGGGCTGAAAGATTTCCATTAAGATGTCAGAAAGGTTTGGATTCTCAAAATGTGCCATATGCTCTGGATTTTGTAAATAGTCCATAACCGTGTCAAAGCCAGTGGGAGTATTGCTGAAAGTCATAAGCAGAATCGGAAATCGGGAAACAGAGTATCGGACAGAGATTGATCTCAATCCATGTCTCGTGTCTGAAAATATCTTGTTGGACGAAGGATCATATGATCACTTATCTTTGGACGGAACTGACTAGGTCAGAGTTCGGCAGCAGTTTCTAGGAAGCTGCAGGTTGTTTATTAATCAGAAGATAAATTAAAGTCATAGACTTATCCAAGTGGGAGACTGTTGGATTAGGTGTCTAAGCCATGACTTTACAACTATATTTATCTTGTTAATTGAAGCAAAGTCCATTTGGGTTGCCCTCATAGCTGGAGGTCAGGATAGAGTTCAGTAGAGTAAAAGGTTGATTTATTAATTGTGTAATAAATCAATAGGGTTAATTAAATGGTTTATTAATATATTTAAGTGTTGATATATTAATTAGAAACTATAATAATTAATTGAGATTTAATCTAGAATTAATTGGATTTAATTTAGTGATTAAATTAATTAATTAAAAGTGTGAGGACTAGTTTGTATTTATTCAATAGTTGAATAACTGACAAAGAGAAGTCCAGGGCCAAAAGTAGCGCCACCCTTGGAGGCTTCTCTAGGGTTGGCGAAAACCCTAATTAGGGTTTAGGGATCTGGTCCAAGTGGTCAACAGGCTTGCCCACTTGGAGGCTCCTTAGGGTTTCAGGTGTAACCCTAGGAGGCTATAAAAGGAACCCTCTGGCTCCCCATTATTCACGCCAATTCTCACTGTGATTACTCTGCTGGACTGTCTTCTCCATTGCTGTGGGTATGACTTGCATCTGAGGCAGGATACTTTTGCTGCTAGATTCAAGAACAAGATTCAAAGGTTGGTTCTTCTGATTTAATCTTTAGAAATAATTGTTGGCCTTTAGATATTAGTTTATTATCTTCATAGAAGAAAACATAGATCTTTCTAGGGTTGCATGTGAACCATAGGTATTTTGTGTTCATTGTTTGCTAGAAAACCCTTCATGTATATATATATATATATATATATATATATATATATATATATGTATATATATATATATATATATATATATATATATATATATATATATTTTATATAAGGTATACTTTGTTTATAAAACAAATATTCAAAAATTACTTATACGCGAACAACAAAAGCTCATTGCGGTACTAGAGTTATTATCATAAGTCCCCTAGACTTATAACCGTTAACCTTCTGAAGGAAGGTCTAGAGAGGTCAGGTATACGTATACAGTTAGGCAAACTCAGCCATGTGGTCGATATATACGACTCTTCTGAACTGTCTTGGGTGTTGACATCTCGAGTACACTGTCGACGTCTGACAAAACGTCAAGAGGGGCCATTTTATGCCTGGATAGGTCGGTTATAAGGCTCTAAGTAGCACTGTAGCTCGGTTCGTGGGATCGGTCCATGGGAAATACCATAAATTAATATATAAATATCAACAGCTTTATAAAAAGGTTATATTTTTTTTACACAGCGGAGATACCCGAATTTTTCATCAAAACCTGTAAACTCACCAACTTTATGTTGACTTTTCAAAGTGATATTCTGTTCCCAGGAAACAATTAAAGATGTTGAGGGTTTTGAGCAAACGGAACTATAGGAACTTTTTGGTCTGCGCAATAAATCATATAGCTTCGTGTATTAAAATAATCGGGCAACGTGTTTCTCAAACGTTGGGTCACAATGTAATATTACTCTGATATATATAAAATGTTTGTTTAATATTGATATTGTGCAATGGTTGTGATAACAAACTGTTTACCGTGATTACCGCTCGGTGATTCCGCCACTGGCCGGGGGTGTGACAGCTTCTGTTGCCAGTGTGGACTCGAGGACAATCCTTGAGATGAACTCGACCTTACCGATTTCGATTTGATAGAGTCATCTTTCGGATCGGTCATTTTGTCCTTGGGGGCCTGCTTCTTGGCCTTGGCTTCATTCCAGTTGCCATCTCTTGATTGTGATCTTGAGGGCTTTCTTTTGCAAGTACTCCCTCTTGGCACGTTCTGCCAGTGTTGTGCATGGAAGGGAATGTATGGGCGATATGGACAATTCCTGGCGATGTGACCTGCAATCCCACAATTGAAGCATGTTTGTTTTTTCAAGTAAATGAGATTGTGACTTGGTCCTTGTCCTTTTGAGTTTTTCAAGGAGTTGCCACAAGTACAAGCACAATCACATTTTGTGGGAGTTGGTCTTGGTCAATAGGGAATGTCACCCTTTTTCACAAACTTTGGTGGTTTGTATTTTCCAACATTTGGAATTTTTGAATTCAAACCATCACCACAAGGTTTAGAAAGGGCACAAGTCTTAGCAGTCTTATTCTCCTTGATTTCATCCTCCTTCTCAACTGTATCTGCACATGAGGTAGAGGGATCAGTAGAGTTCATTTCAGTACTCTTAGTGGTGCCAGATGAATTCGTTTGAATATAATTTAACCAATAACATTCTTCTGATTCTTTAGTGTCCGAGGATGGAGTAAAATTGTTATTGTATGGAGGGGGAACTGCACTGTATCCAAGACCTTCACCATGTATGTTTGCCCAAACAGTTTGTTTTTCAAGTATAGATTCAACTACTTCACTAGATACATAAACTTTCTTAAAGGTTGATGCTTCCTTTTGAAACTTTCATTTTAATGTATTTAGTTCAGCAGTTAAACTAGCAATATCTTCATTGGCGAATCTAAGGTGACATCTTGTTGTGCTAAGTTCGTCTTGTATTTTTAGATAGTCTGAGGTTTTAGCTTCTAATGCTTCTTGTAAAGGTTTAAGCTTCTTTTTATGTTTATAAACAAGATTTTCCATATCAAAGACTTTTCAGACAATATTTTCATTTAGTTCGCGATATTTAGCAATTATCTTTTCGCAATCCGGAGTGCATGATTTTTCGCAATCGTCTTCTGTTGTGGTTGCCATTTTAAAGGTTTAAGTGTCCCGAAAAGCCTTTAAAATGCCAAAAGGTTGATTGAAAACCCCAAAAAAAATTCTGGCAAAAAACCAAAATTTGACACAGGTTCGAAATTTTTTCACTGTAGCACCGAACAACCTGGACCGAGAAACCTCAACCGAACAACCTGGCCAAACAATTGCTTAACCGAACAACCAGTCGAATAGCAATCAACCGAACAATCTCTTGACCGAAAAACCTTGAAACCCTAGCTGCACCGAACAACTAATTGGGCTGACCGCACAACCCACTGTTGGACCGAAAAACACCAAAACCCTAATTGCTATAGTAGCCGCAGCCGAATAAACCAAGGAAACCCTAATCAGCTAATTCCGCCGTCGAACAACCCAAATGCCTAACCGAACAACTATTTTCAGATCTGAAAATCATGCAAACAAGTCTGTAAACAGCCTTTTTGGATCAAAAACGATTTTTTTAATGATATTTGCTTGAAGATCAATCAAAAGCACCAAGAACAAAGGTACACAAACACCACCAAAAATACTCAAGAACTGTCCAAAAAACGGATCAAACTCCCAAAATCTTCAAAAATCTCCAAGAACAATGAGAAGATTGATATCAAAAACAAGCTTTAATACCAATTGTAGGTCCACAATACTCTCTAGATCACAATGATATCAATCAAACATAAGAACACAAGGAGATTTAATCCAAACTTCAATGTAGTCTTTGTATAAATCAAAGACTAGTACATAAGTTTGTGGTTGCCGAGAACACTCAACAAATTCTCTCTCTACTTAGCACCAATTTCGAGAAAACCCACCTACAAATGAGGCTAAAATACTCTAGGCCTAACACTCTAAATAAACCTAAGCCCATGGACCGATCAATCAAGCCCACAAGGGTTGTCGACCACAAGGTCCAAACCGAACAACCAAGTGTTCGGTTCACACCGATTAACCCAATAAAACCTATAACTATTATATTTTATATTTTTAGTCCCTATAAATAAAAGATTAAACCAACTAAAATTAATTCCTAACAGCTGTTCAACAAGTGTTTGACAAGGCTAATCATTGTCTATGTATGTGGTATATTACATCCAAACCTCAACAGAAGGTACTACATTATATATATATATATATATATATATATATATATATATATCTATATATATATATCTATATATATATATATATATATATATATATATATATATATATATATATATATATATATATATATATATATATATATATATATATATATATATATATATATAGGGTTGGGTTCAATAAGGGACTAAAATTATCCATGGTACCAAGGGACTAATCTCGGTCGTCGGAATCAAAACCATCAACGGCGAAAAAATAGGTTGTAAATTTCTTACGTCGACGCACTTGTAGAGGATTATAATAAAAAAAGTCACTTCATTTTTTTGTTTTTTTATTTTTCGACATTATTATTTTTCAAAATAAAAACTGAATATACCGAAATTCATAATTTTTTGACCTCTACAAATAGACATCTATATTGATATATAAAAATAATTTTTTTTAAGTACAGCTCGTCTAGATTCATAATGTGAATCTGAACTGTAAAAATTTAAATATAGGCAATTATTTTACTTTTAAAACTTTTACTACTTCAATATTATAACAATTTATAAGTAATATACTTGATTCACAAGTGGATTTACTCATATTTACAAGAAAATTTAATTATATTCACATATCAATATCAAATATTATTGAGAATTTAAGTATAAGTTTTTACTACTTCAACATTTTAACCATTTATAATGAATTTACTCTGATTCCCAATTGAATTACTTGTATTCACACAACAATTTACTCAGATGCACATATCAATATCATATGATATTTTAAATATAATTTGTAATATGAATATGATTAATTTACTTAAGAAATTTTTAACACTTCAACATTTTAATCATTTATAATGAATTTACTATGATTCATAAGTTAATTTCATTCACATTCACACAAAAATTGTTCAGATTCATTTGACAATATCATATGTCATTGTGAATGCCAACATAGAATAACATAATAACAGTTCAGGTTCACATGTGAATCTAAACTGTAAAAATTTGAATATGAGTAATTATTTTACTTTTGAAACTTTTACTATTTCAATATTATAACCATTTATAAGTAATATACTTGATTCACAAATGGATTTACTCATATTTACATGAAAACTTATTCATATTCATATATGAAAATCATATAGTATTGAGGAGTTAGTTAACAATTTTTTACAACTTCAATATTTTAACCATTTATAATGATTTTACTCTCATTCACAATATAAATTATTTACGTTCACACAACAATTTACTCAGATTCACATATCAATATCATATGGTATTTTAAATATACTCCGAAATATGAATATGATTAATTTAGTTAGAAAGTTTTTAACAATTCAACATTTTAATCATTTATAATAAATATACTATGATTCATAAGTTAATTTTATTCACATTCACACAAAAATTTATTCGAATTCACATGAGAATATCATATGTCATTGTGTATGTCAACTGTGAACAGAATAACAGTTCAGATTCACATGTGAATCTCAACTAGCGGAAATTTCGAAAAAAAATCGTTTTTTGTATATAAATATGGATCTCTATTTGTAGAGGATAAAAAGTTATAAATTTCTATATATTCAGATTTTTTTTCGATAAAAAATAAGCACTAAAATTAAAAAAAAACAAAAAAAACGAAATGGGTTTTTTATAATCCGGTAAATGCACTTCCACCGTAAAGTGTATAATCGTGTGGATGAGATTAGTCCGGTAAATGCACTTCCACCGTAAAGTGTATAATCGTGTGGATGAGATCAGTGTGACTTTCCCAAATGTTATTGAAGTTGAGAATCCATCAATTATCATGAACAAAGGGTGTGGAACTCGGAAACGTTTGAAAAGTTATGAAGAAATTTAGTTAACAAGATTTCTAAGAAAAAAAAAAGAAATGTGGTTGTTGTTGTGAATATACATATCACGATAGCAGAAATTGTCATCTTAAAAATAAAAGTCACTTATAGTTATAGGTATTTGTTGTATATAATTGTTGGTATTTTAATGTAGGTTGGATTCTTTTATAAACTATTTTAAAATGGTTTTGAGTCATATTAGTAGTTTACTTTTAATTATTTTTGTGTAACCATTTTAATTCTTAATGATGCAAGTCAGTTTCATGTTAACATGTTGAAATATAAGGATTGATTCCAATAAGTTAATAACAAAACTTTTTAATCTTCTAATCTTTTAACTCATAGACATTTATTCGCTTCTATAAGTTATATTTGTAGTCCTCACAGATTTCTTTAAAACTGTAGACTTAATTAATGCCAATAGTTTACAAGTTAGATACCATATCTTTTATCTTCCTTGATTGTCATGAAGAAATACCATATTCGTTATAAAGCCAAAATCGTGAAACATCAAAGATAAACATCATTCATAATAAACTTATATTATATTTGTTAATATAACAAAAAAGAAGATACAAACAAGTACAACTAATATAATAACATCAAACTAAAAAGAACAAACCCCTAACCAGATGACTCATTATCTAAACATCAAACTAATGATGTAAGAGGATAGACCCTTTTTCCTCGATCTTATCCTCCAGTAGCTTCAAAAGATCAACTAGAGAGTTAACGAGTTGGTAATTTTTTGTAGTGACCTTGGTCAGCATTACCTTCTCCATTTGAGCAGCAATGGTTGGGGGCTTGATAGACATTTGTTCAAGAATCTCTTCTTGAATGTCAAACTCTTCTCCAATAAGCTTCAATGTATTTTCTGCCCATGCAAACTTATTTCGGTACTGCCTAATCTCCTCTTGAATTTCTTGCTTTGAGACATTTGATTTAATGTCTTGAACTCATGCAGATGAACCCATTGATCGGTTATCGAGAGATGTAATAATAAATGTAGATGAAGTAACTTCCTAGGGTTTCTCATAATCTTTTCGTATCCTGTTGAATATTTAAGTCATCTAATAATTATATTCGATAATGTATGATTCTATTTACTCACAATCATTTAATTCAAATACGTCTTCCGATATTCTTAGCCGTAATCGTTTTAGGGTTATTATGGTCATGCTTTGAATTGCCTTTTATGGATTGTCTCACTATTAAATGTTGCTTTTAAAGTATGTCATAGATATTAATTGGTATGCAATTTAATATTACTTATAAATCCGCCTTTCTACATTCCTCATTCTTATTATAAATATATGTTATGTTATGTTGCATTTTATTCTTATTTACAAAGTGTTTGGCATAGGGAATACATCCACAAATACTTCTTCTTTCTAAAATTCGCAAATACGATGAATTCTGATATGGGAAACGTTTCCAGAAAGGTTTCATTTTATGCCAAAAAGTACTCCAAGATCAAAACTAATATGCTTTTTGATACAAAGACTGAGTTGATGACACTTCAATGCCACATAGAAGCAATAAAGAGGTTTAGATCCGTCTTGTTGCGGAATCAAGAAGTTCACAAACCTTGGTTTCCAAGTGACTACTACTCATCCCACTTGAAGTTTATTGACAAAGAAGTTGATGTTTGTGAAGATATTCATCATCAGATCGAGAAGATCCGATTAAACTTTGAAGATCAGGTTAAAACTTTACAAGATTTTATTAACATATAATGTCATTATCTTAGGTTTAAGTATATATTATTTTCTGCTTTTATATTTTTGTAATATATGTTTTGTTGAACAATATTATATTTTATGTTTGGTTCATGCATTTTATTATAATATATTAACTAAATATTGTGACCCTTGAAACTTATAATATTTGATGTTATACAACAAATTTTGTGATTTGTGATTAATAATATTTTATTATGTTAGAATGTGTTGAACACTATCAGATTTATGTTTGGTTCATGAATTTGATTATAATATGTTAAAGACATTTGGAAATAACATATGTGGTTTTGTTATAATAAATATCCAAATAAAAGAATATAGTACCAACAACTTTTTTTTAAAAAATTCGTTTCCAAATGAGAAGTTAAGTAGTATTATATAAATACCAAACACTAATATGTTTATGAAAACCAAGACTACAATGTTTAAGAAATAAAATACTCGAATAAATCATATTATCTCATTCACCAATTGTTTCACCTTGTCTTCAGCTCTCTTCTTCTTCTCTTCCTTGCTTAGTTGTCAAAAATCAGCCATTGCACAAATACACATCACTTCTCTTTTCATTAAGATCAGACACAAGTAACTTTGCAAGAAACTTGTATCTTAAACGATTTAGAAGTATCGCTTGCTACTTTCCTTCTTTTTCCAAACCACAGTTGTAACCTTTATGTGTCTCCCCCATATATGATTCCATAAATCTCATCAGCATCACCCCTGAATGCCTTGTGTATGCTTCAGTTTGACAGTTTAGTGAGAAAATTTCGGGTTTTGTCTTCCTCATTATGGGTTCTTTGGCATGATTAGTTGTTGCTAAAAAGAATGCTACATAATGTTGAATAAATATGTATTTGTTACTTGAAAATAACAAGTAAGCATAAAATTGAGATATATTTTTGTTGGATTAGGTGTCTAAGTCATGACTTGTAATTGTAATTATCTTATGAATAAAAGCAAAAGTCCATTTGGGTTGCCCTCATAGTTGGGGAATTGATGTACAGTTCAGTAGAGAGAAAGATTGATTTATTAAGGGTTTAATAAATCAATAGAATATATATAGATGGCTTATTAATATATTTAAGTGTTAATATATTAATTAGAAACTATATTAATTAATTGAGATTTAATCCAGAATTAATTGGATTTAATTTAGTGATGAAGTTAATTAATTAAAGTGCAAGGGCTGACTTGTAATTATTCAATTGTTGAATAACTGACAAGGGATAAGCCAGGGGCCAAAAGTGGCACCACCCTGGAGTCATCTCTATGGTTTGGCGAAAACCCTTCTAGGATTTTAGAAGCCTGGTCCAAGTGACTTGCAGGCTTGCCCACTTGGGAGGCTCCTTAGGGTTTCAGGTGTAGCCTGTGGAGGCTATATAAGGAACCCCCTGGCACCACTATATTCACGCCATCTCCCCTCTCTCCTCTACTTTGTTGGATTGTCTTCTCCTTGCTTGGGTGTGACTTGCATTTGAGGCTGGATCTCTTTGCTACTTGCTTGAAGGATCATAAGATCAAAGGTTGCTTTTTCTTAATTCATCTTTAGAATTGAATTGTATCCTTTAGGTTTTTAGTTCTAATCTTCATAGAAGAAAACATAGATCATATTAGGGTTGCATGTGAACCATAGGAATTTTTGTGTTCATTGTTTGCATAGAAACCCTTCAGTGGTATCAAAGATAGCTTGTTTTCTTGTGAATTGATTTGAACTGTTTTGTGCCTTGGGTGTTTTGCGAAAATCATCCCATGGAGATGGCCTAAAATCGATTCCAAGGCTAGGGTTTCCTAACCCTAGTCGCCATCCCTTTTGGTACCCCCATTGATTGCTTGATTTTCTTGCCTTAATTGTATGTTGTTATTTTTGGTAATAAGATTAATTAAATAACTTGAACCTACTTGCTTGGCTTGTAAATTTCGAGAATCACAAGGATCATTATAGATAAATTAATTTGATTAATTTGGTAATATGTAACCTAGATTTAATTAGTTTAATTAATTGATTAATTAAAAGACTAATTAAATCAGTTTAAAGGATCAATTAAAATTTTCAAAAAAATTAGTATAAATTTGCGAAAATTTAGATAAAATTAATTCTAAAATATTTTAATAAGATTAAAATATATCTTATATGTATTTATGATTAAAAGTTAATTTAATATATATAAGAAAATTGGTCAGTCTACCATTAGTAGGCCTCATTCACAAAACTGTCCTCTAAAGAGGGTATAAGGCGACTGACTATAAAAAGTTAGTCTAATGGGTATCTACTCTTACCCACCGCTCTCCTGGTCAGTCGAGTGTCATTAGCCGAACGGGTATGATAGAACCGCTAAGCCTCTTAAAAGTATAATGCTATAATTGAAAGTACTAGAACCCTAAAACAAATCCCAATCTAGTTACTTTAGGTTAAAAATGTGAATTGGTGCTAATCCATGAAATTGCACATTGCACCTTGTGGAACGTTGGTGGAGCGTGTGTGGTTTACCGACACGCCAACTGGGGTCCGCAAAGAGTCGCAATGGGTTTCTTGATTTTGTCATTATTAACGGAGCGTGTGTGGATAACCGGCACATTAATTAGAGATGACAATTGACTTCAAGAGTACCAAGCAATTTGCATGGTTATTCACACCCGATTTGTGATCTTCGGTATCCCAGTCACAAACAGCGGGGCATTCCTGAGATTAAAACATGCTGTCAAACAGTTCGATAAATCTCAATGAAACTAGGAATTCCATTATAATATGATTATGTTTCCACGGTGGAATTGGCTGAATCGTCATTCGCCTACCTTATAAAATTTACAATATTGATTACGGCATCCCTTTTCGGTATTGTAGATTGTCATTGTAGGATCCTAGCCTTATATTTATTCTTGAGTGAATATAAGGATTATTATTATTATTATATCTAATTAAAACTACCTTCTTCTTGTTCAGATGTCTTCTGACCAATCCGTTCCCCACTCAAATCCCGATAATGTCACCTCGATTCTGTCATTATGCTCAAAGGTGACGTTGGACGGCACTAACTATAATGACTGGATCCGCAACATCAAAATGGCGCTAAGGTTTGAACACAAAGAGTATGTTCTGGAAACCGAGCTTGTTGATGTGGACATTGAAACCGCTACTCCCGAGGAAATCGCTGCGTACACTAAACACTCTGATGATGCAACCAAAGTGGCTTGCATCATGATCGCTACTATGAACCCTGAACTGCAGCGTGTCTATGAGGACTATTGGCCTTACGAGATGCACAAAGAGCTCATGGAAAGGTTCTGCAAGCAAGAGCGCATCGAAAGGCGTGAGGTTGTAAAATCTTTCACTAACAGCAAGCCCAAGGAGGGCGAGTCCATCTGTGCACATGTGCAGAGGATGCATGGTTATGTGGAAAGGCTTAGGAAGCTGGAAATGCCTGTCCATGAGGATTTAGCAGTTGACATAGTGCTAAACTCCTTGCCCAACTCTTATGACCAGTTCACACTGGCATATCATTTGAACAACAACCACGCAAACCTAGCTGAGTTACACCGCATGCTTCGTACGGCTGAGGACGGGATGAAGGGAAAAGCTGTGCTCCCTGTCAGCCCGCCTGTCTTGGCTATTGGCTCTGGAAAAGGAAAGAAACGGAAAGGCCCTCCTAAGCAGAACTGGATGGAAAAGACTCATGTCGGGTCATCTAGCGGTGCCCCGAAAGGTAAGTCTTCCGGAATTCCACATGTTCGGAACCCCAAAGAGGCCGACTGCTTTTACTACAAGCAAAAGGGTCATTGGAAGAGGAGCTGCCCAACGTATCTACAGGACATCAAGGACGGTAAAGTGAACCGTAACAGGCAGGTACGTATTCTATATCTAATATCTCATCTTTTTCCAGTTCATGGGTCCTTGATACAGGATGTGGTTTTCATATATGTTCTGATTTACAGGGCCTAGAGGAAAGTAGGGAGCTGGAGCATGGCAGACTGAACCTGGTCATGGGCAATAGGCGAACGTCACCTATTACGAAGATCGGTGTTTATGGACTGATGCTGAGTAGTGGAGTTAGATTAGATTTACATAATTGTTGCTATGCGCCTGATATGGCGAAGAACATAATTTCGTTTCATGCATTGTTTAAACAAGGTTTTTATTATGAGTTTAATAAATTGAACGGTTCAATTTCTGTTTTCAAAAATAATGCTTTTATATTTAATGTTATGCCTTGTGATGGAGTGTATGAATCTATTATGTGCGTTGATAATTATGGTAAAAATGTTTTAGCTATTGATGCTTCAAGCAGTGTAGAAAAGGCATGTCTGTGGCATTGTCACCTTGGCCATATAAACAAGAAACGCATCGCCCAACTCCAAAAGGATGGAGTGTTGGAATCATTCGACCTCGGGTCGAATGATATATGCGAATCTTGCTTACTTGGCAAGATGACAAAATCACCATTCAAAGGTTCCTTTGAAAGAGGTGAAGGTCTGTTGGATATCATACACACAGATGTGCGTGGTCCCTTCAGAACAACCACTAAAGATGTCACGTGGTTCTATGTGACCTTTACAGATGATTTTAGTAGATATGGGTATATCTACTTAATCAAGAATAAGTCGGACACCTTTGAAAAGTTCAAAGAGTTTAAAAATGAAGCGGAAAATCAATTGGGCAGAAAGATAAAGATGCTTAGATCCGACAGAGGCGGTGAGTATCTTAGTATCAAGTTTCTCGATTACCTCAAGGAATGTGGAATTGTTTCACAGTTGTTGCCTCCAAGAACACCTCAGCTAAATGTTGTTTCTGAGAGGCGAAACCGAACCTTGTTGGACATGGTTCGTTCCATGATGAGTCGAGCCTCACTTCCAATCCATTTCTGGGGGTATGCCTTAGAGACTACCGCCCATCTCCTAAATCTTGTCCCAACCAAGAAGGTTGCAAAAACACCGCACCAGATGTGGACGGGAAAAGTTCCCTCGTTGGCACACATCAAAGTCTGGGGCTGTGAAGCTTTCGCGAGACGAGATACTTCAGATAAGCTCGCAGAAAGAAGTGAGAGGTGTTTCTTCATCGGATACCCGAAACACTCTTTTGGATACTTGTTCTACAGACCGAGCGAAGACGTGGTCTTTGTAGCAAGATAGGGGTTCTTTCGAGAGAAAGAACTCATATCCAAAAAGGACAGTGGGAGTACAATCGATCTCGAAGAAATTCAGGAGACGCCCGATGAAACAACCTTCGAAGAAACTAGCAACCAACATGAGGAAGAAGTTCCTGTTGGACCCACCGACATACCGTTGCCGCTTAGGCGTTCAGGTAGAGTTAGCATGCCGCCTGGGTTCTATGGTTTCTATATTACTTTGGACGATGATACGTTAGTTAGTGATCGTACATTGACTAATTTGGATGAGCCAGCTAACTACCGTGAAGCAGTGGCAGGCCCCGAGTCTGCAAAATGGAAAGAGGCAATGGACAACGAGATAAAGTCCATGTATGACAATCAAGTTTGGAACGTGGTTGACAATGTACTGGGTCGAAAGACAGTCGGATGCAAGTGGATCTTCAAAAAGAAGACCGACATGGATGGAAAAGTGCATACTTATAAAGGTCGGCTGGTTGCGAAGGGATTCACTCAAACCCCGGGGGTTGACTATGATGAAACCTTCTCACCTGTAGCCAAGATTAAGTCAATCAGGATAATGCTTGCCATAGCTACGTTTCATGATTATGAAATCTGGCAGATGGATGTCAAAACCGCTTTCCTTAACGGGAAACTGACTGACGATGTTTACATAAGTCAGCCAGAAGGTTTTGTAGACACAAAGCACCCTGATAAAGTATATAAGTTTGAAAGATCAATCTACGGATTGAAACAAGCGTCTCGCATCTAGAATCTCTGCTTCCATGAGAAAGTCAAAGAGTTTGGTTTCTCTAGGAGTGAAGATGAGTCCTGTGTGTATGTCAAGGCTAGTGGGAGTATAGTCACTTTCCTGGTGCTGTATGTTGATGACATACTGCTCATGGGAAATGACATTCCGACCTTGCAAAATGTTAAGGCTTGGCTCGGGAAGTGTTTCGCCATGAAAGACCTAGGGGAAGCTGCTTATATTCTCAGGATAAGAATACTTAGAGATAGAAAGAGAAAATTGATAGGTCTAAGCCAGTTACATATTTAGAAAAGGTGTTAAAGAGATTTAACATGGAAAATTCCAAAAAGGGAGAGTTACCAATCCAAAGTAATACTAAATTGAGTAAGACTCAAAGTCCGAGTACCGATGAGGAAATAGCTGAAATGAGTCGGGTTCCTTATGCTTCGGCAGTAGGGTCGATCATGTATGCTATGACATGTACTCGTCCCGACGTATCCTATGCACTAAGCATGGTTAATCGGTTCCAAGGTAATCCAGGAAAAGCACATTGGATTGCAGTCAAGAACATACTCAAGTATCTGCGAAGGATAAAGAATATGGTATTAGTCCTTGGTGGCAGTGATGAGTTAAAAGTGAGTGGATATATAGATGCCAGCTTCCAGACAGATAGGGACAGTGGACGGTCCCAGTCGGGCTGGGTATTTCTTTTGAACGGTGGAGCGGTCACTTGGAAAAGTTCCAAGCAGGAAACGGTGGCTGATTCAACGTCCGAATCAGAGTACATTGCAGCAAGTGAAGCGTCTAAGGAAGCGGCTTGGCTGAAGAATTTCATCGGGGACCTTGGAGTTGTCCCGAGCATTTAGGAGCCGGTGGAACTTTTCTGCGATAATGAAGGAGCGGTCGCCTTGATAAAGGAACCACGAGACCATGGAAAGTCCAGGCATATCAAAAGAAGGTACCACTACATTCGACATCAAGTAGAAGAAGGGCACTTACTGCAGGTTAAGTGGGTATCATCAAAAGACAATCCTGCAGATCCTTTAACTAAGGCTCTGAATAGGATCAATCACAATCAGCATGCCAGGAGCATTGGACTGAAGGATGATATTAGTTTTAGTAATTAGATAGGTTAGAAACTTGTAACATTATAAATGTAATTGACTCGGTGATTTTATAATAGAGATTTATAAATGAGTATTGTTACTGCCTTTGTCAATTGTTTATTTATGTGTTTCTATATTTGCATGTTTAACTTCCTTAATAATTAGATTATTTAAAACTCCACAGTCGATCATACTGTTAGGAAGTAAGTGTGAACAAAGACTGTCATGAATCGGTTGCAGACTGTCTAATGAGTTAGACATTGCAGTAAGACTGCTGCGACGTTCATGAGTACTTAGAAAGTAGAGATTTGAGTATTGGATAAACCCGTGCTTAACAGATTGCTTCATGGATTTTATCACGAGCAATGTTAAGACGATAATATCCGGTGATCTTTAAGTGGAGAGATATGATCTGTTACTTGCGATACAAGTGCTTATTGACAATGCGAAAACGCACCAGTAACTCGGTGTTATAAAATGCATTGTTGTATGTATTTGGACCCGCAAAAGATATGGACATATAAGTCGAAACTTATCCGTCCCCTGACCCGATGGGAAACAGATATCTGTAGGCCTCTCGATGATTTAGAAGTTGACTGAAAGTGTTGGCGAACCGAAACTGAATTGATGTGTTCAATTAGTAGTCTCTAAAGTCATTTGCAAATCAAAAATCGAGAAACAGAGTATCAGACCAAGATTGATGTTAGTCCATGTCTTGAGTCTGAAAATATCCTGTTGGACGGAGGATCATCAGATCACTTATCTTTGGACAGAACTGACTGGGTCAGAGTTCAGACAATTAAAGTCATAGACTTATCCAAGTGGGAGACTGTTGGATTAGCTGTCTAAGCCATGACTTGTAATTGTAATTATCATATGAATAAAAGCAAAAGTCCATTTGGGTTGCCCTCATAGTTGGGGAATTGATGTACAGTTCAGTAGAGAGAAAGATTGATTTATTAAGGGTTTAATAAATCAATAGAATATATATAGATGGCTTATTAATATATTTAAGTGTTAATATATTAATTAGAAACTATATTAATTAATTGAGATTTAATCCAAAATTAATTGGATTTAATTTAGTGATTAAATTAATTAATTAAAGTGCAAGGGCTGACTTGTAATTATTCAATTGTTGAATAACTGACAAGGGATAAGCCAGGGCCCAAAAGTGGCGCCACCCTGGAGTCATCTCTAGGGTTTGGCAAAAACCCTTCTAGGGTTTTAGAAGCCTGGTCCAAGTGACTTGCAGGCTTGCCCACTTGGGAGGCTCCTTAGAGTTTCAGGTGTAGCCTGTGGAGGCTATATAAGGAACCCCCTGGCACCACTATATTCACGCCATCTCCCCTCTCTCCTCTACTCTGCTGGATTGTCTTCTCCTTGCTTGGGTGTGACTTGCATTTGAGGCAGGATCTCTTTGCTGCTTGCTTGAAGGATCATAAGATCAAAGGTTGGTTTTTCTTAATTCATCTTTAGAATTGAATTGTATCCTTTAGGTTTTTAGTTCTAATCTTCATAGAAGAAAACATAGATCATATTAGGGTTGCATGTGAACCATAGGAATTTTTGTGTTCATTGTTTGCATAGAAACCCTTCAATTTTTTCAAGTGTTACCAATACAAATATCATAGTTCCATATGCCTCTTCCATATTCCCAAATGGTTTCTTTGTATCAAGTATCAAAAAATAACACCTTTTTAGATTGAAGCATCAAGCATACCTCCTTACGCCATCGTATATTGGATAAAAAACCTGATTTATAATGTCAACACACATTCATCATTGATATTATTCATGTTATATATGAAATGTTACTTTAATAATATAAGCAAACCAATCATAGCAAATCAGTTTGACTTAAGTTACTCCCTTCTGTTAGTCCAGCCAAATACGATTATGTGTTCACTATGAAATCATCATAATTGAATGTTCTTTTTGACTGATCAACAATAACCAGATATTCCTACACGTTATCAATATTGACATCCCAAAGTCAAATAAATGAATGTATTTGTTAATGTATTTGAATATCTTAATACTATTACCAGCATGTTGGCAGGGAAGAATATTCTTAAAGGTGAGGACTTTGCTTTTTTTCTTCTCCGATTTGTTTAACAATACACTTCAAATGTTTACCATATTTAGATGTACATATGATGCATGCATGGAGAAGGAAGGCCCAAAAGGTGATGGGTTGGTGTTGTTTAATGGGTTTGAAGGTTGTTTGGGCTCAATGGCCCATGGAGTTTGCATGATCACGTCCATGGAATAGGGCTGCATATTTGAAGACATTTGGGATGCATTTGGAGTTAATTTGCAGTTTGCAACGTTTTTCTTTCATTTAATAAGTCATTTAAACTTGTTTTGATGAGTAGTTAGTATTTCCTTTAATAACATGGCTATTGGGTAGTTTTGTAACTGCCATATTTTTGGTTTAGGCTTTATAGCCATTTGTTTTTACTTGTAACATCACATAACACAAAATTTATCAAGAAAACAAGAACTTTGTTCATTGATTTTGTTGCTTACACTCACAATTTCGTCTTTTGAGGGATGATTTCCTGATTTTGATACGAATTCAAGTTAATAGGTCTTAGCTTGTCTTCAAATGATAATCCATCTATAGGTCTAGGGTTTTTTTTACCCTATCCTTAATGTTTTTATTGTTAATTCCGTTGCAATTCACCAAACAAACACCTATACACGTATCAATATCTAAATCTGCTACTAGTGTCCTTGCACACTCAACGTTCAACATCACATATCCTTCTTCATCTTCCCATATAATTGAACTGCAAAGTAAGTAAAAACACAATATAGTTATCATTTAAATTTATAGATACTAATTTTAAAAGATACATATTGTAATATCTTATTGTTTGTTCAACGTGGTATCCAATATGGTTTGGGTCAACATTTGGTCATCAGTGGAGACCTTTTCAGTTATGTCACATTTTCTTTCCACATAAGGTGAACAAAAATGTCTTTCATTTATCACCGTCCTTTTTGGTAGAGTGTAATACCCAAAAAGCAGGTATGCATTCTTATCAACTTATGAAAACATGTTGATGGTGTTTCAAGAGTTTTAGATTGGAAATTAATGTTTTGGTGAAAGGACCAAAAACGTTAAAACTAAATATTCAACCAAATCTTGGGATTTGAGGTGTTAAGGTGTTATGTTGGTGTTTAAATGTCCATATTATGATCTAATATAGGGTTTGGTTGCTAAGTTTGGAATTATAGTTCAAAAGGTGAGAAAATGGTGAAAAATGTATTTATCAAACACATTAGCGTCGCTAATGGCTAAGGGTTAGCGACGATATGCTAAAGTAGGTTGCTATTCTATGAAATGGAGTCCAAAGTACAAACCAGGAGAGTTTGGCGAATTAGCGACACTAGTGGGTGAATATTGGTGACTCTAATATTCGGCTGACGGAATTCCATTGTAAGCCATTTGACTTGGTCATTTAGGGTTAAGCCTCATTCCAGAAGGTACGAAGAACAATGGATTTCCAGGAACTTTATGGTGTTCCAACCATCAAATTGATGAGAAATTAAAAAGGGTTTTAAACCCAAATCATAGATGGAGGTTAGTATGTTCTTATGTGTGTATTTGTTAAGTTGATTTAGCTAAATTGGTTTATTTTTGTTGATATGGAAGTTGGGAAATTGGAGGTTTTAAATGGGTAATTGAATGGGATCTCGTATTCCTTAATCCTTTGGTGTTTGGAAGTTAAAAACGGATATTTATGTAAAAAAACACATGGGGAGCTGGACTTTTCATACTTAGCGGCGCTCAATATGAAAAATTAGCGGTGCTAATTAGTCTGGAGTAGATATCTCCATGGATTTTGTTAAATAAGTTGTATTGGTGATGTATGGTGTTTAATAAAAGTTTAAACTTATTCTCTTGTAGACAAGAAGGAGTAAGGAATATTACAAAACAATAAATCTAGTTGCTTTTGGAGCTTGGACTACAGGTGAGTAACTTTACTTAGCTTGGACTGGTGTTTGTTTTGTGCTATGTATAATACAGAAGTGTTGCTATGTTTTGTGAATATATATATATATATATATATATATATATATATATATATATATATATATATATAGTATCGATGACAGATTAAATATTTTGATGAATAGTGGTGTACTTGATATTAGAAAAGGTGATACAGGTCTAGTACCATGAATGGTAACTCCTGATACTAGTAGTATAGTTACAGTTGGTTAAGTTTATACTTGGTGTGTTTCCATATGGTGGTTTATTAGTTGCATGACGATTACATTGCAACTAATGGTGAGACCAAAAACTGGTGACAACTCGGTGTAATTAAAGATTGGTGATAGGTCTTCGGGTTGGTGAAAAGCTCAAGATCATCTGGTGAATGTTTACATTATCGGTGTTAGTTTTATCTTGGTTGTGATTACACTAATGGTGACCTTGATGTTATGATATATTTTTATTGGTGTTGTTGCTTAGGTGACAAGAGAATGGTGATATCATAAAGTGTGGTTTGGCTTTATAATTTTTGTTGTAGATTTACATTTAGTAGCAGTAGAGTTATTCACTAAGTGTTTTCTCTTACGTTGTTTTTGTTGTGGTGTTGCAAGAATTAGGAGTAGTAACGCCCGGCTGGATCGCGGAACGATATGAAGGTATCCACTTGTCGCTTGCAAGACATCGAGTATAGTATTTTAAAACCAAGTTTATGTTGATTTGTTAATATATTTGTATATACTCGATGTTGGTTTTATATGAAGGTATCCACTTGTCGCTTCCAAGACATCGAGTATAGTATTTTAAAACCAAGTTTATGTTGATTTGTTAATATATTTGTATATACTCGATGTTGTTTTTTCAGGCATTACATAGAGGTTCCTTCCCAATGGTTACCAGTTGTGTATTTTGGTTTGGTTGCCGTATTTCTTCACATCTTTGAATTTTCCCATCTCCAAAATCTATTGCTATAGGTTTTGGATTTTCAAAGCTTACACTTAATCCACTAGCTACATCACTACTCCATCTCTTTTTTCTGCAAAGTTTTTTCCACTTGGACACTTTCTTCAACAAAATCTAGTGAACATCTCAAATATGTATTGTCACTTAGAATCTCTTTACCTTTTCCTTGCCTTTTATCTGGGGTTGTGTAACTGTCTATTGTTTGTTGTTCTACCTGCTTTGCAACATCTTTCTTAGGATTATCATCCTTCAAAACCCCATTCCTGAAAGATTCATTTAATCTTGTAAATTCAGTTGTCGAAAACATGGCTTTTAATGTTGATAACCTATGTATTATCTTTTCGTTTCTTGGATACCTTACCAATGCTTCTAAAATGGTATCCTTCATTTCCTTTTTATGCTCTTAAACAACTTTAAACCCATAGTTTAACACCCTATCAAACTCCTGTATATATTAATAAAAACCATGAGTTAGTTTTCATCATTTTTTAAACAACACAATAACAATAATTGGTTATTGAATTTATTCAATTCAATCAATTACCTCAAGGCTTCCAAGTCCATATTGTACTGAATATGGATGCAAATTCTCATTCCTCAATGTTAGTTTGCCAAAACCCCCCCATGATATTATTCTTTTAAAACCCTTAGGTGTTTCGAATATATTTCTAAAATGAAAGGTCTTTTCTTCTAAGTTTAACATCCTCATAAATTCTCCTGTCTGTATACACCATCTGCGAATATAAACATGTAAACTGTTTATGATTAGTTATGATAAAATTATATTAACCAACTTGTGAGCATACCAAAAGAAGTGCAATTGGGCCGATATAGTAGCAGTTTTTGTCTAAAGACCTCTACTTTAGCCTTCTCTTTTGTAGACACACTAAGATGAATCCACACCAGTCTAGGCTTCTCCAATCGTTTACGGTTATTAGTTTTCTAACAAATTATATGTTTGATGAACCACTCATATATTGTTCTTCGAATGTGTTTATGAACAAAGATATGAAATTCAACTTGAAGAAATTGTCTGTCACGTCTGTTTTCCTAATATTTTTTAGATAGGTCCCTAAAGTGGACTTTTCATTATTGTATTGGTTTTTCCAAGCAGCATATTCATCATTGTTGATTGAACAATCTTCTACAATGCTTAATTGTATACCTCCAATGGGTAGCCCTAACATTCTATAGACTGTACTTTTGGATATTTCAATTGTATTATTCTTCAGGTTGATTTTAAAACCTTCTGGTTCGAACTTGGATACTAAACAGTATCCTAATTATGATGGTAATGTTGTAAGTTGCAATTCCAACAAGCTGTCAAACCCACATTCTCTAAGCATTATTCTTCGATTAGACGATAAATATTTTATTGCATTGAGCATATAGTTTGGGGACATTTGTATACTGATTTTGAAATGTTCAGCTGTTGTTTCTCCACCATCAGAATGTTTGTTTGTGGTTTTTGTCTTTTTTGACATGTTGTAATTGTATGAAATTCCTGCCATCTTATTCTTTGCTACATTCACCACAAGCATCAGCTTGTTTTATGTTTCTTTCTTTTTCATCATGGAAATTTAATCCTTCTAGCCTTTCAATTATCCTTGCTGATGAACCTGAAACAATAAAACAAAAACAGTCACCACCATAAAATAATATACAATTATGATGACACTTGTTAGTTTCAAATACCATTTAATCATCATCAATATTTTTTATATTAAGCATCCAAATATAGATAAAGAATCTGTACATATGTGTGTTTTTATTCTATATAGTCCGAGAATTAATCAGTTGCTTTTGATTGTAAATATTAATCGGTAATTTGAAATTCTAATATGAATAGTAAATCAATCAAGAATCAAGAATACCAATACTTTATAATAAGAAAATGTGTGTATATTTCAATAAACAATATTAAGGCTACAAAAAAAGACCAAGAATCTATAAAACTACATACCAACAGAATTCGTGTATGAACACTTTACAAGTTCCAAAACATTGATTATACAATATGATTCCCATCACAAACCGGATGATTTCTAGTTTTATAAAGAACATTATAATATTTTCCAATCATATCAACAACATCAAAAAAACTCACAAATCTTTCAACATTAGCTAATAAGTATCTGAGTATAAACATTTATCAATACATTCGATTTCTGATATGAACAACAATTCATAATAGAAGATTACTAATGTTTTAAGGATTCGACGGTGAATCATGATTAACCAATCTTTATATTCATATTTGTAAGTTTCATTCATGCTTGAACTACCAATAAGTATGTCGATATACATTCATCACAATGTAATCAAGTCTGATTAATAGTTTATTAAATGTGTATATGAATCAAGAAATAAAACTAACCGCTTGAACATTGTGGGTTAACAAAATCGTCGTCGTCGTCCTCAAGAATGATGGGAGAATTTGCATGGTTCGTGAACATCATTCTCAAACCCTCATGTTGCTGTCGTGCACTTCGTTTGGGTAAATGCATTTGATTTCTTGCACTTCAATGTTTATGTTTAAGTTGTCTTGGAAATTTTTTGGCTCTTCGGAATTGTTAGATTCTCGGTTCTTGAATTTGATTTTAGATATTTGAGGAGTTTTTGAAAACTTAATATTTACTTAGGTTAAAATGTGGACAATAAACCGTTAATGAGACAGTTTCCATAATTTTCGCATAAGGAAAAATACTTCCTTACCATTTTCTCGTGATTCTAATAGACATTATCATTTATTGATTTAAGATTAAATGCGGAAATCATTGATTAATCACGCTCGTTGATAATTAGTACATATACTTCACAAGTTCACACAAATTAGTTAGTTCTTATTTGAACCTAAGCATATATATATATATATATATATACATATATATATATATATATATATATATATATATATATATATATATATATATATATATATATATATATATATATATATATATATATATATATATGTTCAAAGGAGAACCATTAAAAAATTGAGAACCAAAAAGAACCAATCTTAGCCTTTAAAATTTTTTAAGCCTTGATCAATGGTCAAAAATAAATAAGGGCACAATGGTCATTTGAGAGTCTTAACATAAAAACACACACCTTAGATCTAAAAATCAGATTAAAAGTTCTTCCAGTCAAAAACACTCTAAAATCTCCAAGAACATTCATTCATACCCTAACACCAAAGCCACCACCGGCCACCACCTGTCGCCTATAACCGTTGTCGCCTGTCACCGCCTCCGCCACCTGCGACCGCCGCCATCATTGAAATCGACTCGTCCACCGTCTCCTCCATATTCCTTCATCGTCTTCTTCATGAAACTCTACTCCTATGTTCAGATCTAAAATTTCCAACACTAGATATGTGATTTCTACCTTTAGATCTAGGATTTTCATCTCCAGATCTACGATTTCAGCAACCACTTGTTGTTGGATTAGGTGTCTAAGCCCATAACTATAATTTGTATATACTTGAATTGACAGTAGCAAAGTCCTTTTGGGTTGCCCTCAATAGTCCAACTAGTATTAAGGTTACTAGTAAGAGAGAGAGAGAGAAATAGTTTATTAATTTATTATGTGATGATAAATTAATTAGAAACTAGTTTGATATTAATCAAAATTAATTGGAACTAATTTGGGATTAATTAAAAGTGTAGAGGCTACATTGTAATTGTTCAATAGTTGAATAATAGAAATTTATGGTTGAAGCAACACGCGCGGAGCGGGCAAGGAGTGTCGCGACACGCGCGTCACGTTCAGCCAAAAAGGGTTCGAAGATAAAAATGTTTATCTTGTTTGAATTCAAATGATGTTTATCCTTATCACTTTTGAAGCTATAAATATCCCTCCCCTGTCACATTATTCACTGCCCCATTCCTGTAGACAGTTCTCTGGAATTTCTCTTCTCTCTCAAGTAGAATCTATAATCCATCTCTAAGGTTTTATAGCGAGTTTTTTCTTAATAAGACATTAAGATAATTAACCTTTGCTTGGACTTTTGGGTGTGAACCATTAGAGACACGACATTTGTGGTGCTAGCTTCTAAGAGATCAACAAGACAAGGAATAATTGTTATTTGCTATAATAACAACAAGGTATGTAATCCAGAAACCTTCTTTAGTAACTTTCATTATTCCTTGGGTTTCCTATAGATGTTCTTATCTATATGTTCAATGGAGAAAACATAGATCTTTTAGGATGCATGTGGACTTAAGAGTTTAAGTTTATATGTTTGCCTTTTTCTCATCAGTGGTATTAGAGCGTCAGTTTTGTATTCTATTAAATTTCTATAATTGGAGAACTTGATCAATTAAGGTTTATTGATATTAAACCCTAAGGGACATAAATTTCGACTTGGGCTAGGTTTTGATACCCTAGCCTCCTCCCAGTTTTCGATAATCTGTAGGGTGTTAGGATTTTTTGTTTTGGTAATTATGATTAATTAATAAATGGATAAATCTTTTACCCTAATTTTCGAAAATTAGAGGGTTAGGATTAGGATTAAATTATTTGATTAATTGAATTAGTTAATCCTTGCTTGATTTAATTATTTAATTAATTGTTAATTAAAGGATTTATATTAAATCATTTAAATGCTCGAAATTTAAACCAAGTATTTTCAAAGTTTAAAATACATCTTATATATATTATTATTAAAAGTTAATATTTATATGTATAACAATCATTAAGTTAAATCGCTAGTATGTCTCATTCACGAAGCTGATCTATAATACGAGTATAAGGAAACTACCTATAAAATCACGGTTGAAGGGTGTCCACTCTCACCCACCGCTTCCTTGATTAGTGGAGGGTCGTTAACAGAACGGATTTGATAGGACAACTTAATCTCATTAAAAGTATAATGCCATTAAAGAAAGTACTAGAACCTATTTCATAAAATCCCAAATTTACTTACTTTAGGAAAAATGTGAAAGATATGATAACCCATAAAATTACACATTACACTTTATTAGTCGTTAGTGGAGCGTGTGTGGTTTATCAGCACACTAATGCGGACCAATAAAGAGTTGTAATGGGTATCTCATAAACTATCATTGTTGATGGAGCATGTGTGATATAGACCGGCACATCAATTGACATGATAAATTAATAGGTTTAATTCAAATCAAATAAACTTAACCCTTAAGTTCACATGCAACCTAATTAGATCTAAGTTTTCACTATTTGAACCTAACAACTAATACCTATGGGGATTTCGAAATTGCTAAAAGAATTAAAAAGAAAATACTAATACCTAGCACCACAAGCGTCGTGCCTCAAATGGTTCACTCCCAAGCAAGCAACAAGAAAACCATACAGAGTCCAGAGAGTTATGGTAAATGGAGCAGGAAATAGGGTGGCTAGGAATCCCTATTTAGAGGTTCCAAGGGTTTATCAAATAAGCGTTATGGATAAACCGTATTGGAATTCAAACGAGATAAACCTTTTATCATTTAATTCAAACTCTATTTATCCTTTATCTGATTTTCGAAAATCAAGGATTATACAATCCTTATTTTTGCCAATCACATAGCCTGCCAAATATGTCACTAGTTCACTACTCAATTATTGAATAATTACAATTCAGCCCCCTGCACTTTTAATTAATCCAATTAATCACCAAATTAATTCAAATTAATTCCTGATAAATTATTAATTAAATAATACTATTTATAATTAATATATTATCCTCATAATATATTAACAAATTATTTATCTTTATTTATATTGATTTATTAATCACATAATAAATCAATCTCTCTCTCTTAAGGTTATTCTGTCAAATTGCCAACTATGAGGGCAACCCAAAAGGAATTTGCTACTATCAATTAAATATATACTAATTATAGTCATGGCTTAGACACCTAATCCAACAGTCTCCCACTTGGATAAGTCTATGACTATAACTACCAGTATAGCTACTAAATTGACCAACAAATTGTAGCTTCCAAAAGCCGCTGACGAACTCTGACCTAGTCAGTTCTGTCCTAAGATAAGTGATCATATGATCCTCCATTCTTTACGATATCATTCGTACTAGAGACATGGATTAAGATCAATCTCATTCTGATACTCTGTTTCCCGATTTCTGATTTGCAATGACATAAGACTTCTAATTGAACACAACAATTTAGTCTTGGCTGGCCATCACTTCAGTCACACTAAATCACCGAGAGGCCTACAAATATCGCTTTTCCCGTTAGGTCAAAGGAACGAATAAACTTTGACTCATATGCTTGTATCCTTTACTCGTTAAATCACGCACAACAATACGTTTTATAACATCGAGTTACCGATGCGTTTATGTACTGTTAATGTACAGCCGACTTGTAAATCACAACTCATATGTCTCCGTTTCAATACCATAAGATATTATCGTCTCAGAATTACTTGTAATATAACCCATGAAGTAATTCTCTGAGCGTGGGTTTATCCAATACTCAAATCTCTATTTCTAAGTACTCATGAACATTGCAACAATTCTATTGCTATGTCTAACTCCTTAGACCGTCTACAATCCAATTCATGACAGTCTTGATTCACTACTTACCTAAAGTATGAACGACTGTGTATATTTGAATAATCATATTATTCGGGAAGTAAAGCATGCAAAATTGAAACACAATAATAAACAATTTACAAATAGCAGTGAACGATACTTATTAATAATTCTCTATTATTAAAATCACCAAAAGTCAATTACATTTATATTGTTACAAATTTCAGATAACTATCTAACTACTAAAGCTAATATCATCTCTCAAACCTCTGCTCCTAGCATGCTGATTATGCTTGATCCTACTCAAAGCCTTTGTCAAAGGATCTACAGGATTCTCCTCAGATGATACCCTCTTCACAATAAGGTGACCTTCTTCTACCTTATGCCTGATGTAATGGTACTTTCTATCAATGTGTCTGGACTTTCCATGATCTCTTGGTTCCTTTGTCAAAGCAACCGCTCCTTAGTTATCGGATAATAGTTCCATTGGCTCCTAAATAGTCGGGACGACTCCAAGGTTACCAATGAAGTTCTTCAGCCAAGCCGCATCTTTTGACACTTCACTTGCAGCTATGTACTCTGATTCACACGTTGAATCAGCCACCGTCTCTTGCTTGGAACTATTCTAAGTAACCGCTCCACCATTTAAAAGAAATACCCAGCCCGACTGAGACCGACCGTTGTCTCTATCTGTCTGGAAGTTGGCGTCAGTATACCCACTAACTCTCAACGTATCACTACCACCAAGGACTAGAATCATATCCTTCGTCCTCCGCAAATACTTGAGAATATTATTAACGGCTATCCAATGTGCTCTGTCAGGATTTCCCTGATAGCGACTGAGCATGCTCAAACCAAAAGACACGTCAGGGCGAGTAAATGTCATAGCGTACATGATCGACCCCATAGCCGAAGCGTAAGGTACCCGACTCATGTCAGCTATCTCTTCATCTGTACTCGGGCTTTAAGTCTTACTTAATTTTGCATTGCTCTGGATAGGCAGCTCTCTTTTCTTGGAATTTTCCATACTAAACCTCTTTAGTACTTTATCCAAGTATGTGCTTTGACTAAGTCCTATTAGTCTCTTCTTTCTATCTCTCAATATCCTTATCCCGAGAATATAGGCTGCTTCTCTAAGGTCTTTCTTGGTGAAACACTTCCCAAGCCAAGATTTAACATCTTGCAAGGTTGGAATGTCGTTACCCATGAGCAATATGCCATCGACATACAGCACCATAAAAGTAACTACACTCCCACTAGCCTTGATATACATGCATAACTCATCTTCTCTCTTAGAGAAACCAAATTCTTTGACTTTATCAAGGAAGCAGAGATTCCAGCTGCGAGAAACGTTTTTCAATCCGTAGACTGATTTCTCAAGCTTACGCACTCTATTGGGATACTTTGCATCTACAAAAATCCTCTGGCTGATTCATGTAAACACCCTTAGCCAACTTCCCGTTAAGGAAAGCGGTTTTGACATCCATCTGCTAAATTTCATAATCATGAAATGCAGCTCCATTATCTTAATAGACTTTATCTTAGCCACTGGTGAGAAGGTCTCCTCATAGTCAACCCTAGGGGTTTGAGTAAAGCCCTTCGCAACCAGCCAAGCCTTGAAGGTGTGTACCATTCCATCCATGTCGGTCTTCTTCTTAAAGATCCATTTGCACCCAACTGTCTTTCGACCTAGTACATTATCAACCAAATTCCAAACTTGGTTGTAATACATGGACTTGATCTCGCTATCCATTGCCTCTTTCCATTTAGCAGCCTCAGGGCCAACCACAGCTTCCTTGTAGTTAGCTGGCTCATCCAAATTTACCAATGTCCTATCACTGACAAACGTATCACCATCCATAGTTATATGGAAACCATAAAACTCGGGCGGCATGCTAACTCTACTGGGAGCATCTAAGAGGTAATGAATTGTCTATCGGCTCAATAGGAACTTCTTCCTCTTATTGAGTGCTAGTATCTTCTAAGATTCCTTCATTGGTTGACTCTTAAATTTCTTCAAGGTCAATGGTACTCCTACTGTCTTCATTGAATATGAGCTCTCTCTCTCTCTCTCTCGAAAGACTCCTCGTCGTGCTACAAAGACCACGTCCTCGCTCGGTCTGTAGAACAAGTACCCAAAAGACTGTTTCGGGTAACCAATGAAAATACACCTCTCACTTCTAGCTGCTAGCTTGTCGTGAGTCTCTCGTCTTACGAAAGCTTCACAGCCCCAGACTTTGATATGTGCCAACGAGGGAACTTTCGCTGTCTACATTTCGTGAGGTGTTTTCACAACCTTTTTAATAGGGACAAGATTGACGATGTGGGCGACAATCTCTAAGGCATACCCCCAGAAGTGGATAGGAAGAGAAGCTAGACTCATCATGGAACGAACCATGTCCAACAAGGTTTGGTTACGCCTCTCAGCCACACCGTTCAACTGTGGTGTTCTAGGAGGAGTCAACTGTGAAACAATTCCACATTCCTTATGATAGTCTAGGAACTCGATACTAAGATACTCACCGCCTCTATCAGATCTAAGCATCTTTATCTTCCTGTCTAATTGATTCTCAACTTCATTCTTAAACTCTTTGAACTTTTCAAAGGTTTCTGACTTATGCTTGATCAAGTAGATATACCCATATCTGCTATAATCGTCCGTAAAAGTCACATAGAAGCGATTTGCATCCCTTGTGGTTGATCTGAAGGGTCCACATACATCTGTGTGTATGATATCCAACAGACCTTCACCACTTTCACAAGTCCCTCTGAAAGGTGATTTTGTCATCTTTCCCAACAAAAAAGATTCACATACATCATCCGACTTGAGGTCGAATGATTCCAACACTCCATCCTTTTGGAGTTGGGCGATGCGTTTCTTGTTGATGCGTCCAAGACAACAATGCCACAAACATGCCTTTTTTATACCATTAGATAAATCAATTTGTAATACACTATTGCCTAAATTGACTACACAAGTTACAGTTTCATACACACCATCACAAGGTAAAGCTTCAAATATAAAAACACCATTTTATATGCATAAATAGAACAATTCATATTATTAAAAGAATATCTAAAACCATGTTTGAACAATGCATGAAAGGAAATAATATTTCGATCCATTTCTGGCGAGTAACAACAATTTATTAAATCTAAACTAACTTCACTACTGACTACTAGACTATAAACTCCGATCTTGGTGACAGGTGACGATCGCCTATTTACCATGATCATGTTTATCCTTCCGTGCTCCACCTCCTTACTTTCTTTTAGGCCCTGCAAATCAGAACAAATGTGAAAACCACATCCTCTATCAAGGACCCAAGAACAAGAAGATGATGAGTTTTTAGAGATAGTGTATATACCTGTTAACGATGGCTTCACTTTGCCATCCTTGATGTCCTGCAACAGTACTTAGGGCAGCTTCGTTTCCAGTGGCCCTTCTCATTGCAATAATAACAGTCGACCTCTTTGGGGTTCGAGACATGAGGAGTCTCAGAACTAGGCCTGGCTCTTAGGCCATTACTAGATGACCCGACTTGAGCCTTGCCCTTCCAATTCTGCTTGGGAGGACCTTTTCTCTTTTTCCCTCTTCCTTGACCAATAGCCATGACAGGAGCATTGGCGGAGGGTATACCTTTACCCTTCAATCCTTCCTCAGCGGTCTGCAACATATTATGCAATTCAGCCAAAGTGGTCTGATTGTTGTTCAAATGATATGCCAAGATGAACTGATCATAACAACTCGGCAAGGAGTTAAGGACCATATCAATAGCCAACTCCTCGTCGATATGCATGTTAAGCTTCTGAAGCCTTTCCACGTATCTTTGCATTCTTTGCACGTGGGTGCAGACGAACTCTCCTTCCTTCAGTTTACAAGCCATGAGGGCTCGGACTACCTCATACTTTTCCTGACGAGCTCGCTTACGTAACTTTTCTGTAAGGTCGTTGTTCATCTCGTATGGCCAGTAGTCTTCGTAAAACCTTTGCAATTTTGGGACCATTGTAGTAACCATGATGTAGGCCACTTTGGTCGCATCATCGTAATGTTTCTTGTATGAGACATATTCCTCAGGAGTAGCTATATCGGGATCAACTTCAATAAGATCCTTTTCAAGGACATACTCTCTGTCTTCAAATCTCAGAGCCATCTTGATATTACGCATCCAATCGTTGTAGTTGGTGCCATCCAATGTCACCTTACAGCACAACGAGATGCTTAAAGAGAAGTTGTTGGAGTGGGGTGCGGGTTGGGGAGCAGAAGCATCAGCAGAGGAAGACATATATAAAAGAAAGGTAGTTTTAATTAGATATAAATATTCCTTAATATATTTACCCAAAATAAATATTAAAGCTAGGACCCAACTATATAATTCACAACTTAGAAGAGAGATGTTCTAATCTAATTGTAAATTTTTTAAAGGTAGGCGAATGACGATTCACCAATTCCACCACGGAAGATAATCATATTAAGTGAAATTCCTTGATCTTTGAGATTTATTGAACTGTTCAATAGCATGTTTAATCTCGAACTATGCTCTTCCATTTGTGACTGGGATACCGAGGATCACAAACAAGATGTGAATAACCATGCAAATTAGCTTGGTAACCTCAATTTCGTTTATCATCTAGATTGATGTACAGGTAAACCACACGCGTTCCATCAACAATGATAAATTAAGAGATACCCATCACGACTCTTTACTACTCCCTATTAGTGTGCCGGTAAACCACACACGCTCCACTAACGTCTAATAAAGTGTAATGTGCAATTTCATGGGTTAGCATATCTTTCACATTTTTCGTAAAGAAACTAGATTTGGGATTTTAGAAAAAGGTTCTAGTACTTTGATTAATAGCATTATACTTTTAATGAGATTAACTAGTCCTATCAAAACCGTTCTGCTAACGACCCTCCAATAATCCAGGAAGCGGTGGGTGAGAGTGGACACCCATTCAACCGCCATTATATAGGCAGTTTCCTTATACCCTTCTTATAGATTAGCTTCTTGAACAAGGCATACTAGCAATTTGACTGACCAATTCTTATAGATATAAATCTTAACTTTTAATAATAATAATATATATAAGATGTATTTTAAACTTTTAAAATAACTTTGGTTGATCTATTTAAATTTTCGAAATTAATCTTTTAATTTAAATTTAAATTTAAACCTTAATTGATTTAATATTTATCTTTTAATTAACAATTAATTAAATAAATTAAATCAGATAGGGATCAACATAATAATCAAATTAATTTAATCTTATATTTTAACCCACTAAAATCAAAAATCACATAAGGGTTTAAGGTTATCCATTTATTAATTAATCACAATTACCAAAAATAGAAAAACCTTTCAAACCCTAGCAAATATCGAAAAGTGGGGGGGGGGGGAGGGGCTAGGATTTCGAAAACCCTAACCCTAAAAATCGAAATCATCATTTTTAGGGTTTAGTTTCTATAAACCCTAAAATCAAGGTATAACAATTAAAGTAATTCAAACAGAAAGCAAACCAAATAGCTCTGATACCACTGATAAGTGTTATGCAAATCAAATAAACTTAACCTTTAAGTTCATATGCAACCTAATTGGATCTAAGTTTTCAATATTTGAGCCTAAAACTAATACCTATAAGGATTTCAAAATTGCTAAAAGAATTAAAAAGAAAATACTAACCTTTAGTTGAATCTATTGAAACTAGCACCATAAGCGTCGTGCCTCAAATGGTTCACACCCAAGCAAGAAACAAGAAAACTAGAGAGAGTCCAGAGAGTTATGGTAAATGGCGCAGGAAATAGGGTGGCCAGGAACCCCTATTTATAGGTTCCAACGGTTTATCAGATAAGTCTTATAGATAAATCTTATTTAAATTTAAACGAGATAAACCTTTTATCATTTCATTCAAACTATATTTATTGTTTATATGATTTTCAAAAATCAAGGATTATCTAATCCTTATTTTCACCAATCACATAGCCTGTCAAAACTGTCACTATTCAACTATTAAATAATAATTTAGCCTCCTGCACTTTTAATTAATCCAATTAATCACCAAATTAATTCCAATTAATTCCTGATTAATTATTAATTAAATAATATTATTTCTAATTAATATATTATCCTCATAATATATTAATAAATTATTTATCTTTATTTATATTGATTTATTAATCACATAATAAATCAATCTCTCTCTCTCTCTCTCTTAAGGTTATTCTATCAAACTGCGAGCTATGAGGGCAACCCAAAATGACTTTGCTACTATCAATTAAATATATAATAATTATAGTTATGGCTTAGACATCTAATCCAACATAAATGACATTGAGGTTACCAAGCACATTTGCATGGTTATTCACATCTTGTTTGTGATCCTCGGCATCCCAGTCACAAATGAAAGAGCATAATCCGAGATTAAACATGCCATTGAATAGTTTCAATAAATCTCAAAAGATCTAGTAATTTCACTTAATTTGATTATCTTCCGTAGTGAAATTGGTAAATCATCATTTACCTACCTTTATAAAATTTACAATTAGATTACGGCATCCCTCTTCTAAGTTGTGAATTATATAGTTGGGTCCTAGCCTTAATATTTAAATTTTTTAGGTTAATATAGGTTAAGGATTATATTTCTAATTAAAACTACCTTTCTTTTATAGATGTCTTCTTTTGTTGATGCTTCTGCTCCCCAATCTGCATCCCACAATAACCAAAATAACAACTTCACTTCGATCCTTTCGCTGTGCTCGAAGGTGACATTGGATGGCACCAACTACATTGACTAGATGCGAAACATTAAGATGGCTCTTAGATTCGAGGACAGCGAGTATGTTCTCGAAAAAGAACTCGTCGAAATCGGTCAAGAAACAGCTACTCTTGAGGAATATGCCTCATATAAGAAACATTACGATGATGCAACCAAAGTCACTTGCATCATGGTCGCTACTATGGTCCCGAAATTGCAAAGATTTTATGACGACTATTCGCCATACGAGATGAAAAAGGACCTTATGGAAAAGTTCTGTAACCAAGCTCGTCAAGAAAAGTATGAACTGGTCAAGGCCCTCATGGCATGCAAAATGAAAGAGGGAGAGTCCATCTGCACCCATGTGCAAAGAATGCAAAGATACATGGAACGCCTCGTCAAGTTGAATGTGCATATTGACGAGGAGCTGGCTATTGATATAGTCCTGAACTCCTTTCTTAGTTGTTATGATCAGTTTATCTTAGCTTATCATCTGAGCAACAATGAAACCACCTTGGCTCAGTTGCACAACATCCTGCAGACCACTGAGGCTAGAATGAAGGGTAAAGGTATATCCTTCACCTTTGCCAGTGCTCCCGTTCTGGCCATTAGACACGAAAAGGGGAAGAAAAGGAAAGGTCCTCCTAAGCAGAATAGGAAGGGCAAGGCCTTCGTCGGATCATCCAGCAATGGCCCAAAGGCCAGGCCCAGGTCTGACACTCCTCACGTCCCAAATCCCAAAGAGGCCGATTACTTCTATTGCAATGAGAAAGGGCATTGGAAACTAAGGTGCCCAAAATATCTACAAAACATCAAGGATGGCAAGGTGAAGTCATCATATGCAGGTATATACACTATCTCTAATACCTCATCATCTTCTCGTTCTTGGGTCCTTGATACAGGATGTGTTTTCACATTTGTTCTGATTTACAGGGCCTAAAATAAAGCAAGGAGTTGGAGCACGGAACAATAAACTTGATCATGGGGAACAGGCGATCTTCTCTTGCTACCAAGATTGGATTTTATAGTCTATGTGCTTAGTAGTGATGTTAGTTTAGATTTATTAAATTGTTGTTACTCGTCAGAAATGACACAGAATATTATTTCTTTTCATGTAATGTTCAGACAAGGTTATAGATATTCTTTTCATGATATGAATGGATCTATTTTAGTTTATAAAAAATGGTGTTTTTATATTTGAAGCTTTACCTTGTAATGGTGTGTATGAAACTATGACATGTGTTAGTAATTTAAGAAATAGTGTATTTCAAATTGATTCGTCTAATGGTATAGAAAAGGCATGCTTGTGGCATTCTCGTCTTGGACACATCAACAAGAAATGCATCGTCCAACTCCAAAAGGATGGAGTGTTGGAATCATTCAACCTTAGGTCGGATGATGTATGCGAATCATGTCTTTTGTGAAAGATGAGAAAATCACCTTTCACGGGATCTTGTGAAAGAGGTGAAGGTTTGTTGGATCTCATACACACGGATGTGTGTGGACCCTTTAGATCATATATAAGGGATGCTAATCGATTCTATGTGACTTTTACAAATGATTACAGCACATATCGTTATATCTACTTAATCAAACATAAGTCAGAAACCTTTGAAAAGTTGAAAGAGTTCAAGCATGAAGTCGAGAATCGATTAGGCAGGAAGATAAAGATGGTTAGATCCGACAAAGGCCGTGAGTATCTTAGTATCGAGTTCATTGACTATCATAAGGAATGTGGAATAGTTTCACAGTTAACTCCTCCCAGGACACCACAATTGAATGGTGTGGCTGAGAGGCGTAACCGAACCTTGTTGGACAAGTTCATTCCTTGATGAGTCGAGCTATTCTTCCCATTCACTTCTAGGGTATGTCTTAAAGACAGCTGCCCACATCCTTAATCTTGTCCCTACTAAGAAGGTTGCCAAAACACCTCAAGAAATGTGGATAGGGAAATTTCCCTTATTAGCACATATTATGTTTTGGGGTTGTGAAGATTTCGTAAGACGAGAGACTCATGACAAGCTAGCAACTAGAAGTGAGAGGTGTATTTTCATTAGTTACCCAAAGTAGTGTATTGGATATTTGTTCTACAGACCTAGTGAGGACGTGGTCTTTGTAGCACGAAGAGGAGTCTTTCGAGAGAGAGTTTATATTCAAAGAGGACAGTGGGAGTACCATTGACCTTGAAGAATTTCAGGAGTCAACTAATGAATGAACCTTAGAATATACTAGCACTCAACTAGTGGAAAAAGTTCCTGTTGAACCGGTAAAGACCTCATTACCTCTTAGACGTTCCAGTAGAGATAGCATTCCATCTGAGTTTTATGGTTACCATATTAATACAGATGGTGACACGTTTGTTAGTGATAGAACACTGGTAAATTTAGATGAGCCAGCTAGCTACAAGGAAGCAATGCTAGGCACTGAGGCTGCTAAATGGAAAGAGGCAATCGATAGCGAGATCAAGTCCATGTAAGATAATCAAGTTTGGAACTTGGTTGAGAATGTACCAGATTGAAAGACAGTTAGGTGCAAATGGATCTTCAAGAAGAATACCAACACATATGGAAGGTACACACTTTCAAGGCTAGGCTGGTTGCGAAGGGTTTCACTCAAACCCCTGGGGTTGACTATGACGAGACATTCTCGCCAGTGGCCAAAATAAAGTCTATTAGGATATTGCTCGCCATAGCTGCATTTCATGATTATGAAATTTGGCAGATAGATGTCAAGACCGTTTTCCTTAACGGGAAGTCGGCTGAGGATGTTTACATGAATCAGCCAGAGAGTTTTGTAGATGCAAAGTATCCCAATAGAGTGTGTAAGCTTGAGAAATCAATCTACAGATTGAAACAAGCTTCTCACAGCTGGAATCTCTTCTTTCATGAGAAAGTCAAAGAGTTTGGTTTCTCTAGGAGTGAATATGAGTCTTATGTGTATATCAAGGCTAGTGGGAGTATAGTGACTTTTCTGGTGCTTTATGTCGATGACATATTGCTCATGGGAAACGAAATTCAACCTTGCAAGAAGTTAAATCTTGGCTTGGAAAGTGTTTAGTCATGAAAGACCTTGGAGAAGCTGCCTATATTCTCAGGATAAGAATATTGAAAGATAGAAAGAAGAGACTAATTGGACTTAGTCAAAGTACATACTTGGATAAGGTACTAAAGAGGTTTAGCATGGAAAACTCCAAGAAAGGAGAGCTCCCAATCTAGAGTAATGCCAAATTGAGTAAGACTCAAAGCGAAAGTACAGATGAAGAAATAGTTAATACGAGTCGGGTACCTTACGCTTTGGCTGTGGGGTCAATCATGTACGCTATGACATGTACTCGTCCTGATGTGTCTTTTGCTTTGAGCATGATCGGTCGCTATCAGGGAAATCCGGGCAAGGCTCACTGGACTGGAATAAGAACATTCTCAAGTATCTGCGTAGAACAAAGGACATGCTTCTAGTCCTTGGTGGCGGTCATACGTTGAGGGTAAGTGGGTACACTGATGCCAACTTCTGGACAGATAAAGACAACTTTCGGTCTCAGTCCGGCTGGGTGTTTCTGTTAAACGGTGGAGCGGTTACATGGAAAAGGCCCAAACAAGAAATGGTGGCTGATTCAACATGTGAATCAGAGTACATAGTTGCAAGTGAAGTGTCAAAAGAAGCGGCTTGGCTGAAGAATTTCATCGGTGACCTCGGAGTTGTCCCAACTATTCAGGAGCAAATGGAACTGTTCTGCGATAATGAAGTAGCAGTTGCCTTGACTAAGGAACCGAGAGATCATGGAAAGTCCAGAAACATCGACAGAAAGTACCATTACATCAGACATAGAGTATAAGAAGGTCACCTCATCGTGAAGAGGGTATCATCTGAAGATAATCCTGTAGATCCTCTGACGAAGGCTCTGACTATGGTTAAGCACAGTTAGCATGCTAGGAGTATTGGTCTGAGAGATGATATTAGTTTTAGTAATTACATAGTTATTTTGAAACTTGTAACAAAGTAAATGTAATTGACTTTTGGTGATTAAATAATGGAGAATTATTTATGAGTATTGATTACTACTATTTGTGAATGGTTCATTATTGTGTTTCATTTTGCATGTTTACTTCCCGAATAATATGATTATTTAAAAGTCCACAGTCGCTCGTACTTTTGGAAGTAACAAGTGAATTAAGACTGTCATGAAATGAATTGTAGATTGTCTAAGGAGTTAGACATAGCAATAGTGTTGATGCAATGTTCATGAGTACTTAGAATTGGAGATTTGAGTATTGGACAAACCCACGCTCATGGAACTACTTCATGGATTATATCACGAGTAATTTTGAGACGATAATACCTTATGATCTTGAAACGAATATATATGAGTTGAAATTTACAAGTCGGTTGTACATTGATAATGTGTAAACGCATCGGTAACTCAGTGTTATAGAACGCATTGTTGTGTGCGATTTGAGGAGTAAAGGATACAAGAATATTAGTCAAAGATTATTCATTCCTTTTTCCTTTACAAGAAAAGCGATATGTTTGGGCCCCTCGGTGATTTGGTGTTGACTTATAGTGTTGGGCCCAGCCAGGACTAAGTTGATGTGTTCAATTAGAAGTCTTATAGCATCACAAATCAAAAATCGGGAAACAAAGTATTGGGCATTGAGATTGATCCTAATCCATGTCTCATGTCCACACGTTATCTTGCAGAACGGAGGATCATATGATCACTTATCTTAGGACGTGTAACTGACTGGGTCAGAGTTCGGCAACATCTTTTGGAAGCTACAATTTGCTGATCGATTTAGATGTTATATGGAAATTATAGTTATTAGAATTATCCATGTGAGAGACTGTTGGATTAGGTGTCTATGCCCATAACTATAATTGGTATATACTTGAATTGATAGTAGCAAAGTCCTTTTGGGTTGCCCTCACTAGTCCAACGAGTATTAAGGTTAATAGTAAGAGAGAGAGAAATAGTTTATTAATTTATTATGTGATGATAAATTAATTAGAAACTAGTTTGATATGAATCAAAATTAATTGGAACTAATTTGGGATTAATTAAAAGTGCAGGGGCTGGATTGTAATTGTTCAATAGTTGAACAATAGAAACTTATGGTCGAAGCAAAATGTGCGTCGCGGGCAAGGAGTGACGCGACACGCGCGTCGCGTACAGCCAAAAAGGGTTCGAAGATAAAATTGTTTATCCTGTTTGAATTCAAATGAGGTTTATCCTTATCACCTTTGAAGCTATAAATACGCCTCCCCTGACACATTATTCGCTGCCACATTCCTGTAGGCAGTTCTCTAGAATTTCTCTTCTCTCTCAAGCATAATCTATAATCCTTCTCTAAGGTTTTATAGCGAGCTTTTTCTTAATAAGACATTAAGATAATTAACATTTGCTTGGACTTTTGGGTGTGAACCATTAGTGTGACAACCAAAAAGTTTTACGCATTTAAGATATAATTTGTCAGTTAAGCGTGTTATAGAAGGAGCAAAATGGTCCAAGAACGTGATAATAAGGAAAGTTATGTTTTAAGACCATTTACTAAGTCATAAGTAAGGATTATTTCATTCAGAATTTTGGTTCTAAGGATATGAGGGCACAATGTGAATCAAAGGACCAAAAGTAAAAATTTTATGGAACAATCTGTAAAAATTAATATCTCAAAATATATAAGGAATTGAGAAAAGGTCTTCAAAGTGACTTTGGTAATATTTGAGATAACAAGAATATAGGAAAAAGATTCAGGCCATTCAGAGTCATAACGAAGAAGTTATGAAGGTTTTAAAATGGCAAAAAAGTGACAAAAATGACAAATTGATCATGTTCAAGGGCCTATAATAGAAATTCCACAAAGAATTGGACTTAATTCAGTAAGTATGAAATTTTAAGCTCGTTCCCGCCTTTCTAACGACATAAAATATGTAAAAATCGGATGTTACATGTGTGAGTTATGATCATGTGAAATTCTGGATAATATGGGGTTAAATGAGGAAATTTTATCTAAGACATTATCTCAGAGGTATTTTCAGAATTTCCCAAATCTGACCCAAATAAAATTAGTACCCGGTTTCCTTCTTTTCCTGTGTACACGTGTCTTGAGATACGAACCCTTTCTTCCCGATTAATCACAAACACCACATAAAATCTAACGAAATCAAAATCGAGACCGAGAAGAAAATAGAAAGAAGAATAAACCACACACAGTCCAATCGAGTGTGTGTGTGCACATTCTGATTAGACGAGAGAAAGTAAGCAAGCGATCAAGCAAGAGGAATGGGGAATCGAGATGTATGTTAGATCTGCTCTAAGCCAGGAAACCACCACCGGCGGCGTTGTATGTATGCAACGTGCGTGTGTGTGTTCATGTATCACAGCAAGGAACCGAGGAACACGATGAGATATAAGGACGATGAGACAGAGGTCGGTTGGAGCAGCAACACAGTTGTTGCTGGGTTCCGATTCCGACTTAGGGGAGCTGCCATCACTGATGGCGGTGGCTGAGGTCAGGTGAAGGCGGCGGACATCAAGGGTAGGCGGAAGAACCTCCAAGCTATCTGATTTGTGTAAAAAATGTCCATGAGCTATGGATTTCAGATTTATAGGAAAGGTATAACCTGATTTCATGAACACTAGTTTATACAACCTGAAATTTCTACATGTAAGTTGGATTTTAGGGTTATTTTCTGGTTTATACCTTGTTTTGTTTCAAAAATACGTGTGAGTTGCAAGTTTAATGCTTGTGTGTATGTTTAATAGAAACCTCAAGAAATCAAGAACACAAGAAATTGTTCTTGTTGGGTTGACTTGAAATTTCTTAATGCATGCTACAAATTAGTTTGAAATCACTAAGAACATTTGGGATTAAGTTGAAATTTTCAAAGAAATAAGAACATAAGTACTGATTACTTGATGTTTGGAAATGTATGATTTCTTTGTCGAACACGAAGAACTTCATTGGATTGGTATCTGTTGAAATGTTAAAATTACTATATCAAGTATTATATGAAGATTGATTCAAGTTAAAGTTGAATTTTTGGTGTTATGTGCATATGTTGCTAATAGTTTAAGCTTGGCAACATATGATGAGAAAAACTCATAGTATTAATTCTTTACGCAAGTTATGGAATTTTTTAAATGATCGGTATACTATTTTGGAATTTATCATATTTGTTGTCATTGAAGTGGAATTGAGAATTTCCACCCTTTATGGGACGAATTTTTGTATTTGCAAAAGTAGTGTTTAAAAGAATGTAAAAACTTAAGTTGAATGATAATTTGAAGTATTGTGAATGTTTTAGTGTCACACGAATGAAAAATAATATTTCTTACGACGACTTCTATATTTAGAAACTTTAATTATCGAAGTTGGCCTAAATGGCGTAAATGAGTAAAATGAACATCTTTTTGATATCTAATCGTTGAAGTTAGTCTAAAGAGAAGCAAAATTCATAAGTTTTCTAGAATAACCGTGTAGAACCTGAAGTACCATTTTTAGTCAAAACGGGACAAAAGGGGTAAAATGTCCAAAATTGGTATTATACTTTAAGAATCACACTTTGACATTGGAATGGAATAAGATGATGATTAGAAGTAGTTCAAGATTGATTAGACAATATCTATATCTTTAGTTGTCTAATAAGTTCTAATCTCTTATTAAAGTAATAGAGATTTAAGGACGTGTGGAAGCGACAGATTAGAATTATGTGGACTAGTACAAGAGATGGGTGGATTAGTGTAGCTAGACGTACCTAGCTACTAAGGTGAGCGCATGTGGCTTTTCCCCAGTATGGGGTACATGGCAAATTGTTGACAAAGCTTTTACATGATTTATAAACATTATATGATATGCAAAACCGCTTTACATATGTTATGATTATGAAAGTTTTATACGATTATTTTGAATGATTGTTTTGGCATCAAGCCTACAATGATTACGAAAGTATGTTTTAGCCTACTATGTTATTGAAATATTGTTTTGGCATCAAGCCTAAAATGATTACAAAAGTATGCTTTAGCCTACTATGCTATTGAAAGATTGTTTTGGCATCAAGTCTATTATGCTTATGAAATATTTAAATTGTTAATGTTTATATTAGTGTACATGCGTCTCATGGCATTATATGATACTTTGTACAAAACAAAAAGAAGTGTTTTTATGCATTCATAGAGTGTGAATGTATATGAGTCGAGTAAGGTCCGGACACATCCCCGTAACGGGACACCAAGACTCTACTGGGATGGTACCTCCCGTCGTGAAGTCGAAGTCTCCTACGATGCCACTATAGGAAGATTTGTTCTCCTATTTTGGTAAGCTTTTGGTCTTTATAGACCTTATGATGCGGTATGTAACCGTAAGCTACTGTCACAAAAGTGACTTAGTCTTTTAGACCCTATGATGCGGGCAGGCTAACCTGTAAGCTGCATTAGTGGGCGAACCATGCATTGCATCTTGCATTTTCGCATCATCTATGTTAACGAGTAAAAAAGAAGTAAATTATTTCTACTTTGAAAATGTAGCTAGTATGAATCGGCTTTTAAAAAAGTTTTGGAAATAAAGAATAGCTTATATGAGTTGTTTTTGAAAAGATGTTTAGAAGTAAATGTCATTTATATGACTCGGATTGTAAACAAGTTTTCGAAAAGTAAATGTCATTTATATGACTTGTTTTGAAAAGGATTCTGAAAGGAAAAATGTGTCACTTATATGATATTGATTACGAAACCTTTTTCAATAATGTTTGGAGTCTAAAACCCACGTAGCTCACGAGACGTTTTCGTCTTACCTATTTTATTTATGCCATGTATCCCAGGTTCTAGACACGAGGGATAGACGCAAGTGGATGACCCGAGGAAATTTAGGATTTTAGCAGTCAGTTTTGGCCGATGTAATGGTTTGTATCCTAACTTGCTTTCTATGGTGTAGTATGATATGAAGTTGTAACCCCGAAGTTGTTAAAACATTTTAAAAACATGAATGTTTTTGTTGGGACCAAAATTTTATGATGTGACTCGACGTCATGAGAAAAGTTTTTAAAAGTTGACATTTTGTGCTTTTTGCGTTATTGGGCTTTAGTGCTATTGTCATTTTAGCGTTAATGTGCTTTTAACGTTATTATGCTTTTTGAAAAAAAATTGGGGCGTTACAATTAGAGGCACAACATTGGTGGTGGTAGCTTATGAGAGATCAATAAGACAAGGAATAATTGTTATTTTCTATAATAACAATAAGGTATATAATCTAGAAACCTTCTTTAGTAACTTTGATTATACATAGGGTTTCCTATAGATGTTCTTATTTATATGTTCAATAGAGAAAACATAGATCCTTTAGGATGCATGTGAACTTAAGAGTTTAAGTTTATCTGTTTGCCTTTTTCCCATCAGTTGTTACATACCATCGAAGAAGGAGTTTTGGCGGGATGAAAGGAGTTTCGGCGAGATGAGAGGAGTTTCGACAAGGAATCACAACCAGGGCCGCCACTTAGCCTCAGATCTACCACCGGAGTTGCAAAAAGTTAGCAAAAAGAGGTCTGATGGTCGATTTACACCACCGTCGTCGTCCAGTGCACCACCGCCATCTCCTCCCTCTCCCGTCGATGTTAGAAACAACAACCACATCAAATATGTTCCAGCACCACCAAATGAGATCTGATCCACGACCGCACACCAAGTGTTTGATGAAATGCCTCTATGATTTTCTATACTTTGAATGTTTGTATTAGCTATGAATATGCGTATTAAACTGTGAACGTTTGTATAAAATTTGAATATTTTGTTATATTAAATTGTGAATGTGTGCATTAAACTCGTCACAACCACCACCACTAATGACAGCTCCACTACCAGCTCCTCCACTACCAGCTCCTCCCTCCCCCTGTCGCTCCCTCTTATCACCGTTAGAAATTGTGAAATTATGTAAAAGTAAATGTATTAAATTGTGAATCACTGAATGAGTATTTCAATTGTGAATGGATGTATGAATGAAATGTATTAGGATATGAAAATGACGATTTTGCCCTTTTTTACCCCAAAAGACAAAAAAACGGGATTATATCCAATTTAATCAGGTGCATCCATTTTTTAAATAATGTGCTAAGATTAGTTCCTTTGGTTCTCAACATTTTAATGGTTCTCATTTGAACACTTACATATAGGGTTATTGTTACTGTACCCCAATAAAGTCACACTTTTAACCCGATTTGGTCATTGAATTTTTTTTCGCAATAGACCCTTAAAGATATAAAAAACGTGTCAAATTGGGGAATAGGTCACTTTTAAAACAGTTTAAGCCGGTTATGGGTTACGTGGCAGGATGATGTGGTCACACACGTAGACACTTAACACATGTCACGAAGGTTGGTTATTTAAGGAAGGTTAGGTCGGATCAGAATTCAAACGTCGATCCTGTTGATACTATTTGTGCTAAAGTGCTCAACCATCCGAAGACCTAGTCAAAGACCCCGAAGCCAAACAATAATAGAAGACACCGATGTCTGAAGACTCCAAAGGGATTGTCCTAGAGGATCCGAAGAGTTACTTTTGTAATACCTTTTGCAGGCACGCGTAATAGTACATTACATGTTGCATGAATCTATTATCCTATTGGTTAGTACTCTGATAGGATATTCTCTGTAATAAATTTATACTATGCCTATCACTGATTAAATATAAATATCAGTGATACCATACTGTGTCGTGTGTGAGATTGCATCGTCCCATTGTAAAACCTTAAATTTATCAATCAAGCATTCGGCACAAGTTATCCACATCACTGTGTTCTTCATCTGTTCCTCACTATTCTAAATATTGTGTGATTGTTTATGTACGACACCAACTGTTAGAACACTAGTCATTGTTTGCTTATTTAATCGATTTCAACTTTTAACAAGTGGTATCAGAGCAGGTCAGTTCAAAAACCTTTTATAGGAATATATTCCCGTGTTATAATTCTAGATCTGAATTGTTTCTCAGATCAAGTCTTCCGCATCTGTTACACGACTCCACAACACGTTTTTCTGAAAAGATCTCGTTGAAATCTACTCAAAATGGCTGATTCTACTGCAACTTATACCAACATGCTTAATTATGTGAATCTCATTGGTTCTGCAACAAAAGTCCCCTATTCTAGTAACCTCTTACTATTACTATTGGGCTGGAAGAATGAAGGACTATCTGATTAGGCTAGATAAAGATCTATGGAGATCTGTAACTGATGGTCCTCATACCGACATTGTCGGTCGTTTTGTTGTTCCTGATGGAGAAGAAGTTGTAGTTTTGAACGTTGCAGATATGAGGAAACTTGAAAATGACGAAAGGGCCATGCGAGAACTACGAAGTGCACTGGGTCCTGATGTCAGTCACCACATAGCTGATGCGAAGTCTGCCAAAGAAATGTGGGACAATCTTGCAAGGTTCAAGAAATTTCAGCTGACTTTGGAAACTTCAAACAAGAAGAGAATGATTTTTCTTGAAGCATGTTATGAACGTCTTGTTGGATTAGGTGTCTAAGCCATGACTTATAATTGTATTTATCTTATGAATAAAAGCAAAGTCCATTTGGGTTGCCCTCATAGATGGAGGATAGATGTATAGTTCAGTAGAGAGAATATTTGATTTATTAATTGTATAATAAATCAATAGAAAATAAAGATATGGTTTATTAATATATTTAAGTGTTAATATATTAATTAGAAACTATATTAATTAATTGAGATTTAATCTAGAATTAATTGGATTTAATTTAGAGATTAAATTAATTAATTAAAAGGTGCAGGGACTGGTTTGATATTTATTCAATAGTTGAATAACTGGCCAGGTAAAACCAGGGACCAAAATGGCGCCACCCTGGAGGCTCCTCCAGTGTTTGGCGAAACCCTAATTAGGGTTTTGGTAAGCCTGGTCCAAGTGGTCAAAAGCCTTGTCCAGTTGGAGGCTCCTTAGGGTTTCAGGTGTAACCCTAGGAGGCTATAAAAGGAACCCCCTGGCACCTCATATTCACGCCATCTCTCTCTCTGTGTTACTCTGCTGGACTGACTCTTCCATCACTTGGGTGTGACTTGCATTTGAGGCAGGATACTTTTGCTGCTGCTTGAAGGATCATAAGATCAAAGGTTGGTTTTCTTAATTCATCTTTAGAATTGAATTGTATCCTTTAGGTTCTTAGTTCTAATCTTCATAGAAGAAAACATAGATCAATATTAGGGTTGCATGTGAACCATAGGAATTTTTGTGTTCATTGATTGCATAGAAACCCTTCACGTCTTAGTAATATGATCTATACCCTGGATAAGTATGGTGAGACACGAAGTCAACAGGTGATCAAAATTAAATTTCTCTATAGTCTTCGCAAGGAATGGAGACCCATCATGCTAATGGTTAAATCTTATGAGAACATTGAAAAGTACAAGCTAGCTGCTCTGTACAATTTGCTCAAATCTCATGAACCGGATATTGTTGGTCGAAGGAGTGAGTCTGTTTGGTCTGGGTCATTAGCACTTGTTTCAAAATAAGAAGACGAAAATAGTGATGAAGAAGTTGCTGCTTATATGGTTGATAACAATGGAGAAACAGTTGCTCTCTATGCTGGTAATAGCCGAAGATTTAAGAAACCATTCATCGAAAACAACTCAGGGAAACCATTTGTCAAGAATTTCAACAAACCTAACTTCAACTCAAAACCAAAGCCTGAGATGTTCACTCCGAAGGAGGAAAACTCAAAGCCTTCAACTCCGAAGCCATCCGAAATACAGACTTCGGAGTCATCAAAAGAGAAAAACGAAGAAAAGAAAATTTTATGGTGATTGAGGCTATGACTGCAATTATTGTCGGGGAAAAAATCACTTTGCTAAAGATTGTATGCTTCGCAAACAAAATGAGAAGAAACCTCAAGTGAAGGATGAAGCATACTATGCAAGAAAATTTGAAGAAGTGAGGGAAAAGACCAAACACTTAGCCCTGATGGCTGCTGAGGATTATCAAGGATCTTCTCAAGTCTGGTCTTCTGATTCAGAAGACGATGAAGTAAGAAAGCCAACTCATACTGCTTTCATGGCATATGATGCTGGTAAGAGCTTTCCGAAAAGTACTTCTGATGAAACAGCTGATGAGGAGAAGCTAGGTTATGAAACAACTGCTGGTACTGGTTTCAAGACTTTGGAGGTGAATGAGATGATTGCTGCAGAGACTCCGAAGATCTGGTCTGACGACACTTCGGATGATGAGGAGGAGATTTGTCTGATGGCTAATGACACACGTCTGACATGAGAGGGAGAGTAGAAAGTCTCAGTGAGCAGGAGATTCTCAACATGAGAGGGAGAGTAGAAAGTCTCAAGCTAGCTCTAGAAAAGTCCAACCTAAGAACCTCACTTCTAGAAGAAAATAGAGAAAAACTTTTGAACAATCATGATGTAATTTTGTGACAACGCAACATATTTTGTGAAACTGCAAAATGTTTATATGCTCATATTACATGTATTTATCATTCAGCCGACGTGTGCAATGTTCAACATAGACAACTATTACCTTTTATTGAGTTTAAGCTTAAGGAAGTTGATAGTATATCCTATGAGTGTGAATCTATAGTATCTGGGTCCGAAGTGACAAATTCTTCGTATAAACATGGTCTGATATCTGTAGAAAAACATCTCACTGTTGATAACTTGTTGAAATTATTGCCACAAGAAATCCCAATCTTGAAAAAGAATATTCCTCAAATAGAAAACAAAGAAACAGGTACTGTTGAAACTACATCTGAGAGTGATTCTCAAAGTGATTCGGATATGGAGGAAATTGATTGTTCTTCATTGACTTTATTAAAATCATCCTCTGCATCCGCACCGCCCTCCGAAGACATGTCACAACTGTCTTCATTGGACAAAGGAAAAGCAAAAGCTGTTTGTGAAACTAAAACTTTTGAAAACAAAGAGATTGTGAAATCAAAATTACAAATCTCAGATGATTGTATCTCTTATGATCATTATCTTAAGGACAATTCAAAAAGGCTAGTTCAAGTGGCCTGTATCTATCCGAAGATATCTTATTTAAAAAATGTCATCTTTGTGAAATCGGGTGGATTACTTTTGGTTGAACACGATTTAGAAAAATTTCTTGAGGAGGATAATTCCACTGTTACTGAGGAAGGATTCTTTTCATCTTCTAAAATGGTTGAAAACGAAATGAATGAAAGAATGGAAGTAAAAATCAACATAAGAAAACAAGATTTGTATGGCCATAACATCTACAATCGTCTTTGTTATGAAAAAGAAAAGATTCCCAAAAATATGTCACACCTTTTGAATGTCAAAAATGAAAATCACATTTACAAAAATCAAAATGACAAACAAGTTCAAGTTATGGAGAAACTCATAGCTCCGATGATGGATGTCTTTCAATTAATGAAATCATGTGAAAGTGTACCGCTGTCACAATTTTCTGAAAAGGTCATTGCAAAACCAAAAATGTTATTTCCAAGCCTCTAGCATAAAAGCCTCAGATTTTGAAAAGACCTCAAACTATTCAAAAGTCAAAACCAGCAATAACGATAACAAAACCAATTCAAAAACCTATTGCTACAAATTTGAAATAAAAAAAACTCTAAATCATGTCAAAAGAAGAACTGCCTTCGGAGGTTTGAAACCAGCTGAGGAAATTGCTTCAACTTCCGGAACAAAACCATTTGATTCAAAGGTTCCAGAAGTCAAAAATCAACATGTCAAACCAAATTTTACACCAACAAAACCAAACTTTCCAAATCCAAAATTTCAAAAACTCACAAAGAAAACTTTTTCCAAAGGCAACAATCTGATAGATATATTTCATCAATGGCTGGACAAAGAGTACCTTTGTACCTCCACGTTATGTATTTTAAATTGGCATACGAAGAGTACCTTTGTACCTCCACGTTATGTAGTTCAATTTCTAGGTAATCAACAATTGAAAATCCCAGACAAAATTGGAAAAAATTTGATTTGATAGAAAACCTCACTGCCAAAACCAAATCTTCAAAAACATCAATGAGTTCCAAAATTTCATGTGAAAAGAATACATCAAAAACCTCCAAGTCTAAATTATCCAAACAAAAATGGGTTCCGAAGACTTACAAATTGTTAGCCACTTCGGACTCATCAAATTTGACAAATAGCTCCACAGAATCATCTTCAGATTCTTTGGAATCATGCTCATCACATGAGGCTTCGAAGAATCTGATCAACTTAAATGCTAATGAAATATCAGAAGAGACCATAGAAAAATGGATTCAAGAATCCTTCCTTACCCTGAGGACCCAAGATTGATTGGGTACCAACTCCTTCTTGATTAATTGCAGGTAATGTCTAATGAGCAGTACGATGCAAAATGGTACATGGATAGTGGCTGCTCAAGACACATGATAGGGAAGAGGGAATATCTTAGGGATTATAGGACCTTAGAGGATGCAGGAAATGTACGCTTTGGGAACAATGAAACATGTCCGATTCGGGGTTATGGTAAAATTACAAATGGTCAATTTACAATAAGCAGAGTAGCATTTGTTGAAGGGTTAAAACACAATCTTGTGAGTATATCTCAATTGGTGGTTGGAACGGGTAATGCAGTTATATTCAACAACCAAGGGAGTGTCATCACAAAAGAAGAAACAAATGAAGTCTTGCTCAAATCTGAAAGGAAGGGATCAATGTTTCCCTTAAATATAAATCCTGTAACCGGTGGCCAATCCTTATGTCTTCTCTCAAAAGCCAACTCCGATGTTAGCTGGCTTTGGCACCGAAGACTTGCTCATTTGAATTTTAAAGACTTAAACAAGTTAGTGGCCATGGATTTGGTTTGTGGAATGCCTGCTCTCAAATTTTATAGTGATTCACTTTGTTCCGTTTGTGAGCATGGAAAGCAAACAAAACAAAGGCATCCAACTGTGATCAATGGTGTTGTAGAAAGGAGAAATCGTTCTTTATGTGAAGCAGCTAGAACAATGCTAAATTTTGCAGACCTGCCCAGGTACTTCTGGGCCGAAGCCATTTCTACAGCTTGCTTCACTCAAAATAGATCCTACATTCACAAGAGATTTCACATTACACCTTATGAAGTACTTAACCGAAGAAAACCAAATGTCAAATTTCTTCACATCTTTGTTTGTAGATGTTTCATCTTGAACTTGAAAGATCATCTTACTAAGTTCAATGTAAAGGCAGAAGAAGGAATTTTCCTTGGATACTCTTAAGACTCAAAAGCATATAGAGTCCTGAACAAGAGGACTCGAAAAATTGAAGAAACATTCAACCTGAGGTTTGATGATTACTACATCAGGAAGTCTTTGCATCCATTCCCCATGTCGTCTATCTTTCCAAAGCCTGCTGTGGAAGTTGTGCCAATCACTACATTTGATACAGACTTTGCATTTTTGTTTGATCCACCTGTGAGGGCTATGGACTCCGAAGCCAGGGCACCTGACAATCTTGTGTCTAAACTGTCTAAACTCACAGACGGACCCGACGACTCCTCCACAAGTAGTGTACAAAAACCATCATGTGTCGAGGGGGGTCATCAAGCCAAAATGAAGGGGATGCTAGTGTTGAGGGGGAGCCAAACAACAATCAAACTTCACCAATACCGGAAATCCCTCCCATCTTGTCCCCATATCCATCAATCCAGGGGGAGCCAGAGATTTCCACTCCAAACTCGACCACTCGAGGGGGAGCATTCTCTAAACTCATCTTCACAATTGCACACACCACAACCAAATACTACTAACTCGAACAATCATTTAATAATGGATGATTTTCCATCCATTTTGGGATATCCTTCAGATATTGAGGATATTGATTATAAAGGACCGCCCGATTTTGATCCAAACTATCCTCCTTTGGAAAAATGGACGGAAAATCATCCACCATCACAAGTCATCGGTAACATTCAAGATAGAGAGTTGACTCGTGCACAACTTCAACAAAGACAACTTGATTTAAACAAAACTTCGGAGTTGTGTATGTTCAATGTTTTTATCTCAAAAGTTGAAGCTAAGAATGTTAAGGATGCTTTCGATCACCCTGACTGGATTGAAGCAATGCAACTGGAGTTAGAGGAATTTGAAAGAAACAAAGTTTGGAGGCTAATTTAAAAACCTGCTAATGCTTCAATCGTCGGTCTAAAATGGGTTTATAGAAATAAGTTAGACACTGAAGGCAATGTGGTTCGGAACAAAGCTAGGCTGGTCGTCAAGGGTTACTGTCAACAGGAGGGGATTGACTTCGAAGAGACTTTTGCTCCGGTTGCCAGACTCAAATCAGTTCGGATATTTTTGGCTTATGCCGCACATAAAAACTTTGATGTCTATCAAATGGATGTCAAATGTGCTTTTCTGAATGGTGATCTTGAGGAAACAGTTTTTGTTGAACAACAACCTAGTTTTGAAAGTAAAGAACATCCCAACCATTGCTATGTGTTAGACAAAGCTGTCTATGGTTTAAAACACGCTCCAAGAGCTTGGTATGAGACCTTGACAAAATTTCTAAAAGAATCAAATTTCAAACAGGGATCAGTGAATCCAACACTTTTTAGAAAGAAAGTTGGATGTCACTTGATGTTAGTCCAAATCTATGTAGATGACATAATCTTTGGATCGACTAACCCAAATCTCTCAAAAGACTTTGAAAAACTCTTGAAAAGCAAGTTTCAGATGAGTATGATGGGAAAGATTAACTTCTTTCTCGGATTACAAATAAAACAATCAAAGGAAGGGATCTTTATTAATCAACAAAAGTATACGAAGAGTTTGCTTGAACGCTTCGGAATGACTAACTATTCCAAAGCAAAAGTTCCCTTGCCTGCAGGTACAAGGCTGAATCCTTCATTGGACAAACCAAAGACTGACATCCAGCAATACCAAAGCATGATTGGATCTTTGCTTTATCTCACAGCCAGTCGGCCCGATATCATGTTTGCAGTCTGCAACTGTGCAAGATACCAGGATGACCTAAGAGAACCTCACTTGGCTGCAGTTAAAACAATTTTTCGATATCTTCATGGTACACCTGCTTATCGGCTTTGGTACCCAGCACATTCAGGCTTCTACATTCAAGCCTACTAGACTCAGATCATGGTGGATGCTCTATTGATCGCAAGAGCAGTTCGGGTGGTTGTCAGTTCCTTGATGGGAAGCTAATTAGTTGTCAATCTAAGAAGCAAACTTGTGTCTCTATTTCAACTGTTGAAGCTAAGTATGTGGCTGCTGCTGCTTGTACCTCGCAAATAATCTAGATTCAAAGCCAACTGAAGGACTATGCAATCAATATGAGAAAAATACCATTGTTTTGTGATTCACAAAGTGTCATTTGTATATGCCACAATCCTATACAACATTCTAAGACGAAGCATATAGCTCTTCGCTATCACTTCATCAAAAGTCATGTTGAGGAGGGGAATATTGAAGTACACTTTGTTCGCACAAATGAACAATTGGCAGACATCTTCACTAAAGCTTTGAATGAAGAGGCATTCACAAGAATTTTTCGTGGACTTGGAATAATTGATGGATCCACTCTACTTTAAAACTCAAATTTGCACATTCTTTCCTTAGTCTTTTCAATTTGAAAAACAAAAATTAATAACACTCCGCAGCACTCCGAATACCTTTGTCGCTTCGGAGCCCATCGGAGTCAAACAAGTGAAACAACCTAAATGTCGCACCGCAGCACTCCGAAGCCCTTTGTCGCTTCGGAACACTTCGGTACAATCATTTTATGTTAACAAAATCTCATAAATGTCAAAATCTTTGAAACATCTTTTGACTTCACATCTTAAGGAAAATTATCAAATGAATTTCTTCAAGAAAAATAAAAAGGGTTAATAAACAGTATTTGATGCACAAATTACAATATCTAATCTTCTTTCATGATTCAATCGATTAAAGGACAAAACTTTGATTTTAGATTCCGATGATCGTACCTAATTGCACTAATGGGTATTTGGGAATCGATTTGAAACATTGGTAAAAGAACAGACTTCGGAGTAAAGTTAAGACTGTTTTACATAACAAAGTCTTGATTGATTCGAATATCCCTCACATAATGTTTACTTCTAACTTCCCCATTGACCTTGACTCGCTTCATCACTGAACTAATCGAGTAGCTCAAAAACTACTCAGAATAATTCATTTGTTCCGAAGTTTTCTTCAAAATTGAATCTGACATTGACTGATAAGCAAATTTAAAACTTCTTTGCTCTTGTTTCAAAATTGAACTACATGAAAATTCATACCATCAAATTTTCTCACATGGTGAAATCCTAGCTCTTTAGAAATGAAACTCCAAAAGAAAAAGTTCAGTTTTCAAATTGAGAATTGGAAAATTTGAAGATGGAAACAAAAAGTCAAATTGCAAAAGAATCAAAGACAACAAACAAGCAAAAGACAAACAATGGAGTGCAAAAATAAAGATAAATCAGCACTCAAAATCTTATTCTTCTATCATAAATGATAATACAAGGAACTCCTATAACATAGTTAAGTACCATGTAGAGAATATGAACATTTCAAGTAATCTATCTTAAATGGTAAAGTTGGGGTGGTGTACGAATCTCAAAGGCTTGTCATTAGAGAATAGTATCCAAACACCTCAATTGATGAAATGGAATAAATTTTTCAAAAGATTTCTTCAAAGTTCAATCCAAGCCTATCAAATAAATTTTCTGATGCTCAATTCAAAAGTTAAATCCTTCTAAATTTCAATGCAGTGAATGTCACAATCTTTTTGTATTAAAAATTAGAAACATAAATGAGAATTAGTATACACTTGCAAAACTGCGAAATCAATTTCAGATTCGGGGTAATTAGGACTATACATCTTATGACTGATGTTCAATCAAACAAAATTCAGAATGAAAAATGGTCTTCCAACATTATCTGAATGACTCTGAATGATAAAGTGTTAAAAATCTATTTTCTCAATAATCATGGAAGTTATGATTAGAAGTCAGAATGCATCATCAAGAGTAACACAAAAGTAAAACAACAATTTCTCCAACAAAACAAATGCTTCGGAGTATTGATAACAATCAGTACACTTCGGAGTTACAGAAAACACAACATTAGTTTCACTTGTTCTAAATGATCCGAAGTCAAAATTAATGCGGATGTGATTTTCACATTATCTCAGAGACAAACATTCTTTTGAATTTATTAACCGTTGTTACATAGCTGTCACTGAGAAAATGATGGCAAATCAAAACAATAAGATCGTGTGAAAGTGGCGGTTCAATTTCAAATAATCATGACTGACAGTCGGACGTTTCCACTTTTGCAGGTTTAGTGGGACGCGCATTGCTGAGGTGTCATATTATTAATGGACCAATTCAAACGTGCATTAAGTGGCCTTGGGACCACGAATACTATATATACCTCACGACCCATCAGTTCACCTCTTTACGCGATCATAACTCTCAGATTTCCACTGCAAGAATTCTCTCTAGAATCCCCAAATTTCTTTCATCTTCCTCGATCATTCAACAATGGCTGAAGCATCATCTCAGACAACTGAAGCTATCTCCATCCCTATGCTCAAGAACCAATCTGCTAATCTGGTTCTTCACGCTGATATTAAGCTCTATCCTCAACCAATCGACGCCTTGGTTGAGTGCCTGAAACAATCTGTTCTTGGTCATGCACTAACCTACGCTCCAGCAATCCTTGCTACTTTGGTGCACAGAGCCCACTATACTTCCAATGCTCTGGTTGAAACCAACAACAACGTCAAATCTGTGTTCTATGAAGCCATTGACATGAAGGGCAAGACCAAGAAAGTGCAACTGACAAAAGAAAAGTTCGCTAAAGCTCTTCATCTTCCAATCTACAACTCAAAGGAGATGGTTAAACCAACCGCTGAACAGCTGGTGGATATGTTCAACGCCATGGGGTATGAACCTCCCTTGGAAAGCATCAGTACCTTCAAGAAGAAGCAACTTCCTGATCTCTGGAGGTATTATTTCAGTATCTTTCTTCGTTGTCTCTCTAGTAGGACATCTAAGCTGGATTCTGCAAGCCTGTCCTGCCAAAGTCTGCTGTATGGAATATATTATGATGTCAAGGTGGATTTCACCTTAATTCTCTGGGCTGATTTTGGGTCGCACATCAATCATGCCTCGAAAGGGACTGAAATTGCAAACCCTAGATTTTGGGTCGCACATCAATCATTCCATGATGATTTTGATTTCGAAGTCTACACATTCACCAAACCTCCATCAACCGAAGAAACCATGGCTTCCACATGGCACCGATTGCCGTGGAAGAAAATGATGAAGAGAGTCTGGATGATACAGACTTTATCTTGGGGAAACAATACAAAATCCTCAACCGTAAATAGGATGCTATGTTGCAATCCAACACTGGCTTCCATGCCACAAAGAAGCCTAAAGCCATTGTTGAGGACCAAATTGCTGAGATCCAAAAATCCTTGACTGGGAAAATGGAAAAATTAGTCAAGGCTTCGGAACAACGTGTTCTGGTGAAACAAATTGAAATTCAACGGATTCTGGAAGGAAAGCTCAACACTACGGTTGAGCAGATAGAAGAAAGGCACCGGCTCCTTCAAGAGCAAAATGACAAGAAGATTGAGGAGTCTGTGAGAAAGATGGAGTTATCAAACTCCGAAGTGATGAAGGACCTAAATGATCTTCGGGGCCCAACTGAGTCCTTCAATACACAGTACAAGACAGGGTTTTCCAAATGCCTGTTTGATGCACACAAACGTGTGGAAGAGCTAACTGCGGAGTTGTCATCCTCGGCAGTTGCTACATTTGCTAAAGAACTCCGAACCACCAATCAAGCCATCATCACAGACGTGGTCACAAAGTTGAAGAACACACTTCAACCTATGATCAACGTCTCATTAAAAATGGAGAAATCACAGGCTGAAAGAGGGAGACCCCAGCAACTTGGTCAGGTTGAACACATTGTTCAGCCATCACAATGGGGAGAATCAGAAGTCCCCGGGTCTCAATCTTTGGAAATCACAACCTCCAAAGACCCACTAAAAATCTCCTCAACCACAGAACCACAAACAACTTACTAATCCACCATCTTGGGGAGACCTCCCTTTATTCCTCCAATCATTTCCAAGGTTGGTCCTACCTTTGGAACCACAATAACAACAGAGGCTGGTGGTTCCAGTTCTAAACCTGAAGATAAAGAGATAAATATTGCTCCCCAGATCATTGAAACTCATAAAGAGAGAGAAGAGGAGTACAAGAAGATCCTCGTAATCAACAACATTGCCCTGGAAAATCAAACATGGACTAAGGACTTGATCACCTCCATAGGGTTCAATGACTTCTTTGTGAACAACAGGCTTCCCCTCAAAAGCCTTGAAACAGAAACCGGCCTAGACCAGCAACTGGATCTCCCCTATAATCCAAAGACCTTTGCCTTTCTGCAATTCAAAAGGTATGTACCGAAGGAGAAGGAGAAGTTGACTGAGTTTAACGTAAGGAAAATCGCGTTCCATACAAAGTTCATTCAAGCTCCGGCTTGTGTATGGAGTGAGAAGAAGATAGTAAAAATAATTTCTATCAAGAGGTGAGAGGAGTAAGTAGGATTTCAGAATCTGAATTTCTTCGTACTCCGGGGCTCAACAGAAGACGAGTCAAGATTCACTATCGCTGACTTCCCAATTATGAATCCTTCGGATTTCATAACCCTTCTCGACATTCTCAAGTTCTCTGCTGGGAATGAATGCGAAGACATGGGGGTCTTCTAGATGGCAAATACTCATATCTCCTCCTTCTTCAAAAATTATCTTCAGAGAATGGCCAAGTTTGACATTGTTGTGGCCGGATTCTTTGGACGATCTCTTGCACCTCCACCAACCACGATCGAAAATTTCCATCATCTGAAATCTAGGATGATTGTTGAGAAGCCCTGGGGAGTGGTGTTCAAGGGATCATCGAGAGACAGAGAGAATACTGTCTCTAAATTCTTTGAGATAGACTTCATGGGTCGATACCCCTCTGATTTCATCACTCAAGTCCTGACTTTGGTAAACAACTGCTTTGTGAACAACTGGCAAGATAAGAAGAAAGTCAGGGAGCACCTCAACTGGTGGTTGACAGTGAGGTTCATACTAAAGCAGGCATTCAATAAACACTTTCCGAGATAGGCTTCAGATGCACTTCACACAAAGGGGAAGATTGTTGAGACTATTTGTGCTGAAGTGCTCAACCATCTAAAGACCTAGTCAAAGACCCCGAAGCCAAACAATAATAGAAGACACCGATGTCTGAAGACTCCGAAGGGATTGTCCTGGAGAATCCAAAGACTTACTTTTGTAATACCTTTTGTAGGCACACGTAATAGTGCATTACGTGTTGCATGAATCTATTATCCTATTGGTTAGTACTCTAATAGAATATTCTCTGTAATAAAGTTGTACTATGCGTATCACTGATTAAGTATAAATATCAGTGATACCATACCGTGTCGTGTGTGAGATTGCATCGTCCCATTGTAAAACCCTAAATTTATCAATCAAGCATTCGGCACAAGTTATCCATATCACTGTGTTCTTCATCTGTTCCTCACTATTCTAAATATTGTGTGATTGTTTATGTACGACACCAACTGTTACAACACTAGTCATTGTTTGCTTATTTAATCGATTTCAACTTTTAACAGATCCTTTTTTTTGAAACAAGTGAAACCCCTAAAATAGAAAGTGATGTCGTCTTCATCGAATGCAGTTGTTGCGGTTGAAGATCGAGTTGAAACTCCAGCTCCAGCAAGACATGGATGCGAATGCAAGCCACTGCTACCGGTGGTACTACGAACCTCATGGAGTCCAAGAAATCCCTGACGGCAGTTCTTCAACTGTGTAAACTCGATGGTTAGTACATTTTAATCATCTGTAAAACATAGATCGGTTTAAAAAACCAAAATTGATACGATCGCAAAACCCTAAACTCAAAAACCCTAAACTTGAAATATAGTCTGTGATCTCGTAAAAGTTTGTGTTGATATCTAAATTTTTTTGCAGACTAATCGAAAAAGATGCGACTTTTTCGAATGGAAGGACCTCTCCCAAGAGGAGGATCCTGAACATTACAAGAAAGTCTTGTTGGAAACAAAGAAAAAGCTGGATGTGGCTGAGTCGAGGACCGAACTTCTTGAGCTTCATCGAAGGAATGTAGAGCTGGAAAGGGCTGTTGAAGAAAAGAATGAAGTGATTCGTGTTCAAAAGCTTAACCATGAAAGCCATGTTTCTGGGTTGAAAACTTGTCTAGGGGTGTAAGAAAAGATTATTGCTTGCTTGGTTGTGCTTGTGGTGGTGTTGTTGCTGAAGTGAAGGGTTGATGGCGTTAGGTTAGGGTAATATTAAGGGTTTTTGGTTTGGGTTTGTGTATAGGTCTTGTGAAGTGGAAGGTGCTTGATGAGGGGTTTTTGGGATGGGTTTGGTTGGTATTTGTATAGCTTTTGGGCATTCGATACGGTTGATGAACTAGGATTCCAACCGGTTGGGTAGACTTTTGGTGAAAACTTTGATCATGTCGATATGATAATCTAACATATCAATTGCTTGGTCCCCTTTAAAAGGGGCATCTTGTACACGTTGTTATAAAAGTTCTATAAAATATTAGAAAGTTATGTTAGAAATGTTAAATTATGTTTATAACACCTTATTGTGGACCTGTGGACCCACTATATATATGGAAATTGGTGGAGAGAAATGGCATGTGGCAGACCGAGTGATCATTGTGTTTATGGTAAAGTACATTGCTATAAACAATGTACTTTATGGTAAAGTACATTGTTATGTTAGAATGGTTTCTTGGCCCACTGTCAGAATCTATTTATATATGTCTTTATTGTTTTTAGAATCTATTTATATGTGTACTTCTTTATTCGTGTTTACTATAAACAATGTCATATGGGTAAGGGTTTCTTGGCCCACATGTTTCCATTTCCCTGAACATTGACAGTAGGACTTGAACATTGTATTGACATGCAGGACATTGTGGTCACATGCAAAGCCAATTTAACCATTTAATAAGTGACATAAAGTACCAACTGATTGGTCGTGTGGGTGTTTGTTTGCTGGTCCTCATGCATATTCACTTTCTTTATTAGTCCAATTCAACCATTTCAAAACTAAGAAAAGGTACCATCTAAGTCATTTGCATGCATACCCCATTCTTTAATAGGTTACAGTAACACATGCATATTCACTTTAATCATTTAAAAAGTAACATATGGTACCATGTGAGTCATTTGCATGCATGCAAACCTGAATAGCTTATATTACAATCCAAAATGTGCCATAAAGGCTTCAAGTTTGGTACATGCAACACATGGTTTTTCAATGTAGTAAGTCAAATACGAAATCTAGTGCAACAAACATCAGCATGATCAAAGTACATTGTCTAAAACCATTCAAATAAAAAAACTAATCTAAGTTCACAGCCTTTTCCGTTGAACCTCCAGGAGCATCAGGCCCACCAACCACCTTACTTAATTTCTTCTTCACAATCCTCTCTGATTTTCTACATCTAATTTTCTCCAATATTTGAGCAACAGGTGTTAGTGGTAACACTTCCATAGCATGTTGCACACCACTTTGGTCCTCATCATCAGCATTTGCCTGCATCATTGTAAGACTTACATCTATTTCATCAAAAATTTGACTAACTTGTACGATATCATTATCAGGTCCTCCTTCATTGACAATTACCTGCAAGATAGAAGAAGATACATTATTCACACATTATCACTAACAAATGAAATGAAGTTAACATATACTTACATCAACAACCTCCTCTTCATTCCTAACCTCACCATCAACATGCCCTTCCAGATTTGCACCATTAACTGTTTCATTCACAACTTCAACATCTACATCCCCTTCCTGATTTGCATAATTAGTTGTTTCATTCACAACCTCAACATCTACATCCCCTTCCTGATTTGCACCATTAACTGTTTCATTCACAACCTCAACATCAACTTGTCCTTCTTAATTTGCACCATTAACTGTATCACTCCCAACCACCAGTTCAGTATGGAGCCTTTGTTTCTTACCTTTTCTGATGTTTAATTTTTTTGCCCCCCCACTTGCCACAACTGGCTTTGTTGTGGCCTACCTCCCTACAAATACTATATTTAACTCTTTTACCCACCTTAGACACCCTATTCCCAGTTTGGTCTTCAGTAGAATCTCTCTTACGTTTTGTTGTAAGACCCGTTCCACCACGACGTGGCTCGGGAGGATCCAATGCGAGGCTCGGGAGGGATCTAGATTTGCGAATGACTGGTACGCGTGGAGAGGCTCGGGAGGATCCGCGGCGTGGCTCGGGATGGATCTGGATTCGCGAATGACTGGTACGCGTGGCGCGGCTCGGGAGGATCAGCGGCGCGGCTCGCCGCAGATGTGAAAACCCTAATTCGGATTTAAACGCCTACATAAAGGGTCCCAGCCCTAGGGTTTGTGTTTTTGGAGGTTTTCTGGAGTAGAGGCGACTGGTTTCGGCAGAGGCTCTTCGGTTTCAAGGCTTTGAAGGTTTTGGGAGATTGGAAGAAGGAGATACAACATGAGAGAAGGCTTGTAACGGATCGTGTGCATCACTCTGTTTTTCAGAAGTAAGGTAAGAAGATCTACTCTTCTGACTTTCTATTTCATCCCGTCATATAGTGTTATCCTTTGGTTATTAGTCTTTGATGACTTGTAACACTTAGGGTGTTGGACCATGGACATGCATGGACTTGCATGTCCATAACCAAGTGACCTTAGGGTAGTTTTCTGATCTCAGGAAGGGGGTAAAGAGGAACCCTAACCGATAGCAGTACTGGTTAAGGGCTAAAAGAGATTTCAGACTATTATGAGTCTGCGACGCAGACTACTTATGTCAGCAACACGGATTCAGGTAAACCCCGTATGTATTCGACGATAATCCATGAGGCAGAAAGGGAGAATTCGTGCCGCAGCGAGTGACTGTTTGACCAAGAACTTATTTTAGACCCTTATTTGATGGCAAATGTTGGGTCTGACCTTTAGGCAAGACTATAGGAGTTCGGTCAGTGATTAATATGCTGTGTATGTGGGATTTAGGTGATTGGACGAGCTTAGTTGGGATATTAGAGTATATCCGCTCGGTTGCGAATCAGGTGAGTATCCTCACCTTACTATATGATGTTGCATGTTAGGCATCTTGTATGTTATTTACAGTTATATGATTTGTTCTATACCTGTGGCTATTTATTGTTGGGCCCAGTACTGATGCGTGTTCACTCGTAGCTGTTGTATGACGAGTTGGACTTTTGCCTTGTCCCATAGCTACTGTATGATGGGCTGGGCCATAACCGGGAACCCATAGCTATTGTATGATGGGTAGAACCGCCCCGTGTCCATAGTTGTTGTATGGTGGACGCCCATAGTTGTTGTATGGCGGGTAGGGACGGGTCGTTCTCGAGGACGGGTTGTTTAATATGTGGGCATGTATGGTAATTTGTGGACTCACTAAGCTTTGTGCTTACCCGTTGATTTTATAACATTTCAGGTTTTTCAAATGACAAAGGGAAGGGAAAGGCTTGACGGCAGCGCATCGCATACACGAGACTTGTTTTAATGATTTATGTTATGATTTTCAAATGCTTTCGCTGTTGGTTTAATAATTATGTCGAAGCAGATTTACTTTTAGAATAAAGATTTTGTTGGAACCTTGGTAGTAAATGAAATTTTATAATTGAGAAATTGGGGCGTTACATTTGTAGTAGGTCTTCCAGGCATCCTCCTAGCCACAGGTGGTAAAGGTGGAATATATGATGTCTCAGGCCACATGTTACTTCCATTCATACGTTTAATTCTATACTTATATGATTTCATGTATGTCATGCTTGTAAACATTTTGTCAACATAACATTCCACATCCCTATTCAGATAACATATACAAGCTACATAATAGACACAACCATATCCATTAAGTTGCCAAATTCTACACGAACATGTTTTCCTTTCAAGATGAACCTCAAAGGCATCAAATGTACCTCTAACTTCAAACTGATTTAAACCACTGGGAAGAACATGCCAATGTCTCTGATGAACTTTAAGTTCATTGAGTTTGTCCCTTATGGCTGGGCATACCTGATTACCCCATGTCTGTCCATTTTACTTTAGGTTGTATAGTCGATCCATCATATACAACTTTATCTCTTCCAGCATTGTGATTATTCGTTTCTTCCTAGCTTCCACAATTAATGCATTGAAGCTTTCAGACATCCCATTTTCAATAGAATCGCAACATTTTCCTAGGTGGAAATATGGTTTAGACCATGTTTTTGGGTCTTTATCCATTATGTATTATGAGCATTCGGGTTCAACACATTAAGCTCCTTCATGGTAGCCTTAAAGACTGCTTTAGTGGAATAATTGGCAGCTCTCCAAAACAAGGTTTCATACTAGGCTCCACTATACCTTTTCTTCAAGTTCTGACAAATATGCCTAGCACATTGTCTGTGCTCTGCATATGGTAATATTTCTTTCACTACTTCAATCATACCCTGATAAGACACATTATTAGCAATGATACATAACAATAACACTTCTCAATATAACAATTTATAAATAAATGTATATTAAAAGGATGTTAATACCTTGTGTTGATCTGAAATGAAGGTAATGCTACTTCCTAATCTTATATCCAGATCATCCATTAGATTGTCCAAAAACCATTTCCAATTTTCTTTGTTCTCCACACAAACAACTGCCCATGCTATGGGGTATAACTGATTATTAGCATCCCTGCCGACAGTACTTAGCAATTCTCCTTTACAAATACCTTTTAAAAAAACATCCATCTAGACCTATGACCCTTCTACACCCTTGTAGCCATCCCCTTTTAAAAGCATCAAAACAAACATAGAACTTGCTAAAGTAGTTCTTCCCATCTGGCATGTAGTTCACATTAATCTTCACACTAGACCCTGGATTGGATCTCCTTATTTCCTCACCATATGACCATAGCTTGGCATGGTGATCAATTAGATTGCCTTCTGTCAGTTTAAGTGCATAAGTTTTTGCTCTTGTGCATTGCCCAAGACTGACCTGAATACCAAATTTCTACACAACCTTATCTCTTAGTTTCCTTACACTTATCTTCTGCCTAGCTATAATCTCCTTGGTATAGTGACTCCCTATCCATGCATATGTTACTAGTAACCGCAACTTAAAATTTCTTGCGCAATTGTGGTCCATCTTTAGAGACTTAATCTGGAAACTTTCCTCTTCACTCATCCAAGAGGCCCATAACTTGAATGAACATTCACCCTTACAACACCTGATCAACAGCCTTTTACTATTGTTTTTTTCAAAGCAAAGTTAGAACCCATGAGCCAAAGCATAGTTGCACAGCATGTGTTTTACTTGGGCAGGGTTCTTAAACCTCATACCAAGTATGGGTTGTTGCTTCTTCCAAGGTAAATGTTCATTAAAAATTGAATGCTCTTGAATTGTTTCTTCAATTTCCCCCTCATCATCTGGAGAAATATTTTGGTTCTCCTCCTCTTCCTCCTGAGCACAGAGTTTACTAAAGAACATATCACCTGATGTTCTATTCATACTGATTGGCTCGTCAGTATAATCCAATGCAACATCCCTAAGGGTGGCTGTATCATCTCCATTTTCTCCGCCATCAACACATGAATCATGCTCCTTATTTTCTTTGTCTGAATCAACATAATCCTCTAATTCATCCCCAATATGGTCTACGAATAATAAAATTTTCCCAATCGTACCAAAAGCTATGAAAATAAAAGTCGTGTAATCGACATCGTTTGCAATAGGCCGAAGGCCTTTATACATGGGTTCACCAGCCTTACAATAGTAAAGCTTCTTATAATCCTCATGCTTGAATTTTTCCAAGAAAGTTACACACTCGACATAGTTTATACTAGCCTAATCATGCTCCGTAAAAGTAAATTTCATACCGTCTTCATAAGAGAAAGGGCATCGACGAAATATCCATTGATAGTTGAGCTCCACAACCGGGGATACTCCCTCAGGATCGAGGTTTGAAGTCGTCATTTCTTCAGCTTCTCTACTTCTCACTGATTTATCTCATCAAAACCTTAGTTTCAACAGCTTCTTCGTTTCTTTTAGTGTGTTCAGAGTCTTAATAATATAGTCCATTCTGAAGGGGTTTACACAAAATAGAACTAGAAAATTCCTAAGTTCACATGCAACCCTAAATATGATCTATGTTTTTCTACTATGAACATATATAAAACCTAAAGGCCAACAATTATTTTTAAACGACAATTCAGAAGAACCAACCTTTGATTCTTGATCCAGAAGCTAGCAGCGCATGTGTCCTGCCTCAAATGGAGTCACACCCAAACAATGGAGGAGAGCAGACAGCAGAGTTTCTGGAGAGTCTCAAAAGTGGCGCAGAAAATGGGGAGCCAGGAGGTTCCTTTTATTGCTTCCAAGGGTTACAGCTGAAACCCTAGAGGAGCCTCCTTAATAGGCAAGCCTATTGACCATTTGGACCAAGGCTTCTAAACCCTTATTAGGGTTTTCGCCAACTATGGAGTAGCCTCCATATTTGGCGCCAACTTGGCCCCTGGCTACTGGCTTGCCAGTTATTCAACTTGTTGGAAAATATTTTTGTATGTGAACATCACTGAAATAAGATAAACTGTTTATTTATTACCTAACAAATATTATCAGTTTATTTCAGGTTGCGTAGATTCGAGATTGAATGAGAAAATGAGAAAATATTTTTTAAACAAAAAAGATTGGAGTTAAATTTATCATTTATTAAACTTAATTATTGAGGAATAATTGTTTTAATTATTTTATAAATAATTGATTTTAATAAAAGATGCAATTTAATTAGAAAATGAGTTTTAAAGCCAAAACAAAGAAAAATATAAAAGAAAATTAAATTAAATCTATTTAAAATGAATTTTTGGAAATATAATTTCTAAATAATTTATTTTATTAGACTTAATTAATTTTATAAATTAAAAATAATTTTTCCTAAAACCAACTAATATCAGCAGAGGCTTTGGACAAGAGACAGATGTCTGGTTTTCCATAGATAAGGTCCATATCTAGTGGATACATGTTGCCTAGACGATCAGAATTAACTAGAATGGCTTTGGTCTTGGCATCCGTGATTATGCTTCGCTGTTTGGTGAAAAGAACTTCATGATTGTTGTCACAAAGTTGTGATACGCTGATTAAGTTGTGTTTCAGGCCGTCAACGTAGGCTACTTTCTTGATGGTGAAGTGACCATTTGTTATGTTTCCATAACCTTTGATTCTTGCAGTCATGTTATTTCCAAAAGTCACATCTTGTTTGGATTCTGTGGGTTTGAAGTCTCGTAGAAAGCTTTGGTTTCCTGTCATATGTTTGGAGCAGCCACTATCGATATACCATGTGCCATCCTTGGGCTCTCCAGCACAAAGTGCCTGCAATTAGACAGAAATTTTAGGTACCCAATTCTGGTATTCAAACAAGAGCCGCTACCTCAAATGAATGTTTATACGGAGCATTCTTATCCATGACTGAACCCAAAACCATCCATTCAGCTCTCAAAGATCCAGACTGGGTCAAAGCCATGCAAGAAGAACTAGCTGAATTCGAAAGAAACCAAGTATGGGATCTTGTTCCTACTCCTCCCGATGTTACTGTAGTAGGTTCAAGATGGGTTTTCAGAAACAAAACTGATGATCAAGGCATAGTTTGTCGAAACAAAGCAAGACTTGTCGTCAAGGGCTATTCTCAACAAGAAGGAATCGATTACGATGAAACTTATGCTCCAGTTGCAAGACTCGAAGCCATTCGTATCTTTCTAGCATATACAGCACATAAGAACTTCAAATTTTACCAAATGGATGTAAAATGTGCATTTTTACATGGAGAGATTGATCGTGATGTGTATATTCAACAACCTCCAGGTTTTGAAGATCCACAGTTCCCAAATCACAGTTTTAAGTTACAAAAAGCAGTTTATGGCTTAAAACAAGCACCTCGTGCCTGGTATTCAACATTGTCAACATTTTTAGAAGAATCGGGATTCAAAAGAGGTTCAATTGATCAAACTCTCTTTCGTAAAATTTTTAATAAACATCTGTTAATCGTTCAAATATATGTCGATGACATTATTTTCGGTTCTACTGATGAATCCTTGAGTATCAAGTTTGCAGATTTGATGAAGAGCAAATTTGAGATGAGCATGATAGGAGAAATGACTACTTTTCTTGGACTACAAGTCAAACAATCATCAGATGGAATTTTCATCAATCAAGAAAAATATGTCAAAAATCTTCTAACTCGTTTTTCTCTTGACAAATCAAATACAGCAAAAACCCCAATGGCCCTTGGTTACAAATTAGATGCAGACTTAAATGGCAAGCCTGTTGATCAAAAGAAATATCGAGGAATGATAGGATCACTCCTATACCTCACAGCCAGCAGACCCGACATCATGTTTTCTACATGTGTCTGTGCCAGATACCAAGCCAATCCTATGGAATCTCATGCTATAGCTGTAAAAAGAATTTTCAAATATCTTAAAGAAACTCCATCTCTTGGCCTTTGGTATCCAGCTAACTCTGATTTTCAGCTTAATGCCTTCACCGACTCCGACTATGGAGGATGCAGACTAGACAGAAAAAGCACATCTGGTTCTTGCCAATTTCTAGGAGGCAGACTGGTAAGTTGGACTTCAAAGAAACAATCATGCGTGTCCACTTCAACCGCAGAAGCTGAATATGTAGCTGCCGCAAGCTGCTGTTCACAAGTCATGTGGATGCAAACTCAATTACGTGACTATGGCTACAAAGTCTCACAAATTCCAATATTTTGTGACTCAACCAGCGCTATTGCCATTTCTCACAATCCCGTGCACCATTCCATGACAAAGCACATCGACATTCGATATCATTTCCTCAAAGATAATATTCAAAAAGGTCATATCGAATTGCACTTCATAAACACAGAAGATCAAATTGCCGATGTCTTTACTAAGGCTCTAGACGAAACCAAGTTTCAATACTTCCTAGGCCGTCTAGGAATGTTGAATCCAGATAACATCCATCCCTAATCTCTTACTTTTTGTTTGTACAAAAGAGTGTTTAATTTCATAAACAAAATTTTCCAAAAACATTCAAATAACCAAAATTTTCCAAAAACATTCAAATAACCAAAATTTCCAAAAACATTCAGAAAAACAAATCTTCAAAAATACAATAAAAGACTTGTCAAAATAAGCTTTTATAGAACCATGTGATTAACATCTTCTTGACTAAATCTTCAGATACTTATGCTCGATGAATGTTCTCAGTTATATTGATTCTTAATTAAAGAGAAGGTTCAAATTTCAAACATTTTTGTTATGTACATTCTCCTATTCCCTTTGAATTTATTTCAATTATAACGATTTTATCTGTAAAGGGACATAAGATCAGGAGATTCAGATGAAAACCAAACCCATGTGAGAAATTGTGCCTCGTCCTTAACTGCTAAGTGGAATTCATTTCTGTGAGCAAAGGTGTTTTCATTATGACTTATAGGATTTATACTCTTATACCGTGATGCTAGTCTCATTTTTGCTTAGATATCAAAATGACCAGGGACGATACTTTCATTTTCTTATATATTAGACAAACTGTCTATTATATCACCTATCCCTATCCTCAATCAAACCACTTCAAAGAAAAGACTGATCATCTGGCATAACGAATCTGACAAATGAAGAAACGACAAAGTCATATCCAACAAATGCTGTCAACAAATCACAATTGGTAACCACATCAGATATCTTTTACACAAGGTGTATTCGCACAAATCAAGAAAAAAATAAAGAAAAAGAAGATTTACAAAAACAATCCATCAAGACAGACACCTCTCAAAACAACGAATTCTCAAAAGCTTTATCAAATATAGCTGTTCAAAACCGAAGATTTACCGGGATACTGTAGCCTTCATAATTGAATATTCTTAGTTGCAAACTGCACTATGAAAATTTCTAAACCCCTCTACATGTATTTCCCGACGGAGAGAGAGTGAACATAAATGGCATGAATGAAGAAACCCTCTGAGTAATGCCGAAACCAGTCTTATGTGATTGATTATCTAATATGAAGACCAAGTGACTAAAGTATATAGGTACAAATCCACATTAAGCATAAGTCAACACCTTCAAACTGAGAGATATCACTCATCTTTAGTGATTATACACCAGTTCTGCACCCAGAACAAATAAACACCTCAGTCAAGTGTGAGCTATATCTATGAGCGTTCATCTGAATCGACCTATTAAGATCACTTGTCGTCTTTATAAATGCTATAAAATCCTAAGGAATATTATGAAAATGCATCTACAAAAACCCTTTGATAATCGAACATGAAACCTTGATTCGGAAACAAATATTCTTGACAAATATTTTTCAAAACATAAGTAAAATCTAGTCACACTTTTTCAAAACAAGTGATATGGTTTTATAAATGTCTTATCCAATTTTCAATAATTTTCAATCTAACCTTTTTATTTCAGTAATGATCACATAGGGGGAAATTCTTGGAAAATATTTTTGTATGTGAACATCACTGAAATAAGATAAACTGTTTATTTATTACCTAACAAATATTATCAGTTTATTTCAGGTTGCGTAGATTCGAGATTGAATGAGAAAATGAGAAAATATTTTTTAAACAAAAAAGATTGGAGTTAAATTTATCATTTATTAAACTTAATTATTGAGGAATAATTGTTTTAATTATTTTATAAATAATTGATTTTAATAAAAGATGCAATTTAATTAGAAAATGAGTTTTAAAGCCAAAACAAAGAAAAATATAAAAGAAAATTAAATTAAATCTATTTAAAATGAATTTTTGGAAATATAATTTTTAAATAATTTATTTTATTAGACTTAATTAATTTTATAAATTAAAAATAATTTTTCCTAATTTATTTGAATTTAATTCGGATTTAAAATGATTTAAAAGTTATAAGAAAATTAAGGAAAAATAAATCAGCAGCAGCCCAACAGCATCGGCCCAGCTCACTTTGTCCGGCCCAAGTCTGATCGGCCCACCTGTTGCAGCCCAACAAATCAGCACAAGCCCAAGATCCAGCGTACCAGATCCGGATCCGAACCCGCCCACGCCCCAGCTCCATTTACGCTCACAAGAAACCCGCGCCTCGACCCGGAATACCGACCCACCGACCCGAACCGACGACCCGCGTGTTTCTGGATGGAAATACTTACATTTCAGCCCCTAAACTTCCGAAAACTATCAAAAATCACCCAAAAACCAACTTTTCAGCCAAGAACACGAAAATATTCCAACTTTTCCAATTTTTAACCAATTTTTCCAACTTTTTCCAACCAAATCTTCCACAAAATTAATTCTTTTCATTTCTTTTGATTTAGATCTTAGATCTAATCTGAAAAGATTAATATTCCTTGCTTTACATCACATCTTTTGTTATTTAATTCATCCATTTTTCACTATAAATACCAACCCAAACTTCTCATTTCAAACACACCATTACATACAATTCTACACCATTCTACACCATTTTCTACACCAATACATACCAAAACCATCTTACACCAAAAAACCTACCAAAACATATACCAAATATCCAACACCAAAAACCCATTACACCTAACACCAAAAAACCATCAAACCTCATCTTGCCGCAAAGAACAAGAATCGACGCTTCAAGAAAAACACCATCTTCTTCCGTTGTCGATAAGTTCTTTTGAAATTTTCATTTCAATTTCATTTTAAATATTTCGAATGTTTAAATATAAAATGAATGATTAACTTCTTGTGCTATTTATTTAACGATCACTTTTTCGTTATTATTTCGACTAAATTTATTTGTGCCGTTATACTAAAATTCCAAGACCTCCAAATTAAACCGTGACAAGGAAAACAAATGTGGACTATATTTAACCAAGACATTACTAATTTCTAACTTTTTATTTATTGTAAAAACCCTTTATCGTTGATAATGGTGTTTATTACATCTAACGTCTAACTTTTTATTTATTGTAAAAAACCCTTTATCGTTGATAATGGCGTTTATTACATCTAACTTCTAACTTCTAACATTTATTTTATTTACTGCTTTCTGTCTATTTAATTTTTGTCTAGTTTAATTATTTTTGTGCTTTATTTTTAGTTTCTTTTTAAATCCCTTTCCCATCTCCCCAAATATAATTGACATAATTTAAACGTTAATCCATGGACCGTCAAAGTTTTTTCAACACAACTATTGAATAAATACAAACTAGTCCCTATACTTTTAATTAATTAAATTAATCTGTAATTTAAATCCAATTAGTTCTAGATTAATTTCTAATTAATTATTATAGTTTCTAATTAATATATTAACACTTAAATATATTAATAAAGTATTTATTTATTTCTATTGATTTATTAAACAATTAATAAATCAACATTTCTCTCTCTACTGACTTCTACATCAATTCTCCTGCTATGCGGACAACCCAAATGGACTTTGCTTCATTTAATATGATAAATACAAATATAAAGTCATGGCTTAGACACCTAATCCAACAGTCTCCCACTTGGATAAGTCTATGACTTTAATTCATCTTATGATTAATAAACAACGTGCAGCTTCCTAGAAACTGCTGTCGAACTCTGACCTAGTCAGTTTTGTCCATAGATAAGTGATCATATGATCCTTCGTCCAACAATATATTTTCAGACAAGAGACATGGATTGAGATCAATCTCTGTCCGATACTCTATTTCCCGATTTCCGATTCTGCTTATGACTTTAGAACCTCTAATTGAACTCATCAATTTAGTCCAGGCTGGCCAGCACTTTAGTCAACTTCAAAATCATCGAGAGGCCTACGAATACAATGAGTTTTAGTCATGTCAGTAGTAGTGCAGTAAGTGTTGCCCAGGAACCATCAGGTGAGGCAACGGGGATGTATTTTATTCCCCCGGTTTCGTAGTTTCAATTCGGGAGCACGAGTGCTTCTGGCAGTGCAGTTTCAGCCCTTGTACCCATACCATCATGCACTCCGCCATCGATTCCACCATTTCCACCAGTATCACAACCACAATCCACCAATCCATTCACATCTGCAATGTCTTGGGGAGAGCCGACCCGTGATAGCACCCCAGTCTCTAGATAGCAGACACCAACTTCTCAACCATTTTCTCAACCACAACCAGTTCTATTTAAACCTCAACCCACATTCCAACCTACACAACCACAACAATACCAGCCACCTCTTCAGCAACAGTACCAGTATCCAGAGGAAGAGGAGAGATATGATGAGGAAGATGAAGGATGGGTTCCACCAGAACCATAGCAACCCAGGAACCGAGGTCGAGGACCTCTAAAAAGAGCACCGCAGTATCAACCACCACAAGGTTAGCAGGAATATAATGGTCATCACCCTTACGGTAATCCTGCCCAACCTTTATATTTTGCACAACCGAGAAGGCAATAGGTTGCATCACATTTCCAGCCACGGGAATATGATGACTCATCGCCAATTTACATTCCTGATAATATTGAATCTCAAGTAGAAATAAGGCCTCAGTTGTTAGGGATATTACTGGAGTTTAGGGGGTATAAGCAGGATGACCTGTACAATCATTTATATGAATTTATAGCGATTGCCAATGCTAATACCCCTAGGAATGTTAATAGGAACATCTTTAGGCTTAGGTTATTCACATTCACTCTTAAAGACAAAGCCAAATATTGGTTTACGTCTTTACCATCAAACAGCATCACCACGTGGGACCAGCTCAAGGCCAAGTTCGTACAAGAATTATATCCGGCAAGCAAGACAACGGAGATCAGGAGGGTTATTCAAGACTTCCAGCAAAAACCAGGAGAAGCTTTCCATGAAGCATTTGATCAGTTGAAGGAGTTATTGCGATCCAGCCCGCAACATGAGATTCCCAAATGGCAGTTAGTGAAGTTGTTCTTCGAAGGAGTCAGTGAAACACATCAAGCTATGATAAATGCCTCATCAAGCAGGACATTTATGTGGCAAGATCCAGAAGAGGCTTGGCAGTTCTTGGAGCAGTTAAGCAATGGCTCCAAAGCAAATTTTTCTACGAGAAAGACTATAGGTACAGCAGCAGCAGTGGGAGCTGATGCTGATTGGAAGAAGGAGGTAAAAAAGGAGATAAGTGAATTAAATAAGAAGTTTGAGAGGCTCATGTCAACGCTGCAAAATGGACCTCAAGGTCAATTACAAGGAGGTCAAGGAGGACCAAAAGTTCAGGAGGTAAACCAAGTTTATGGCCAGGGTCAAGGTCAGTACAACAATGGACGACCCTACAGACCATATAACCAAGGGCAGCAGCAGAACTTCAACAACCAGAGGCAAAATAATCACCAAGGTCAATCGTCTAATCAGCCTAGGTTATACCACCCCACAAACAACAATGGAAATGCAAGTGGGAGTGGCAGTAATAATAATAGGGGCCCAACACTGCTGTCAACAATGCCCCAGGAACTCAAGAAGACTTAGTGGCAAAAATGTATGAAATGTTCAGTGCTACTCAGCAGCAGTCCCAGGCCAATGCAAAAGCTATCGCAAACATGGAAATGCAAATTGGACAAATGACCGAAGATCAGCGAAAAAGGGACAATGGAAAGTTGCCAAGTGCTACGGAGGTTAATCCAACCCATAATCAGCGAGCTGGGAAGGAGCACGTTAATAATGTCGAGGCTGAATGGAGAAAGGTTACTTTAAAGGACTTATTGGATTCAGGAAGTGAGGCAGAGCTTAAGGAAGAAGAAAAAGTCCAGGAGAAAGTGGAGGATAAAGGAGAAGGTAAGGAAGGAATAAAGGAAAAGAAAATTCCTGTTGAGGAGGGAACTCAACCAGAGGTGGGCACGGAGGTCCAGGAAGAAAAGCAGTCCAGTAATAGCAGGAATCAAGCAGAAAAAGAAAGATAAGGAAGGGAAGAAGAAACAGGAAGCACCCAAACCAATAGGGCCATTGATAAACCAACCTCTGTGGGATGAACATAAGGATGCTCCTGAGGATACAAGAATTCTTCAAGAGATGTGTGATAGAAATGGAAAAAGTAAGATTCCCACACCAGACACTGTTAGATTGACTATCAAGGCCAGTGAGGCACTGTTGGGAACACTGCCCAAAAAAGAGAAGGATCCTGGATCACCATTGATCACCACTACTGTAGGAGATGTGGTCATTCGAAACACTTTGCTAGACTTGGGAGCAAGTGTAAATGTGCTATCGGGGTACTTATATGACAAGTACAAGAATGAAGAACTAGAACCAGCAAAAGTTATACTGCAGCTGGCTGACCAGTCAACAAAGGTATCCCGAGGAAAATTGACTAATGTCATAGTCAAGGTTGGAGATTTCTTCTATCATGTAGATTTCCTAGTCATGGAGTATGAAAGTTTGGATGACGCGCCTGCACTTATTTTAGGATTCCCATTTTTAGCTACGGCTGGCGCGGTGATTGACTGCAAGACGGGGGATGTGGACATCACCTTTGGGACGCAAAAAAGAAGGCTGAATGTGTTCGAAAATCTTGTATCCTTACCTTCAGAGAACGGTGACAAGCAACTGGACAAAAGTGTGTTAATGGAGCATGGGATTAGGAACAAAGGAAAAGTATGGAAGCGAACAGGGGAAGGAGGAAAGGAAGAGATTTTAAAAGGAACAAAGGATCATCCATTGGCCACTATTGAAAAGGAGTAGTTGCTGGATATGATTGAGATGCTAGAAGCGAGACATCAACAATATGAGAAAGAATCAAAAGAAAGGGAAGCAAAAGTCTTCAAGCTTCTGGAATCACAACAGCAATGGATTAGTGGAGTAAGCTATAGGATGACCCAACTCACATCCTTAATGTCGATGATGGCCCATAATTTCATACCAGGATTCAAGCAAATGTCATCAGAAGTCCAAGGAGAGGAAGAATAGGAATAGGAGTTCTACGTCTGGCTAAAGACGTTAAACATAGCGCTAGTTGGGAGGCAACCCATCGTGTCATAGGTTAGGTTCTGTATTTCTTAGAAATAATTAGGAAAAATCTTATCATTAATTGCAGGTACCAGTGGTCCAAGGCAAGTGTGGGGTCGTGTGAAGTTTTGGAATTTTTAATGACCCCGCCGCGGTAATCACAATTGCGCGACGCGGGATCGTAAACCAACCCGATGCGCAGGGGTTGATTTGGTGACACGCGCGCCGCGGGTTTTGCATTTGCACGCCGTGGGAATCGATCGGTCGGTTTTCTTCTATATTAAGGTAAGCCGCGACACTATTCACACACACCACGACTCGGAGCTCTAATCAACAAAAATTTCTCGCGTTTTTTCGTGCTCATTTCCTTCCCACTACTACGGTACGTCATTCTAACTAGCTATTACTCGTTTAAACTAGTGATTAGGTAGTTAATTTGAGTGAATTATTCAAAAAGTTCAAAACTTAGAAATCGCCAATGCTGACTCATAGGGTGTTTATTTCGCCAAATAGAGCCCCTAGATGAGTTAGTCGGCACTTAGGCTGCCTTTGTGGTGTATTTTGGATTGAGTTTAAACAGGTTAAAACTCGATTTGGGTAGGATTTTTGGAAACAACCGCTCGCCGCGCAGCGCCCTTGCTCTTGGGCCGCGCCGCGGTGCGGTGGAGAAGAAAGGGACTTATTTTGCAAAAAAAATTCGTTTGTGCAGATCATGTTCAGACTAGACCATGCTTTTCTCCAGTTTCTAGAGGGGCCCGCAGCCTCTGTTGAGTACCGGTCATGGAGAGACGCTTTGACGGGTCGTCGGGTTCTTGAGGCGACCATTATTGACAGGGCCATCCTCGGGTATGTCGGGCTTTGGAGCGAGATAGAGTCGTTTCTACACCGCACCTGGACCCATGAGGACGCTTCTTTTACTTGCCGGGGCTAGGACAGGCTCATGGCCTCCGATGAGGATGTTGTGTACACGGAGCTCCTCCTGGAGTTCCTTTCGACGATTGAGTACACACCGAGGGCGACAGACCCACGGGCGAGATTGATACGATTCAGGATGGGGGCGTGCATAGGGAGTGCAGCCTTCGGGAGTTTGGGAGGCGTACTGGTATTTACACGGAGGCGGATCTTCAGCACCGCCATTTTGCACAGTTCCTAGAGGCGTGTATCTAGGGGCAGCCGGAGCGGGCTGCCAATATGGAGATTTGGACACCATTGTCCAACATCTTCTACGAGGCAGGGACTTCTTGGGAGAGCCACCTCCGCGACCCACTCCACCGCCTCATGCACCGCATCGTCTCCACCTCCATCATGCAGCGGGAGGGGGGCGAAAAGGTGTCCGGGGGGACATGACATTCTTCTGGTCCTCGACCCCTCCAGGTTCCTTCACCTTCCCTACGCCCTAGCTGTTGCCTTATCCACCCGCTCGACGGGTGCCTCCACCAGCAGTCCACTGGCCTACGGGTACTTCATCACCCGCCTGGCCCGATCCTACCGGATCCTCACCACCCGCACTGTCGCCACCCTGACCGCTTTACCTCCATCTCGCACTATGCGCGAGCATTGGAGAGCATGGGGCTGATTCAGCAGCAGCGCCTAGGACAGTTCGTGAGGGCAGAGACCGAGGCACCCCAGGACCCACAGCCAGCATATGCCCAGCCTGGCAGGAGACGCCGGAGACCAGTGGCACCACCAGAGCCAGCTCCATAGCCACAACCACAAGAGGACTCAGCGGCCATCCATCGACTGGCAGCCAGGGTTGCCAGGATGGAGGACCAGCTAGAGTGGATCGGGGAGGTACTTCTGGATCTAGCTACCCAGCAGGGTCAGCGCCCCTGACCATTCCCAGCCAGAGCCCATGATCATGAGGCTGGATCTTCCAGGCCACCAGGTGGCAGTTGATGTATTTTTTTTCTTTTTCTTTTATATTTTTTGGGATATATGTACTGAATCTATGACACATCTCTATCTTTTGTTTGTTTATATTTTATTTGTTATGTTGCTTTTTATGTTTTTTTGAGTTATGCATGTTATACCAAATTGGGGAGGAGTTGTCTCAGACAAGTGTGGGGTCACCGTGCCCCCTCCACTTGTCTTGACCACCGGCGTGTTCATTGTTGCGCCACAACTCCAGAATGCGAATTTGTACTTGGCAAGCAGTCTACCGTCCAAAGGGGTAACTCTTCCTCCCTTGTTCTAAAATATTTTTATGTACAACGGGGACGTTGTACGGTTTTAAGTGTGGGGTGTGGATGGTCGAAAGAGTAGTTTTTTGAAATTTTTACAGAAAAGACCAATTTTAAAATTTTTAGCAACTTTTTCAAAATTTTTACTAAATTGTAATTTTGAAATGAATGGTTTGTGATTGTGATAGCATTAGTATTTTTCAAGAGATACTATTTAGTTGTGATCATGCTATTAGTTAGTCAAACATGTTGAGTTTTAGGAGTTAGACTATTGGATTGTTTTAGGATTGGAATTTAGGAAGGAAATGTCATTCTGTGGCCTTTGTTGTTCGAGCCGGTAGGTCCGAAAAGGGTGGCCTCGAAGAGGCACTTATGCACCTTACCACCTAAGATCGTCTGGTTTGGGATGATATTTCTGAAAGCTCGCTACACGGACAACATCGAAAGTCATGGACAATTCCTTAATGGCCTTTAGAATCTGAATGAGTAAGTACACTACATTGTGGACAGAAAATTTTTAATCAAGGGTTCTCTAGAAAGCCATGAATTCCAAAGAACATTCTGATTAGGTTCTCGTGAACTATTTCACTCTAACTCTTGAGGCAATAAGCTTTGAAACTGAACACAGTCAAAAATTGTTTGAGTCTTAGTTAGAATTTATTAAAAACTCTCTTGCTTGGGGACAAGCAAGGCACAAGTGTGGGGTGTTTGACAACGCCTAGTGATATTACATATTTTAGTCATTGTTGAGCCCTATTCTTAGTGAAATTATATCATATATATCGTGGTATTCTCACTTTTCGTGCCAGTACTTGTTTGGAAGAAAATAATGAAAACAGGGACCAAAAGCATGCAAATTGGAGAAAGTTTGGAGAAGAAGATAAAATCAGAAAAATACGTACACGCGCCGCAGAAATCGAGAAGGCGCGACTCGGCTTCGAAGATAAGTATGCACGCCGCGGTTTACTTAATTACGCGGCGCGGCTGCGGGAAAATTGCAACTATAAATATAGCCATTTACAGCCGAAAACCCTAGCAAAGACCTCGTGGAAAAACGACCTGAAGACTCTTTGACTCCGTGATTATGCATCAGCAACCTCTTAATTGGTATTTTCATGTTTTAGAATTTATTTTCATTTAGCTAGATAGTGAGTAATTGTTAGCTAGTATCTTTGGGAGTGACAACCACTAATATTAGGCTTTAGTTTATGTTTTTGAATCGTTTGGTTACTGTTTGTACCTGTGGAATTCGTTTTGGTTAATGAGAATCATTTGGTTACAAGTAATCTTGGTTTTTCGGTGTTTTGATGGTTGATTTTGGTTTTGCGTGTTTGGATTGTGATTGGATGTTTGATTTGACCTTGTTGGACTGTTTTCCCTTCCTGATTTCAGTAGCCAATTAGGTTAGTCTTTTAGGTTTGAACTTTAGCCAGTGACTGTCCCATTGGACCTTAGTTATTGGTTTAGTTTATGCCTTGTTTTGGTTTATGTTTGGATTGTTGGATGCCTTTGTTTACTTCTGAATTAGAGATGCACTTCTGATTTCAGAAAGTAACTAGGTTTGGTTTGAAACTTAGCTTAGTCTATGCTTGTTTTGGGATTGTTTAGTTTAGGATTTTTGAGTTTTAGTGGCAAGGGTTTGGAAACTGAAGTCCTCCGACTATAGCATGACACTATAGTTGGTAATCTGTCATCTGATCTGACCACGTAGCTCCTGTGGATCGACCCTGACTACCACTGTGCTAGTGTGTGTTAGGTTTCTCTTATTTTTGACCGCACGACGACCTAGGCGTGTCAATGCCCGTGGGGGTAATCCCGGGCCCATGTACATTTGTATTGGGACACTCCTTGTGAGTACCTATTAGTGTGCCGGTGATCCACACACGCTCCACTAACGACTCTCAATGTGCCATGCAGTATCCTTTCGGATTTCATCTTCTATTGAGAGTGCTTCTCTCGAAATCAATTACTTGACTCTGAGTATCGTGTCACTCAACCAAATGTTCTGAAGGTACGTTTATCTCCATGTTGCTTTCTTTTGATGATTCAATTACTCACACTGGTTTTTAGACCAGGTGTAAAATCAATCAAATTTTCACATGGACTGTGTCTTGCCCTAAGGTTCTCTTGTTTGGCAGCAACCGGGCTCACCAAATGCTTCCAAGTAGTCGGATTGTAAATTCGTACCAACTATAGTGTTTTACCACCAATTAGTATGTCACCCCGATCATAACTACTTATGATGGTGATCAATACTACTGGTCAAGAGGAGATTATGTCAGTTTTAAAAAAAAAATTCTGATTTCCGCTCCAAGCCTAGTGGTGACTAAAGGTTCTTTCACTTGGCTAATCCTGAACTCATTCAGGACTGTCCCAACTCCCACTGTTTCCTTAGAAAATGAGTTCTTTCTAAAAGAGATATTCTTTTATAGGTACAGTGGGATAGCCAGTGAAACGACATTGCTAATCAGGTTCAGGCTAGTCATGAGGTTCGAACGAACACTACAAGACCCTGGACATTCTATGTACAAGTGGGACAATCCCGCTTTTACATTTCAGACAGTGGGCAAGACCTATTTAGTCTACCAATGCTCCATCATCTTCCCTAAGACACATTATAACTATTAATGTTCTTGGAAGAGAATGAACTGTGAAACATTTTCTCAGTTTATGTCGTCACTCAGGTTCTGTGGATCTTATACCTCCTTTGAAGTCCTTGAACGGTTCGAGGTTTCAATTCAATCGCTTATTCTGATAAGCGAAGCCATATTCATCATACCGATTGACAAATATTGCGAAGTATAACTAATTGTGTTCTTTTCGAAGATTCGAGCAATACACAGTAACTGATGTGTTTGTTGCTCCTAATCTTAATGTCTTTTACATCTCTATGTAAATTTATGACTTTGTTAATTCTGTTCAAGACTTGTAATCATCACTTGACTCTAAGTCAACTGATTCCAAAATCCTATCCTCTGGATCTTTGGGTGATTCATTTCTTGCCACATGTGCTTTATAAAGAACTTAATCATCATCTGACTCTAAGTCAAATGATTCCAAAGTCCTGTCCAACTGGATCTTTGGGTGATTCATTTCTTGCCACATTAAGAACTCAATTTATCATGAGACTCTAAGTCAAATGATTCCAAAGTCTTGTCCAACTGGATCTTTGGTTGAATTGATTCTTATGACATTTACATTAACAATCACAAAGGACGCAATTCCTAAATCCAAACGCTTTGGGTGCGTCAACATTTAAGTTATTACTATTCATGCATTCAACACATTCATACAACATTTCAAGGATAATTTCAAACAACCAGATGTTAAAAGAAAATCGACAATTTTATTAAAACAAAATCCTTGAACAATGTATTATATGATAGACAATGTCATACGCATCTAATAAGCTAATAACATGATTTTAATATCTAACTAAACTTCAAAACTGCATGAGCTGGAAATCCAATCCAAATGTGCTCCTATGCGCCAAAGTCCCGTCCCCTACTGATTCCTTGCATACAAACCATAATGTGACTATCACAATATGCATCAAGGAATTATGGAACAGGAGTCTTGAGGTTTTTAGATATACCTGAGCTTCCAAAAGATTTTGACCTTGGAGCATCTTCCAATCTTTCCGTGACTGTATCCGATTCTATGGATTCCCAATTTGAGACATGTCCAGACGGTATGGATCGTTTCTTGCTGTGTTTTTTCACTGGACTCAATCCAGAAGTAGCTGAACCATTGGAGCTATTCCTGTCCAAGAGTGACTCGTATAAAGTCAACAGTGGACGCATTTCCATAAAAGCCTTTTTCTGGTCTTCCTTTCTATACGTCTAAATGAACAGATCATACTTACTAGTCAGCGAAGCGAGTAGGATATTAACACTCATCTCATGACTCATGGAATAACCAAGTTTGTACAATTTGCCTATGTATGCTTCAATCTGAAGAACATGCGAATCGATGCTACTTCCTTCTTTTAGCTTGCACTCCGCAAGTCTTTTGAAGATCCGAGCTCGTTCCTCTTCAACTGGTTTTTGGAACCTTTCATCAACCAATTGTATTAACTCATATGGCCCCAAGGATTCAAAATCCCTGCGGAACTCGGGGTCAATGGTTAATAGCATGAGGTCACGAATTTCTTCGGATTCATCAACTAAGAAGTCATGCTTATCATCAAGACCTTTTATGATGACTTGTTTCGGTGGAACCGGGATCGGATACTCAATGAGATGTAGCTTCCTAGCAATAACGAGAACCAGTCTCCAATTGCGAAGCCATTCCTTACAGTTCAGGCCACTCAGCCTTTGCATATTTGGCAGGTGCATTCTGAGGCTCTCAGAAATGGGTGAAGGAGGAGAGGGAGAATAGACACTTAATTTTGACATCTACAATAAACACAATTTATTAGTTTAATCATTCCTTTTAAATAATTACCCAATTTATTATTTATTAAGGCTAGGACCCAAAATACCCCAACTATGATGTGAAGAGGGATGCCGTAATCAGAACATAATGGTCATTAAGGTAGATAATACACTTACCAATTTCATCTTATGAAATTCCTAGATCTGTTGAGATTCGTTGAATAGTTCAATGGCATGTTTAATTTCGGATGTGCCCCACTGTTTTGTGACAGCGATGCCGAGGATCACAAACCGGGTGTGAATAACCATGCAAGTTAGCTTGGTACTCTCGAAGTCGATTACCATCTCTAATTGACGTGACGGTTGTAAAGTCGGATTTGACATGTGCAGAATAATAATAATGTAAAGATCGAATTAAATATCCAAGGTGCCGAATGATTAATTATCAAATATGCGAGATGTACAAAAGATGAGCATAAAGCATAAACACCTCACATTGTGAGCTCTACCTAACAAATGACATAAACAATACTATATATAGGTAAAAGCCACAACTAGGGCAAAGCCCATCATAATGGGCCATCTAAGCCCGCCAAACATCAATCCATGTAGGGCTTTGTATCCTAACAATCTCCCCCTCAAAGGCCGGAATGGATGATGTGGCGCAAGACGGTAAATGGGCACTGGCGGAACCGAAGATAATGACCACACTGGATGTATATGCGAATCTGATCTCCTCATATACATGAAAACTCCCCCTCAACGTGTCACCGGTCTTCAAAAAATGTGATCGTGAAATAATCCGCTAAATACGAGAATACGCTCAATCAGAAATTTATAAAAAGTCCCCATCGACATGAGTGTATTCATCAATCGCCCAAAATTTCTACATTTTCTTTTTGACAATATGAATTATGGAATTCAAATATTTTTATAGTTCTTGTTCTTCTTTGTTTTGTTCACCTTTCACCAAAAAAATGTTTACTACAGGGGTTTGACTTTGTTTAGAGTGAGGGTCCGAAATTTTACTAATGGGGGTTTGAATTTGGTTTAAAATGGGTTCAAGTGGGTTAAAGAATTGGATTTACTGTTTGGGTTTAATGTATTGGATTCGTATGGGTTTTGTTGGGCAATGATTTGGGCCTGATTGGGTTAAATTGGGTTTAATGGGTTTGGACGGATTTGAGTTTGGGGTCCGAAGGTTTTGGGTTTAGGCCCGGATTTGTGCTTTACGTTGACTACGAAGTCAAATCTGACTTCGTCTTCTTCACTCGACCACCCCGTCGGCGTCTCAACCATTCACGATCATATTTTCTGCAGAAATCAACCGACTGAATGTTGTTTTACCCTATGCAACAATCAACACATTATCTTCTTCTTCGATCTGATCTCAAACCCAGCGAATGCAAGCAAACGTTCCGATTCATTCCGTCTGATTTTAGCACTAACAACGCATATCCAATGGTACAATCATATATCGCCTTGATTCTTTTGGCGTTACCGATTGTTTCACAAACCCATCCGAATTTGGTATCAAGGTATCCGATTTATTGACTGCAAAGTCAACATCCCTTCGTATACGTTCCACCCTTTTCGTTTATCGTCCCTTCAATCTGTTTTCTTCAATTTTACAATCTGTTTTCTTCAATTTTACATCCGAAGGCTTTTGCAATTTCCGATTCAGTTCCTATTTCTTTCGGCATGTCCAATTTCATCGTTCTCGTTTTCAGCATTTGGTTCCGAAAGCATCCATCCTTTCAGCATCTTCTTTTTCTCTCTGATCGACAACCACCGAAGATAGTCGTCCCAATCATATTCTGCTACCTAATTTCCACTTATTCACCATCGTCTCTTTTCTTCCCTTTCAGTGCTGACCATCGAGAGCAACAAACCACCGAAGGCAATCATGAATTTGGTTATCACTTTGTCGATTTCTCTTTTCACTACATTCAATTTCAGTCCGGGGATGCCAACGATCCTCCCAAAGTCACAGATGGAGTTCGTCACCGTTTTGACCTTCATCAGTGTACCAAATCAAATTCCACCCAGATCACTTGGTCATCAACAAATCCCAAACGACAATCTTTGAGGCCCAAAACCAGGTTACGAAGGTATTCAATAACACTTCCGGTTATCTTCAACTGTTTGATTTTCAATTGTGGTTTGACCATGATTGTCCATTTCCCACTCATGATCCGTTCATGAATTGAAAATTAGATGTAATCAATACCAACGATGAGGACATATGGAAGCATCCTGATATGTTTCCTTCCGATTCCATTCGATTGGAAAATTTTTATTGGTACTGCAAACCAAAATTGCAACCTGAAGATAGCATGTGAGATACTAGTAACCTATATGTGAAACAACTACTGGGAGCGGCACTAGGCACGCTTCATGTCAAGCCGTTGACTTTGAAGAGATGCAGAAGGAAGGACCGAGCTTGGAGGTTCAAAGCTACCTCCAAGCATTCACGAGAATTAATCAGAAGGCAGCAACCGGGTAGCAGCAGAAGGATTAGCAAGCCATTCGACCCAGGGAAGTGGAAGGAGCATGTGGACAATAAGGGGACGATGGTGACTGAAAATCAGCAGAAACAAATGGCGTACGATCCACCGTAGCTGTAGTAGGAGTACCACGTCTGGCTGAAGACGTTAAACTTAGCGCTTGTTGGGAGGCAACCCATCGTGTCATAGGTTAGGTTTTATATTTCTTAGAATTTAATTAGGAAAATACATCGATCTTTTGCAGGTATTAGTGGTCTAAAATAAGTGTGGGGTCGTGTGAGAAGTTTTTAAGATTTTGAAGACCGCGTCGTGGGTTTTTGAATTACGCGACGCGGGGTCGTAAACCAACCCGATGTGCAGGGGTTGATTTGGTGACATGCGCGATGCGCAAAGCGTAAATGCGCGACACGGGAAATGATCAGTCGGTTTTCTCCTATATTAAGGTAAGCCGCGGCTCAACCAACCCTCACACGACTCGGAGCTCTGATCGACAAATTTCTCTCGTATTTTTTCTTGCTCATTTTGTTTCTACTACCAACGTACGCTATTCTAACTATCTATTAGTTGTTAAAACTAGCAATTAGGTAGTTAATTTTAGTGATTTGTCCAGAAAAGTTCAAAACTTAGAATCGCCAATGCTAACTCATAGGGTGTTTGCTTTGCCAAATAGAGACCCTAGATGAGTTAGTCGGCACTTAGGCTACCTTGTGGTATGATTGGATCGAGTTTTAGCAGGTTAAATCGCGAGTTTGGATTGGGGTTTTGAAACAGCCGCACGCCGCGCCGCACCCTTGCTCTTGGGCCGCGCCGCGGTGCGGTGGGGAAGAAAAGGACTAATTTTGCAAAAAAAAAAATTTGTGGCTATGTGTCTTTTTGCAAATGATGTTTAGGTTAGATCACCCTTTCCTCCAGTTCCCTGAGGGACTTGCTAGCTCCGCGGAGTACATCTCGCAGAGAGACGCACTGACTAGTTGCCGGGTCCTCGAGGCGACAGTTATCGACCGGGATATTTTGAGAGACGCAGGACTTTGGGGTGCGATTGAGCCATATTTACATCGCACCTGGACTCTCGGGGAGGGATCGTTTACGTGCCGTGGCTGGGACAGGATTATGGCCACGGATGAGGACGTGGTCTACACCGAGTTGCTGCTGGAGTTTCTCTCCACTATCCATTTTGCACCTCGGGCGTCAGACCAACGGTCTAAGATAGTTCGATTTCGCTTGGGGGGTGAGTAGATGGAGTGCAACCTCCGCAAGTTCGGGAGGCGAGTCGGCTTATATATTCCGGCGGATCTCCAACACCGCCACTTCACCCAATTCTTTGGGGCTTGTACCCAGGGGCAGTCGGACAGGGCTGCCAACATGGAGGTTTGGGCACCGCTGTCCAACGTCATTTACGAGGCAGGGACCTCCCGGGAGAGCCACCTTCAAGACCCACTCCACCGCCTCATGCACCGTATCGTCTCCACCTCCATCATGCATCGGGAGGGGGGCGAGAAGGTGTCGGGTGACGACATGACCTATTTTTGGGTTCTCCTGGACCCCTCCAGATTCCTCCACCTTCCATTTGCCCTCGCAGTCGCCCTCTCCACCCACTCGACGGGAGCTTCTGCCAGCAGTCCGCTGGCCCGGGGGTATTTCATTACCCGCCAGGCCCGCTCATACGGGATCCTCACTGCTTCCGTGGCCGCTTCTTTGACCGCTCTGCCTCCGTCTCGCACTACGGCACGCACTCTGGAGAGGATGAGGCTCATCGAGCAGCAGCGTCCGGGGCAGTTCATTCGAGCGCCGACGGAGACGACAGAGGCGGGAGGCACCCGCCGAGCCAACACCACAGCCACAGCAGGAGGACCTGGCAGCCAGGGTTGCCAGGATCGAGGACCTGGCAGCCAGGGTTGCCAGGATCGAGGACCAGCTTGAATGGATCGGGGAGGTACTTCTACAGATTGCATCAGCTCAGGGCCAGCATCCCCAACCATTCCCAGCCAGGGCCCACGATCATGAGGCTGGACCCTCCAGGCCACCTGGTGGTGATTGATGTACTTTTTCTTTCTTTCTTTTTACCTTTTTTTGGATATATGTACAAAACTTATGGCACCACTATCTGTATCTTTGTTTATATTCTATTTGTCATGTTTGTTTTAATTTCTTTGTTGAGTCATGCATGATATACCAAATGAGAAGGAGTTGTCTCAGACAAGTGTGGGGTCACCGTGCCCCCTCCATTTGTCTCGACCACCGGCGTGTTCACTGTAGCGCTACAACTCCAGCATACGAAATCAAGGATCCGTTTGTTTGCAATTATACCTGTGATACTGAGCACCAAGCAACCTATCGTCCAACAGGGGGTAACTCTTTCTCCCTTATGCTGAAATTTTTTTTTGTACAACGGGGACATTGTACGATTTTAAGTGTGGGGTGTGGACGGTCCTTCCTTCTGCATCTTGCCACCTAAGATCGTCAATTTTTGCAGAAATGATCAATTTTTGCAGAAATGATCAATTTTCAATATTTTTAATAATATTTTTCAAAATTTTTAATAAATTGCAATTTTGAAATGAATGGTTTGTGATTGTGATAGCACTGGTGTTTTTCAAGAAATACTGTTTATTTGTGATCATGCTATTAGTTAGTCAAATAAGTTGAGTTTTACGAGTTTACAAGATTGAGCTGTTTTAGGATTGGAATTTAGGAAGGAAATGTCAATCTGTAGCCTTTGTTGTTCGAGCCGGTCAGTCTAAAATGGGTGGGACTTATGCACCTTGCCACCTAAGATCGTCTGGTCTAGGATGGTATTTCTGAAAGCTCGTTACATGGACAACATCGAAAGTCATGGACAATTCCTTAATGGCCTTTAGAATCTGAATGAGTAAGTACACTTCATGTAGATAGAAAGTTTGTAATCAAGGGTTCTCTAGAAAGCCGTGAATTCCAAAGAACAATTCAATTATGTTTTCGCGAACTATTCCACTCTAGCTCATAGGGCAATAAGCTTTGAAACTGAACACAGTCAAAAATTGTTTGAGTCTTTATTATAATTTGTTAAAAACTCTCTTGCTAGGGGACAAGCAAGGCACAAGTGTGGGGTGATTGACAACGCCTAGTGATATCAAGTATTTTAGGCGTTGTTCAGCCTTGTTCTTGATGAAATTATATCAGATATATCTTGGTATTCTCACTTTTCATGCCAGGACTTGTTTGGAGGAAAAGAATGGAAACAGGGACTAAAAGCGTGCAAAAGGAAGAAGTTTGGAAAAGAATGAAAAATCAAGGAAACACGTATGCGCGCCGCGGATCTATGAAACGCGCGATGCGGGCTTAAGGCGGTGTAACACATTCAAATGCTGAAGAAACGAGATCTGATAAGTACGCGCGCCGCGGAATCCACAAAAGCGCGGCGCGGCCTCGAGAAATTTGCAACTATAAATAGAGGCATTTACAGCCGAAAACCCTAGCAAAGACCGGGTGTAAAATCGTCCTTGAAGCTCTTTGACTCCAAGATTTCGTTCCAGCAAGTTCTCAATTGGTATTTTTTATGTTTTGGAATGTATTTTCAGTTAGTTAGATAGTTGTAAGCTTTGGTTTGTATCTTTGGGAGTGACCACCATTGATATCAAGCTTAGGTTTCTGATTTAGTAGTCTTTAGTTACTGTTTTGATGTTTGGATCTGAGTTTGATGAATGAGAATCATTCGGTTATGAGTATTATTGGTATTTTGATGTTTTAGATGTTTGATTGTGTTTTGATTGTTTGAATTGTGTTTGAATCTTGCTTTGACCTTGGTTGGAACTGTTTTCCTTTACTGAAATCAGTAGCCAATTAGGTTAGTTTTGGGCATTGAACTCTAGCTAGTAGCTGTTCAGTCAAAACCCTAGTTATTAGTTAGGTTATGCTTTGTTTGGTTTGGATGCCTTTGTTTGCTTCTGATTCAGAGATGCACTCCTGATTTCAGAAAGTGACTAGGTTAGTTTGAGTTGGGTTAGCTTATGCTTAGCTTGACATTGGTTAGTGATTGCTTGTTGGTAGTTGAGAACTTAGAAATCAGGTCCTCCGACTGTAGCGTGACACTACTAGTTGGTAATCTGTTATCTGGTCTAACCACGAAGCTCCTGCGGATCGACCCTGACTACCACTGTACTAGTGTGTGTGTTAGGTTTTCTTTATTTTTGACCGCACGACGACCAAGGTGTGTCACTCGATCCATGTCTGGTTTTCAATGGCAATCCTGTTTATCTCGAGAATCTTCCTGTACTCCTCTTCCCTTTCTCGATTGACTTGCTCCATGTGAGGAGCAATCTGAATTTCTTTTACCAAAGGCCGCGAACTGGAACCACCTGCTTCAGTTGTTATTGTAGTTCCGAAGATGGGGCCAGCTTTTGAGGGAATTGGAGGAATAAAGGGTGGTCTACCCAAGATTGTTGGTTGTTGTTATGTTGTTGTTGTTGTTGTTACCAAGGCTTCGGAGGTTGTGGTTTCTTCAGCTTGAGACCCAAGGACTTCTGATTCTCCCCCTTGTGAAGGATGAACATCATGTTCACCCTAAGCAGTTAGCTGGTGTCTGCCTCTTTCAGCCTGCGATCTCTCCATTTTTAAGGAGACGTTGATCATAGGTTGAAGGGTGGTCTTCAGCTTTGTGACTACATCGGTGATGATCGCTTGATTTGTGGTTCGGAGTTCATTGACAAAGGTAGCCACTGCAGAGGATGATAATTCCGCAGTGAGCTCTTCCACACGTTTGTGGGCATCAGACAGGTGTTTGGCAAACCCGACTCAGTTGATGTCCTAAGATCATGCAGCTCATTAGTTACTTCAAAGTTAGATAACTCCATTTTTCTCACCAGCTCCTCAATTTGTTTATCATTTTGCGCCTTAAGGAGCTGGTGCTTCTCATTCATCTGCTCAACCGCTGTATTGAGCTTCCTTTCAATGGCCCTCTGGATTTCTATTTGTTTCTCCATAACACGTTGTTCTGAAGCCTTGACCAATTCTTCCATTTTCCCGGTCAAGGATTTTTGGACCTCAGCAATCAGGTCCTCAACACCAGCTTCATGCTTCTTTGTGGGATTGAAGCCAGTGTTGGTTTGTAGCAAAACTTCCAGTTTTCGATTGAGGATTTTATATTGTTTACCCAAGATGAAGTCTGTATCATCCAGACCTTCATCATCGTTTTCTTCAATGGCGATTGGTGCCACGTGAAAGGCAGCCACGGCCTCTTCGGTGGATGGGGGTTGTGAAGAAATTTTGGCTTCGAAATCCAAGTCATCTTGGAATGGATAATCCGGCAGGGATGTATCCAGACCAGTTGTGGAAGTGTTCAAAAATGGATCCGAAGCGGATGAAATTATTAGTGTTTCAATGGAGGTTGACTTTGGTGGTGAAGGAGGTGGCACTTCGGATGAGGGTGTGTGGATGGTTGTCGTTTGTTGAGCACTTGTGGTAGGAGAAGGTGGTGGAGTTGTTGTATGAGGAGGTGTATAAGGTCTGGTTGTTTTTGGTGGTGATTGTGGTTCAGTAGTGTCTGGTGGAGTGGATGGTCTTGTTTCATGGATCGGTGAGGATTGGGGTCCTTCTTCTTCTTCTTCTGGAATGGCTTCGGGGTTTTTCTCAGTCTTCGAAGGCTCATCCACAATGGTCAATTTCCTTGACCGCTTCGGTTGTTTTCTTTTTGGAGTGGTCTGCTCCGAAGCCTTTCTCTTTTTCTCGATTTTCTTTGGACCACTTGGTCCACCAGCTGTTTTCTTCTTGCCCTTAGCTTTTGTTTGGGTCTTTGCTGCTGCAGTCTGAATCCCTTCCTGAGTAATATCACGTACAGGGTATGGAATAATAAGAGTATTCCTGTATATGTTTACCTCATTGCACTCCAAGGGCACTTTAGAGAGCATAGCCTTAGGAATTTGAGCACAGAAGGTTGCTGGTTCTTCATCAAGGGCAGGAATTGCGATTGGAGTGAATTTCATCTTAGCGAGTGAGGGTTCAGGAACATACCCTGTTTGCTGGTAGTGTGCATATACAACAATCGCCCAAAATCTGGGATTTGCAATTTCTGTTCCCTTCAGGCTATGGTTTATGTAGGAGCAGAAATCAGCCCAGAGAATTTATACGAAATCTACTTTGACATCATAGTAGATTCCATAGAGGAGGCCTTGGAATGCAACGCTTGCTGAGTCCAAGCCAGAGGTTCTTCTAGAAAGACATCTAAGGAAGATACTGAAGAAGTATCTCCAGAGATCAGGAAGTTGATTTTTCTTGAAAGTGCTGATCCTTTCAAGCAGGGGTTCATACCCCATCTCGTTGACCATGGCAACCAGTTGATCAGAAGATGGGACCACCATTTCCTTCGAGTTGTAGACTGGAAGATGAAGAGCTTCAGCAAACTTCTCCTTGGTCAGTTGTATCTTCTTGGTCTTACCCTTTGAGTCGATAGCCTCATAAAACACATATTTGCCTTGGTTGTTGGAGTCAAATAAGGCATTAGATGTGTAGTGAGCCCTGTGAACCAGAGTCGCATGAACAGAGGGAGTACAAGTGAAAGCATAACCAAGAACAGACCTTTTTAGAGATTCCACCAACGCATCAATCGGTTGAGGGTAAAGCTTCAGATCGTTCCGGAGAACCAGATTAGCAGACTGGTTCTTGAGAACGGGGATGGTGAATGCTTCAGTTGTTTGAGATGATGCTTCAGCCATTGTTGAAGTGTTTGAGGAAGACGAGTGAACTTAGGGTTCTTGAGAGAATTTTGCAGAGGAGTTCTGAGAGTAATGATCGCGTAAAGAGATGAACAGAAGGGTCGTGAGGTATGTATAGTATCCGTGGTCCCAAGGCCATTTAATGCGAGTGGCAAACGGTCCACTAATGGTATGACACATCAGCACCCGACGTTCCACTTTTCCTGCAAAAACATAACCGTACGTCTGTCAGTCGTCATTATTTAAAATTGAACCGCCATATTCACACGATCTTCTTGTTAGGATTTGCCACGTTAGTCTTAGTGACAGCTGTGTAACAACGGTTATTAAATTCAAAAGAATGTTTGTCTCTGAGATAATCATAAATGTGGAAATCAATTGAGCAATAAGTTGTCTTCGGTTCTTTGAAGAAAATTATGACCGTTATAAGTGCTCTTCGGAGTGAAGACATAAAGTTATGATTAACTCCGAAGGGTACTATTTTTCACTTCGGTGGATAACATGTGTTTGTGAAGTATTTGTTTGGACACCGAAGTTCATTGGTTTTCCTTAGATGTTTTGATTTTACTTTTGAGTCATGCAATATGACATTTATCCTTAAATTCCTGAATATTATGAAATGATGATTTAACAAGTTAATGTTTAGAATCATTCGAATCATGTTGGAAGTCCATTTTTCATTTCAAAGTTTGTTTGATATAATATCAGTCATGAATGTATAAGTCTAATCACCCCAACGTCAGCTTGATTTCACATTTTGCAACATGATTTGTATTCTGCTTTTGTGTTTCAAATTTTTCATACGTAATAATGCTAACATTCTATGCATTTGAAATTTAAAGAACTTATCATTCATGAATTGAACATCAGAAGTGTTTTTATAAATTGGATTGTTTTTGATAAACCTTTTTGAAAATTTATTCCATTTCATCAATTGAAGTGTTTGGATAATGAGCTCTGATGACAAGCCTTTGAGCTTCGTACACCACTCCAACTTTATCATTTAAGATAGACTACTTGAAATGTTCATATTCTCTACAAAGTACTCGACTATGTTATAGGAGCTCCCTGTATTGTTATTTAAAACAGATGAATACGCCTTTGAGTGCTGATTTCTTTTTCTTTTTGCACTCCCTAATTATCTTTTTGTTTTGCCTGTTGTCTTTGAGTCTTTTGACAAATTGTTTTCTGTTTATCTTTTTGATGATTTTCAATTTTTCCTTTTTATCTTTTCAATTTTGGATTTCCTTATCCGAAGATGCAAAATTTTCACCATCTAGTTTCTTCTTGGTGCTTTTTTGGTTTTAGTTTTATACAATCCTTGAGTGTGAAAAGCTTCTTTTAGTTCAATTTTGTACCATTAATGAAAAGTATATTTAAATTTGCTTATCAGACAATGTTGGTACTATTTTTGATGAAAACTTCGGAACACTCGAGTTATCCTGTGTAGTTTTGAGGCTACAAGATTAATTTGAAGTTGAAGTGAGTCAAGTTCAGAAGGGAGGTTAGGATTAGACATTTTGTTAAAGATATTGGAATCAAACAAGACTTCAAATTGTAAAATGGCCTTGACCTTACTCTGAAGTCTGTTTCCTTACCAATGTTTCAAGTCGATTCCCAAATGCCTTTTAGTGCAGTAAGGCATGATTATCAGAATCTAAAATCAAAGTTTTGTCCTTTAGTTGATTGATTCAAGACAGTAAGGATAATCTTTGCCATTATGCATCCAACTTTTCTCAAAACATAATGTATATGTATAAGAACCTTTATTTTTCTTGTTTTTGATTTTTCTTTTGCTTAAAACTTTTTATGATTATCCTTGAAGAGTGAAGTCAAAATATGTTTAAATGAGTTTTTCCATTTTCATGCTTTTATTTGACAGAAAATCTTGCTCCGCAGAGTTCCGAAGTGATATTTTACTTCGGAGTGCTGCGGTGAAATTCTAAGTGATTTTTCTTGTTTTTCTCTGATGAGCTTCGAAGCGATGAAACTCTTCGGAGCGCTGCGGTGTTTTGTGATTTTACAAATTATCAAACTGAAGGAAGGAGTGATAGTAAGCAAATCTGAGATTTATTGAAGAGTGGATCCATCTATCATTCCAAGTCCACGAACTATTCTTGTGAATGCCTCTTCATTCAGTGCCTTTGTGAAGATATCTGCCAGTTGTTCTGTGGTGTGAACAAAGTGCACCTCAATGTTCCCCTCCTCAACATGAATTTTGATGAAATGATAGCGAAGAGCTATATGCTTTGTCTTGGAATGTTGAACTAGATTGTGACATATGCGAATTGCACTTTGGGAGTCACAGAACAAAGGTATTTTTCTCATGTTGATGGCATAATCTTTCAGTTGGCTTTGGATCCAAATGATTTGTGAGGTACATGCTGCGGCTGCTACATACTCTGCTTCTGCTATAGAGATAGAGACACAAGTTTGCTTCTTGGATTGTGGCATATACGAATTGCCAGTTGTTGAGTTTGGAGTGGTAATCTCTGGCTCCCCCAGGACTGTTGGATATAGGTTCATGATATTAGGGATTTCCTGTGAAGGTGAGGTAGGACTGTTGGCTCCCCTTGGACTGTTGTTTGGTTCCCTCTCAACACTTGCATTTCTTTCACTTCTGTTAGATGTCTCCCCCTCAACAGATGACGGTCTATGTACACTACTTGTGGAAGAATCATCAGGTACATCTGTGAGTTTGGTTAATTCTGATACATGGTTGTCAGGTGCACTGGCTTTAGAATCCATAGCCCTCACAGGTGGATCGAACAAAAGTGCGAAGTCTGTATCAAATGTAGTAATTGGATAAGCATCCACAACAGGTTTTGGAAATATGGATAACATGGGGAATGGATGCAGAGACTTCTTGATGTAGTAATCATCAAACCTTAGGTTGAAGGTTTCTTCGATTTTCGGGTTCTTTTGTTCATGACTCTGTAAGCTTTTGAGTCTTGAGAGTATCCAAGGAAGATTCCTTCTTCTGACTTATCATTAAACTTGGTCAAGTGATCCTTTAAGTTCAAGATGAAACACCTACAACCGAAGATGTGAAGAAATTTGACATTTGATTTTCTTCGGTTTAGCACTTCGTAAGGTGTGATATGAAATCGCTTGTGTATGTAGGATCTGTTTTGAGTAAAGCATGCAGTAGAAATAGCTTCGGCCCAGAAGTACATAGGCAAGTTTGCAAAATTTAGCATAGTTCTAGCTGCTTCACACAAGGAACGATTTCTCCTCTCCACAGCACCATTTTGTTGAGGAGTATAAGGTGCAGAGAAGTTGTGACTAATTCCTTTTGTTTTCAGGAATCCATCCAGAGTCTGATTCTTGAACTCCGAACCGTTGTCACTATGCAAAGTTTGGACTTTCTTGTTGAGCATCAATTCCATTTTCTTTATGAAGTTAATGATTTCTTCAGAAGCATCTGATTTGTTTCTTAGGAATAAAACCCAAGTGAATCTTGAATAGTCATCAACTATCACAAGAATATATTTCTTCTTTCCAATTGACTCAGCTGCTGATGGACCACATAAATCCATGTAGAGAAGTGATAGGGGTTCGGTGATTTTGGGATTGATCACTGTTGGATGCCGTTGTTTTGTTTGCTTGCCATGTTCACAAGCAGAACAAAGAGTGTCATTATCAAATTTGAGAGCAGGCATTCCTCGAACCAAATCCATAGCCACTAACTTGTTTAAGTCTTTGAAGTTCAGATGAGCAAGTCTTCGGTGCCATAGCCAGCTAACATCGGAGTTGGCTTTGGAGAGAAGACACAAAGATTGCCCACCAGTTACAGGCTTTAGATTCAAGGGAAACATCGATCCCTTCCTTTCAGATTTCAGCAAGACTTCTTTTGTCTCTTCCTTTGTGATTACACTCCCTTGGTTGTTGAATGTCACAACATTGCCCGTTCCAACCACCAACTGAGATATACTCACAAGATTGTGTTTTAATCCTTCAACAAATGCCACTCTGCTGATTGTGAATTGGCCATTTGTTATTTTTCCATATCCTCGAATTGGACAAGTTTCATTATTACCAAAGCGAACATTTCCAGCATCATCCAAAGTTCTGTAGTCCCTGAGATATTCCTTCTTCCCAGTCATATGTCTTGAGCAGCCACTATCCATGTACCATTTAGAATCATACCGCTCATTTGACATGACCTGCAGTTAATCAAGAAGGAGTTGGTACCCAATCAATCTTGGGTCCTCAGGGTAAGCAAAGGATTCTTGAATCCATTTTTCTATGGCCTCTTCAGAAATCTCATTTGCATTTAAATTGATCAGATTCTCCAAAGCCTCATGTGATGAGCAAGATTCCAAAGTATCTGAACATGATTCTGAAGATCTTTTTGTCAAATTAGATGAGCCCGAAGTGACTGACAGATTACAAATCTTCGGAACCCATTTTTGTTTGGAAGTGATTGACTTCGAGGATTTTGATGATTTCATTTTACTTGAAAGTTTTGAGTTCATTGAAGATTTTGAAGTTTTTGTTCTTGCAGTTAGGTTCTCTTTCAAATCATTCATTTTCCAATTTTTTTTTGGTTTTTCAATTATTGACTTTGTTGAAATTGAGCTGCACAGAGTAGAGGTACAAAGGTACTCTTCGTATGCCAATTTAAAGTCGTTTAGTGAAAGATTCTTATCTTTAAACAGATCCAAATTTTTTTCTAGCCACTGATGAAATGTATCTATCAAATTGTTTCCTTTTGAAAATGTTTTCTTTGTGGATTTTTGAAATTTTGGATTGGGAAAGTTAGGTTTTGTTGGTGTAAAAATTGGATTATCCTTTTGATTTTTGACTTCCGAATCCTTTGAGTTAAAGGGTTTTGTTCCAGAAGTAGACGTAATTGCTTCATTTTGTTTCAATCCTCCGAAGGGAGTTTTTCTCTTCACAAGATTTAGAGTTTGTTTTGACTTCAAGTTCACAACAATAGGTTTTTGAATTGGTTTAGTAATCATTATTGCTGGTTTTGATTTTTGAAGAATTTATGGTGTGTTCAAAATTTGAGGTTTCTGCAATGAAGCTTTGGTAGTTGAGTGTGTATCATTTGTTAAGTCTTTTGATTTTGAAATAGCTTTTTCTGAAGTTTGTGACAATGGTACACACTCACATGATTCCATTAATTGAAAAACATCCATTTTTGGAGCTGCGGGTTTTTACAACTCCTGAGTTTGTTTGTCATTTTGACTTTTGTAAATGTGATTTTCATTTTTGACATTCAAAAGATATGACATGTTTTTGGGAATCTTTTCCTTTTCATAAGAAAGACGATTGTATATGTTGTGACCATACAAATCTTGTTTTCTTATGTTGATTTTTACTTCCATTCTTTCATTCATTTGGTTTTCAATCATTTTGGAAGAGGAGAAGAATCCTTCCTCAGTTACAGAGGAGTTATCCTCTTCAAGAAATTTTTCTAAATCGTGTTCAACCAAGGCTAATCCTCCCGATTTCACAAAGATGGCATTTTTGAAATAAGATATCCTCGGATAGATACAAGCCACTTGTACTAGTCTTTTTGAATTGTCCTTAAGATAATGTTCATACGAGGCACACTCATCTGAAATTTGTAATTTTGATTTGACAATATCTGTGTTTTCACAAGTTATAATTTCACAAATAGCTTCTTCTTTTCCTTTGTTCTTCAAAGACAGTTGTGATATGTCTTTGGAGGGCAGTGCGGATGCGGAGGATGATTTTAATAAAGTTAATGATGAGCAATCAATTTCCTCCATATCCGAATCGCTTTGAGAATCATTCTCAGATGCAGTTTCAACAATAACAGTTTCTTTGTATTCAATTTGAGGAATGTTCTTTTTCAGGATTGGGATTTCTTGTGGTAATAATTTCAACAAATTATCAGCAGTGAGATGTTTTTCTACAGATATCAAACGATGTTTATACAAAGAGTTGGTCACTTCAGACCCAGATACTATAGATTCACACTCATAAGATATACTATCAACTTCCTTAAGCTTAAACTCAATAAAAGGTAATAGTTGTCTATGTTGAACATTGCACACATCAGCTGAATGATAGATACGTGTAATATGAGCATATAAACGTTTTTGCAGTTTCACAGAATATGTTTCGTTGTCTCAAAATTACATCATGATTGTTTAAAAATTTTTCTGTATTCTCTTCTAACAATGAGATTCTTAGATTGGACTTTTCTAGGGCTAGCTTCAAACTTTCTACTCTCCCCCTCAAGCTGAGAATCTCCTGCTCACTGAGTGTCTCCCTATTTTTCGCATCAATAAGCATTTTATGCATCATGGAACAATCACGAGTTATTTCAATTATGATAGGAGTTGATTGAGAAATAGGAATTTTAAAAGTTGAAAGGAGTTTGGATACCTGTTCGGGAATGGTCAGTCGAGAGTCATTCGCCATCAATCATATTTCCTCCTCATCATCTGAAGTGTCCTCAGACCATGTCTTCGGATCCTCATCATCAATCATCTCATTTATCTCAAAAGTCTTGAAACCAAGACCAGCAGTTGTTTCAACCTCCAACATCTTTTCTTCATTCATCTTCTCTGAATTGTCTTTTAGAAAGCTCTTACCGACATCATATGCCATGAAAGCACTATGAGTTGGCTTTCTCACTTCATCATCATCAGAGTCCGAAGACCAAACTTGATAGGATCCTCGATGATCATCAGCAGCCATCAGGGCTAGGTCTTTGGTTCTCACTCTAACTTCCTCCATTTTTCTTGCGTAGTATGCTTCATCCTTCACTTGTGGTTTCTTCTCATTTTGTTTGCGGAGCATGCAATCCTTCGCAAAATGATTCTTACCATGACAGTAGTTGCAGTCATAGCCTGAATCACCCGAGACCTTTTTCTCTTCAACTTTCTCTTTGGATGATTCTGAAGCCTGTTTTTCGGATGGCTTCGGGGTTGGAGATTTTGAATTTTCATCATTCGGAGTGAATATTTCTAGTTTGCGTTTGGAATTAAAGTTTGATTTGTTAAAGCTTTTGACAAATGGCTTTCCAGAGTTGTTTTTAGGGAATGGTTTCTTGAATCTACGATTGTTGGCGGCATATAGAGCAACAGTTTCACCATTATCATCTACCATGTAAGCAACAATGTCTTCATCTTCCTTTGAAACAAGGGCAAGTGGACCAGAACCAGCCATCTCACTTCTGCGACCTACAACATCTGGTTCGTGTGATTTTAGTAAGTTGTACAAGGCGGCCAGCTTGTACTTTTCAATATTTTCATAGGATTTAACCATGAGCATTATTGGTCTCCACTCCTTGCGAAGACTGTAGAGAAATTTGATGTTGATCTCTTGTTGGCTTTGTGTTTCCCCATATTTGTCTAAGGTGTAAATCATGTTGTTGAGACGTTCATAGCATGCTTCTAGGGACTCGTTTTCTTCTTGTTTAAAGTTCCCAAAGTCTGCAAGAATCTTGAACTTTACTGGTGTGAAGAATTTTATCTCCTCCAAAACGAAGTGCGAGATTATCTCACATCTCTTTGGCGGACTTCGCATCAGCAATGTGATGGCTAACATCAGGACCCAAACCACTTCGTAGTTCACGCATGGCCCTTTCATCGTTTTCAAGTTTCTTCATGTCTGCTGCATTAATAACTACAGCTTCTTCTCCATCGGGGACAACGAATCGACCAGCAATATCTGTATGAGGACCATCAGTTACAGACCTCCATAAATCTTTATCAAGCCCAATAAGATAGTCTTTCATTCTTCCAACCCAATAATCATAGTAAGAAGTTACTAGAACGGGGGCTTTGGTTGTAGAACCGATAAGGTTAGCATAGTTAAACATATTGGCATAAGTTTCTATGGAATCAGTCATTTTGATGGATTTCAACAGGATCTTTTCAGTAAAACGAGCAATAGAGATTTGCAACGGTTGCGGAAGACTAGATTTGAGAAACAATTCAAATCTAGAGCCGTAGAAATTGAATAACAGTTCTACTAACAAGTTTTTGAGTTGTCCTGCTCTGATACCACTTGTTGGGTGTTGAAATCAATTTAGATTTGAATAATGACTATTGTTCTAGCAGTTCTATGAGAGTTTATCAATCATACACGAATAATATAAAGCAATTAGATGAACAAGGTGATTTGAATAACTTATGCCGAATGCTTGATTATAACTTTAGGGTTTTACAATGGGGTGTTACAATCACATCCTACACGGTATGGTATCACTGATATTTATACTAGTTCAGTGATACGCATAGTACAACCTTTTACAGAGAATATCCTATCAGTGTACTATCCAATAGGATAAGAGATTCATGCACCACGTATTGTACTATACGTGTGCACACAAAAGGTTGACAGGCTGTGAAGCCTTCGGATCCTTCGTGCATCACACTTCAAAGTCTTCAGACTTCGGGGTCTTCTATTTCTTTATTACTTCAGAGGTATGTGCATGAGGACTTCGGATGGTTGGGCACTTCAGCACAAATAGGCTCAACATAATTATTCCATATTCTACTTGTGCAACTCCTTCACCTCAGTTTTTGCTTAGGTGATGACTTGTATCAATTGGTGTCCTAGCTATATTAGAATCACTGGAGTTGAATTTGTCAAGAATTTTGTCCACATAATGAGTTTGGCTTAATGTAAGTCCACTGTCAGTCCTCGTGATTTTCACACCCAGGATGACGTCGGCCAAACCCATAACTTTCATGTCAAACCTTACCTTTAACATTTTTTTAGTTGACTGAATCATTTTATCATTGCTACCAACTATAAGCATGTCGTCAACATAAAGACACAAGATAACCTACCCATCATTTGTGTTTTTAACATAAACACACTTGTCACATTCATTAATCTTGTATCCAGATTCCATCATCACATGGTCAAACTTCTGATGCCATTATTTTGGGGCTTGTTTCAAACAATATAATGACTTCACGAGTTTGCAAACCTTGGACTCTTGTCCTGGGGCAACATACCCTTCTGGTTGTTCCATGTAGATTTCCTCTTCTAAATCTCCGTTTAGAAAAGCAGTTTTGACATCCATTTGATTACTTCAAGGTTCCTAATTGAGGCAATGGCAAGTACTAGTCTGATGGACGTTATACGTGTCACTGGAGAGTACGTATCAACATAATCTAGGCCATTTTTTTGTCTATAGCCCTTTATTACTAGCCTCGCCTTGTACATGTCAATGGAACCGTCGACTTTCATTTTCCTCTTGAAAATCCATTTATAGCCTAGTGGTTTGCATCCAGGAGGCAAATCCACTAGCTCCCATGTATGGTTTTGCAAGATGGAATCCATTTCGCTTTTGATTGCCCCTTTCCATTGAGGTCCTTTAGAAGAAGTGACTGCTTCACGAAATGTTTGAGGTTCTTTCTCAACCATATAAGTATAGAAATCATCGCCAAATGATTTCTCTACTCGTGCTCTTTTGCTTCGTCGAGGCTCTATGTCCTTTTCTCTTGCTTCTTCATGCGAAGATGCATCATGTGCATTCGATGTCGGAGCACTTGTCTCAACTTTATCAAGACACGGAAACACTGTTTCAAAGAACGACGCATTTCTTGATTCCATTATTGTACCCTTGTGAATATCAGGTATTTTAGAATCATGTACTAGAAACCGATAAGCATTACTGTTTTGTGCATACCCAATAAATATGCAATCAACAGTCTTGGGTCCGATCTTTACAACCTTAGGGGTAGGTATAACAACCTTTGCGAGACACCCCAACACTTGAAGGTATTTGTAAGATGGTTTTCTACCCGACCATAACTCGTATGGTGTTTTATCTTTTTTCTTCCGGGGTACCTTATTTAAAAGGTAATTGGCTGACAATACAGCTTCCCCCCACATTGACTGGGGTAACCCAGAACTAAGTAACATGACATTCATCATCTCTTTTAAGGTCCGATTTTTCCTTTCTGCAATGCCATTTTGTTGTGGTGAATAAGGTGCTGTAAGCTCATGTATTATGCCATGAATTGCACAAAATTCTTGAAACGGTGATACATACTCACCTCCACGGTCACTTCGTAGTACTTTAATCTTTTTGTTGAGTTGATTCTCAACTTCACTTTTATATACTTTAAACTTGTCTATTGCTTCATCTTTTCTCTTAAGTAAATAAGCATAACAAAGTTTAGTACAATCGTCAATAAAAGTGATAAAGTACTTATTTCCACCTTTGGATGGAATCGACTTCATGTCACACACATCGGAGTGTATTAAAGCAAGGGGTTCGGTAATCCTTTCAATGAGATTTGAACGATTTCATGTTAATTTTGATTCAACACATGTGTTGCATTTGTATTTTGAGTCAATAGTAAAGTGTGGTATGTGGCCGAGTTTAATTAAACGTCGAAGAGTATCAAAATTAACATGTCCTAATCTAGCATGCCATATATTTGAAGAATCAAGCAAGTAAGTAGAAGAGTTATTTATTGCATTAGTACTTGGCTGAATAGCCATTACACACAATTTAAACATGCCCCTCTCGGCATACCCCTTGCCTACATACACACCACTTTTAGTCAATACAAATTTATCCGACTCAAAAACCAAGCGAAAACCATGCTTGTTCAACAACCACCCGGAGACCAAATTCTTTCTAATATCCGGGACATACAACACATCATTCAACGTCAGCTCTCTTCCCGACGTCATCTTCAACACAATCTTTCCAACACCTTGGATATCGGAAGTCGCCGAGTTCCCCATGAAAAGCTTCTCACCATTGTCCACAATTTTGAAGTTTCGGAACCACTCACGATTGGAACAAACATGTCGAGTGGCTCCCGTATCAACCCACCATTCGTTTGGATTAGATTCCACGAGATTGACTTCAGAGATGACCGCGGAAATATCGATATCAGACACATCGCGGGTTATTTGTTCCACAACATTTGCCTCCTTAGCTTTTTGTCGCTTTGGAAGCTTGCAATTTACAGTCCGGTGCCCGGGTTGCTCACAGTTGTGGCAATTACCTTGAAACCTCTTTTTGAAGTTTCCACCCTTCGCCCCCAAGTTGGCACCTTTCCTTTGCTTTTGGAATTTGCCTTTAAAGGACTTGTTCTTCCCGGAAGATTGACCATATTCAACCACGTTGGCTTTTTCAGAAGTAGAACTAATATTGCTACTCTTTTGAGCAACCTTATTGTCTTCCTCGATTCGGAGTCGAACAATGAGGTCCTCAATGGTCATTTCCTTTGGTTTATTCTTCAAATAATTCTTAAAATAAACCCAAGATGGGGGTAACTTCTCGATTATAGAAGCAACTTGAAAGGTCTCACTTATCACCATACCCTCGTCATGGATATCGTGTAAGAGGACTTGAAGTTCTTGGACTTATGTCATTACCGGCTTACTATCATTCATTTTATAGTCTAGAAACCGGGCAACCACAAATTTCTTGGCCCCGACATCTTCGGTTTTGTATTTTTTGTCTAATGAGTCCCATAGTTCTTTAGCTGATTTTGTTACACAGTATACATTATAAAGTGAGTCCACAAGACCATTTAGAGCATAGTTCCTACACAAGAAATTGGAGTGTTTCCAAGCGTCGAGCGCACTCACGGCTTGGACATCCGCATCTTTAGTGAGTTGAGGGGCCTCCTCGGTCAATAATCGCGCAAGATTCAAGGTAGTGAGGTAGAAGAACATCTTATGTTGCCATCTCTTAAAGTGCATACCGGAAAACTTTTCCGGTTTCTCCGCATGATTACTCGACATGGTAATCGTTGGAGTCCCTTAGGGAGGAGGGTTTGTTTGTTTTGTCGGATCAGAAGTTCCAGTTGTCATGCTATATACACAAACCAAAATCGTAAGTGTAATCAATGTTATTAAGAAAAATGTTTCTGGAAAACAAATTATCAAACTGTAAAGAATCATTTAAACAGAAACTAGATGGTAAAAGTTTGAAGCCTTGAAAAACAGAAAACTGTTACTGGAAAACAGTTTCTGAATTGCAAGAATTAATAGCAGAAAAAAAATTTCGTTGTTCGTTTGGCACAAACAAATTTGTTTTAAGACTGTTAGGAAAATATATACCGAAAATGCCAAAGAACAAGGAAAACGAGATTAGTTGCTGAGGCCTGTGTTTGACATAGTTTCCTTATAACAAATTCGCCCCGTATGGGTGTTTGTTTCTCAGGATACAACAGCGGAAAGCAATTCTTCTAGATTGCCTGAACCGTCACTAGACCCGGATTATACCTTGTTTATAACAAGAGAACGAAGTGCACGTAGAAGTTAAGAAGAAGAGAGAAGCGTTTCATTGGTGTCTTCCATCAGATGCTCGAGTGCTGTTTATATAGCACAAAACATAACTGACGCGAATTAATCACAGAAAATATAACTGAAAATTAAAGTCTGTTTAATACCCAAATCAAAACCGAAATCGGTTTTAATGGTATTAAATTTTTAGTTACGAACCGTTATGAAAAGAAAAAATATTTGCAAAAAGGTCCTTGAACTTTTTTGGTCGACCGGTGGTGCATTCGTACCCGCAAGACACGCGCTTGCACACAAGTTCAGTGAACCTAACCCAATCTGGTTCGCATTTGCACCCCCCTGCGCGCGCAAGAGAGAGCCTTTGTGCTTTAAGTATTACAAAGCATGAAAGCCTTTTGACTTATAAACTCACTTCCTTTTAATTCCCCCACCAATGTGGGATGAGTTAAAACTCATTAACTCATTTTCCAACTTCCTCACTTTGAGATACAATTTCTCATTCATCTTAAATTGTTTTATGGAAAAACTGAGGAAAACCCATTTTATAAAATTAATTTTCCAACAAATGGTACATGGGAATAACGAATCAATGAAGTCCCAAATAAATATATCAAATAAGCTTTCATAGCATTGATCTCAACTGAATATGAAATATTGGGTTCTATTTTAAGATAGTGTTGATCAAATTAAGTTTCAACTCTTTTACAAATTACCAAAACGAATAATGGTTACCAATTTGTTTCATCTTCCTTTATGTTGGGTAAAACGAATGATTTCACTTGGGTAAAAAAAACATCATCTAAAAGTATGTATTGCCCGCTGCGAAAACATATTCGTCGCCCACCATAACTATATTTTCTTATAAGTAGCAAAAATTGCTGAAATGATATCTGTATTATACAAAAAACCGCTTATTTGATCCAAATTTGAATTTTGTTACGTTGGTCGTCCTTAATGTTAAAAAAACTTGTACGTTTGATCCATTTGACTAAAAAAACTAATATCTGCTTATTTCAAGAAAACTAATCTTTGAAAGAAAACTAACCACTATAAAACGTAAATTGTATCGATTTTACAAACAAAGATTAGAAAACAGTCTATATTTCTCATTAAATAACGACATGTTTCCGAAATAATCTAATTGATAAAAAAAACTAATCGGTAAAATGAACCACATCTCCGTAGGAACACTATTCATTGAAACCACTTATTCGTTGCCACCGTCGCATCGCATGGGTACGCACCTAGTCATTATATAATACATTTATAAATTACAACCACATTAATGCATCATTAATGCATCAATATCTAAAAAATTTAAGATAATACAACCTTTGTATGCACACTTACATCACCAGCGTATCATTTTAACTATTTATATAAAACTTTATACATAAACAAAAAAACGCGAATGAGGGAAACACCAAAATTTTGAAAATCAAATAAATCGTCCTTTCATTTTCTCTCCCTCACTTGAACTAGGGAGGAAGCCAAAATACCACCGGACCATTATTGGAACCTGTGTTCATTTGAAATTTGAAATGCCCATATTCTCTCTCTCTCTCTCTCTCTCTATAACCGGTTTCTGTTGTATATACCTCACCACCATGAAACCGTAGTCGTCATCATCAACACAACCACCACCATGCTTTAGCCGTCAATCCTCCAACGCTACCATGTACACAAATAAAACCAATAGCTACCGCACAAAAACTTACAACTTACCGAATCAACTCTCTCCACCAGTGAAATCGACGGACTCCATCATTGTCGATGTTGCTTCCAACTCGAAGAGGTAAACATGAAACTATCTGCTCTTTCACTCTTTTATCTCTTCTTTTTGATGATTAACATCTGGGTTTTATCTAATTTGGTTGTGTTTGGGTTTTTAGTGTTGGGAAAATGGCATCAATAATCCCTACAAACCTCCCAAAGACAATAATAGAAAAATAAACTGAACACAAGAATATACGTGGAAAACTCCAAAACCGGAGAAAAACCACGGGCCTCCAGAGAGAAAGATCCACTATATGATAAATTGTTGCAATCACATAGACTAATCTCTCAAGCCACCCCCCCCCCCCCAAATTACACCCACACTCTCAAAATTTTAACTAATACTTTCACCACTCTAAAATAAGAGAAAGAAAGAAATAACCAAACACTTATAGTGTATTGTTGGTTGGGGTGCTTTGAAACCAAAGCCTTGGTCCTTATTTATAAGCTTGGAGACCTCCCAAGCTTTCATCCTTCTAGCAATGTGGGATGGGAGCTCTTCTTTCATTTAGCCAAAAAAAACCAGCAAATCTCCACCTTGGATAAATGAAAGAAAACCGCAACCACATAAAGGAACATCATCTTCATCAACGATCATAATTCTAAAGGCATAGAATTATCATACTCCACCATAAGAAAGTATCACCACTTAGAATAAACCATCCTAAGAATTTCACCTCGACACATGTTGAAAAACCTGCTGAAATTTTATGGTGCAACTTCCACTTGGCATACCCGGCAGTTCATCAGCCATCAACATAACTTCACCACACATCTTGCATTTATGTCAATCCAATGCCCATGTGCAGTTCCCCCTCTAACAGAAACACATCCCTTTTCATGGTATCACGGGCATACCATAGGGATGACACAACTCAAAAGAATTCATCACCGTCAGTAGCGACGGAGATACTGTTAGCTGTATCGGAGCCTTTTGTCGAACTCGCTGCTCCACCTGGACAATTTCTCTTGACATGCCCAGACTCTCCACACTTCCAGCATACCGGAATCTTCTGGGAGTGTTTATTCTTCTCGTTCCTGCATACCATAGCCATTCCTTCTGACGAAGCATAGTTGCTACTTTCCAGTCGTTTCTCCTCAGACAAGAGTTTACCACTAACATCTGCATACTTCAGGGTCTCTTTCCCATACATCAAAATAGGCTTCATATGCTCATAGGAAGATGGTAAAGACAGTATGAGTCTTAAAGCTTTATCCTCATCTTCAGTCTCCACTCCAATAGCCTCCAGTTCTGACACGATGTTATCAAGAACACTTAGAGGATCTGAGATTTTTGTATCTCCACTCATACGAAGAGTATGAAATTGCTCATTGAGATACAACCGATTCGAGATGCCTTTTCCTTGATACAACTCCTCAAGCTTCTCCCACAAATCTTTTGCCGTTGCAATCCCATGCACATTTGCAAGAACATTCTTTGCTAGAAACAAACGAATAGCAGTTGCCGCTCTCAAATCTAGATCTTCCCATTCTTCATCATCGACTTTACTGGCTCTGGCTGAATCATTGCTAGAAACGGGGACAGGTCTCCCCCTCAACGCCTTGTGTAACCCAGACTGAATCAACACATCCTTGACTTGAACTTGCCACAAACCAAAGTTGATTCTTCCGTTAAATTTTTCTACATCAAACTTCATGGGACTGTATTTTGTCATCGTATCCGTATCTCAAAAACAGTATTGTATACTAGAAAAATATGCACCAGACCTATACGCAATACACTCAATAAAGGATTCTCAGGTAAGAGTGGAGGGTCACAACGGACACGCTTAAATACCAATCTTTCCTAGACAGAACCTTCTTCAGATATATACGTATTTACAGCCCGCATATAATTCTATCGTACACAAAACGGTTAGTCGAATCCTCGTTTCTGATGTGGAAGATCAGAAAAAGCTGCAACCACAGAGCATACTCCGAACCTTCAAAGTACCGAGACAACTCCAATACGATTTATAGAAATTTGTTTCTGATGTGGAAGATCAGCCAAAGCTGCAACCACAGAGCATACTCCAATTTCTAAAACCAATACCTCCTCCAAAACCTGAAGCTCTGATACCACTTGTTGGGAAAATGGCCTCAATAATCCCTACAAACCTCCCAAAGACAATAATAGAAAAATAAACTGAACACAAGAATATACGTGGAAAACTCCAAAACCGGAGAAAAACCACGGGCCTCCAGAGAGAAAGATCCACTATATGATAAATTGTTACAATCACATAGACTAATCTCTCAAGCCACCCCCCAAATTACACCCACACTCTCAAAGTTTTAACTAATACTTTCACCACTCTAAAATAAGAGAAAGAAACCAACATTTAGTTCTGTCTTATAATGTTTTGAGATGAATTTTTCTGGGTCTGATTTGGGTTTTGCATCATATCGAGTTGGGATAAATCTTTGTTTGAAAGAAAAATTTGGGTTCGATTTGGGTTTTGGGTTATGTCCCATATCAATTTGAAGATCAGATATGGGTTCGGGAATTGAAGGTCAGGTCTACAAAACAAAAAGCTTGATTAGATTTTGTGTTTTTCTTCAAATAATCATGTGTCTGATTTTGTTTTTCATTTTTTGCAGGTTACATGGTTGTTTTTCTGGACTAATGAACTTTGGTATAAGAACATCTAAACGATTCAATATTATCTGGGTTTTCATTTTCCAGTCTTGATTAAAACGTTTCAATCTACCTCCACCATCGCACCATTACACCATAAATTTCATTTTAAGACTAAAAGTCTTAAACAAGGGGAAGGATTTTTGTTCCTTAGATCAATTAAATTTCAAAATGAACGGTTAGATGTAAAAAAGGGTTTTGATGACTTGGGCGACGATTCATTTGGATTTAGGTTTAATTGACGGTATATTCCTTTCCTCCTTTAGTTTCATGAATGTGGGTATTCCGGTAATTTTAGTTTCTAAACAATTGGTAAAAGTTTATTGTTACATTTTATATGAATTTGGTTCTATTTATGTATGTTTTCTATAGTACAATGCTACCAAATTTTGATTACAATGGTTTTGTATGTTGGTGATTAAAAAAAACATAAATAAAAAATTTGATTCTATATGATATTTGTTTAAATTTTGACAGATTATACAAAAGGTTGCTATTCTGATATATTTTTAAAGTTAAAAAACTTTAATATAGCATTTTTCGAAAGTAGGTTCCTCATTGCTATCTGTCAAATTTTCAAAGTTGATAATTTGTCAAAATAGCAACCTTCCAAATGTAAAAGTTACATTACGTGAGCTAATTACCTCTCTTATGAGTTTCTTTACCATTTCAAAGTAAGTGTGAGTTGTTCTGACGATTTTTTTGCTAAAAAACAATTTAATGTTTCTATTGTAGATAAAAAAATAAAGTACATTGCTTTTTATAGGTAAAGAAATCTTAGTATATTGTTATTATTGCTAAAACTAAAGTACATTGGAATACCGGTAAAAAGACTAAAGTAAGTTGCTATTGCATTTGAAGAAAAGATATAAAGTAACGTTGCTTTTATAGATAATGAAATGAAAGTACGATGCTAATGTCTTATTATATTGAAGATATTTTATCCTTTTTTGCCTAATAATGAACTTTTGGTGTATTGTTTATATTTCTATCTAACTTGCAAGGAAAAAACAAAGTACATTGCCACGCCCGATTATTTATCGATTTTTTGTCCAGTTACTAGAAAAAGTTGGATAGATCTTCATCTTTTGACGTTAGTTGCAATATAATTTTTTAAAAGCTTTGTATTAAATGGTTTGTTTATTAGTTTTTAGTTTGTTAATTTTATATAATGCTACAGTTGGTGGCATCTTTCCCCTTCCTGGGCTCCTTCAGCAGATAAAGAGGTCACAGGTAGGTGTTTGCTAATTCCTCTAATTTCTCAAACAGTTTCTCCGCAACTCCTTTCAACTCAGCGGAGATTGATGCAGTGGTTCTGGATGAGAGTTGGTTGAATTTCGGAATAAGTTAATCAATCCTATCAGCTGCCAAATTTATATTATTGATCAGAACATGAAAGAAATCAGAAATATTCCAAAGTGTGACAGACAACAATCTAATAAGAAAAATATTGGTGTCCCAGAGCGATTGATTTTCGGAGAACACCCCATCCATATATTGCTTCACATCGTCAAATAGAGTTAAAAACTTAGCTGACATGTCAGAGTTGAAAATGGACGCTTCATTATAATGCTTCAATGCAGCCTTCATTGTTGAGTCACCTTGTGCAACTAACTCTTTGGCATCTGAGTGCTTCTATGCATCAATGGATTGAAGGCCTTCCGAAATTGCCTTCTGGACTGAGGAGTTAAGTGTAAGTTCTTTCTTTTCCAAAATCTCGACCTTCTTTTCTAAGTGCGGTAAGTTCACTGAGGATGGCCTCATTGGAATGGGAAGAATTGAGTTCTTTTACCATAGAAAGAAGGGAGTCCAGCTTAGTATAAACATCATTAGTAGATCCGGGCTTGGAGGAAGGAACGACAGTGTCACCCCTTTGCCAAGAAGTTGAGTAGATTCATCAATGTTGATGTTAGGAATTAAGGTAAATTTTGGACGGTTGACCTCTTGATCCGTACCGAACTTGTGAAAACCGTGAATGTTTTTGGATGCCGTTTCTGAGAAGACTATATGTGCACCCGATTATGCTTGGAATGATTGTTCATGGTGAGGTGGGACATAGATACCGAGGGAAACAAAATCTTAGAGAGTCTGAAAGTATTTTAAATAGTTAGAAAATGCCACAGGTAACGCATACCTAAGAGAATAGATACCGAGGGAAACAAAATCTTAGAGCATCACGCACAAATGCAAAATTTATAACCAAAACCTTATTTTGGATTCCCAAAAATCATAGATTTTTGTTCCGCAAATTGTATTGAATCAAGGATTCAAACAATTTTACCAAATAAACATCTGGATTTCCAAAATGCCAATAACGATAATCAATTAGTTGATAACAAGACATTTTGTTGTGACTTATTAAAAGATAAATAAGGTAGTATACCGAAAAATAAATCTGAAAATATATTTCGAGAGAATTATACCGAGAGTTTGGGCTTGAGAGCTTGACACCGAAAATCATAGATGCAGTGGGTGATACTGAAATTCATATCAATACAATTACTCCGAAAATTAAGACTCAAATGGAACATCATGAAAGTTGATTGTTTATGTTGATACCGAAAATTAATGATGCCTATGATATACCGAAAATTGAATATTAAAAGAATTATACCGAAAATCTCTAACTCGACGAGTGATACCGAAAATTAGCATGTCACAAGATATACAGAAAATTTGTCATGCCTTTTCAATGCCAAACATTAATAGCAATCAGATTTGTGCAAAAAGAAATGGTAAGTTAAGGTTAGAAAATGTGTACCGTAGTCTTTTGCTTCTTTGGCTTTGATTTTATGGGTTGAGGACTCTCTGCTCGCTTTTTGCCCTTTTTAGGTGGAAGTTCCTTTCAGAGCGGTTCATCAGGGAAGGGGTCTATATTTGCGGTGATTTGTAAGTGTTGCATGACAAAATCATTCTCTTTGTCATAAAAAATTAGAAGAGTTTCTGGCAACCTTCTGATCATCATGAAAATCAAATCATACTTCGGCGAGTATCCCTTGAATGGTGTCATGACCAAGGGAACGTCATCAGTAGCTTAGGGATGGGGACTCCATATGTTTGACATAAATGTACAAGACACATAGCCCAAAATCGGGAAGAATTTATCTTTCGTGGAGTCTTTTGTGAAACCGAAAGATAGGAGATGAAATCTTCAAAGAGGATGGCTGCAACGTCTACCTGTCTGCCCGTATACATACCTAAACAAGTTCAAGCAATATTTTACCTTAGTTGGTATGTACCGCCAGTTTTACCGGTTAAGCACCAGATGCAAAAATGGATGATACAATGCTACAATGGTGAAATATACCCTTTGCAAAACTGTGAGGTGGACTCCAACTGATATTCACACCCCATTGAGTAGAACATATTGATTAACTCCGATTGGGTTGGTATATCAAGTTGAGTATCGTGTATGGGTAACTCGAGGGCAGCGGCAAAAATATTTTATCTAAAGTAACCTCCATAACATTTGACAAAGTGACGAAGAGTTGTTTTCTCATCGAGTAGCCGTAACCACAGAATGTTCAAGTAGTGACAGTTAGATGGTGGGCAGAGGTGAAAAGAATGCTCGAGAGAGAGGGTGATGAGACAAAATATGAATGACAACTCATAAATGGTCCTTGTAAGTGGTCGGATCACTGGGTGTGGGGTAATTTCAAGAAGCAATGGTGAGGGTGGAGGAGCCGAAGGCAGACCCGCTGGAAGCACTTTTGGAGGATATAACCATTTTTTAATGGTTTCAAAGATCAATTGAGCAAAATATGGTGAAAACAATACAAAGCACCAAGATTCTAATGAATCTCGAAGTTTAAAGAATACCAAGTTTCTGGAGATGCGTAGTCATAGCGAAAGCTTAACCGGAGAAGTTGTAGTGGTGTTTCGAGAGGGCACTGGAATGAGAGGGAAGGAAACCCTAGAAGGCAAGTTTCTTGGAGAAGGAGGAGTTGAAGAGGTTTTTCGTGAATGGGAGAGAGAGTGAGTGTAAATGAGAAATAAGAGGGAATGAGAAGAGGGAACGGTTATAAAGTGATTTTGAATTTCACAAAACCATTGGATGTGATGGATGAGGGGACGTGCCAGAAAAAGTTTTGGCTTGGCATTTAATGCCAAGTCATGATGAAATCGAATGGTTCACTTAGATTGTGACACGTCATATGTGTTTAATGAGACATTAAAAATATTCCAAGAAATTTTTTGAAAATTAAAAATATACAAAAATTCGGAGGTTTTCGGGTCCAAGATCTTTCGCTCAACAATTAACGAAGATATATAAATAAATTAAGTGCTAAAATGTAAAGGAAGGATGCGAAAAATATAAATGACTTGAAATGTAAAGTTGCAGAATATTAAATAAATTGTGAAGAACAAGTGCGGAAATTAAAAGACAATAATTAAACGATATAATGTAATTCGTATTTTTCATTGATAAAGAAAAGGTGTTACAGATTAAAAGTTAAGCTCAAACACACATTCTAGTCTAAAATGAATTACATGGAGATCTAGAGTGGATAAAGAAGAGGAGATAAGAGTGGATAAAGAAGAGGAGATAAGAGTGGATAAAAGAAGAGGATATATGATGTTTTTGATGTTCTTGAGGTGGCTGAAGAGAATTCTCCAGCCCTCATCCAATTCCTTTACATCGGAGTGATAGTTTCCTTACAATTTCTAGTTGATCTCACTTAGTTTTCATGACCCAAGGCTCCTATATATAGGAGTAGAAGATCTCTATCAGATCTCAAGTACAAATAATAATAATAATAATAAACAATTATAAAATTACAATCTCATCGCGTTGAACTTCTGATCATCAATTTCTGGTGGACATTCATTACTGGTTCACCATCTCAACTTCTTGGTCCAACTTCAATACTCCAGCTTAACTTCTGTTCAAGCTTCACCTCCTCAATTTTTGTTGAACTTCTGCCATGTGCTCTAACTTAGGTTGTGTTTCTAAGTTTGGTTCCCTCCAAAACAAAACTTAGTACAAATTCTCTCATTGATGTTCCAACCATAAGTTTTGGTGTAAATAGAAGTTTAGTTAAGCACTTTCTTGGTGGACTTCAACTTCTATTCAGCTCAAGGTTCGTTGCTGTGCAAATTGGAGATTTGGTGGTCCAGCAGTTGCTGGTACAGTTGATGAAAATTTTGAATAATCGGCCGAGTTGTACTATAATCTGGATCCCCCCAAAAGGTGATGCAGTCTTGGAAATATTGAGAAAATCTTCTTGGTCATGAAATTTATTAGAAATTCATGATTCGTGCTATATGTTAAAAAATTTGAAAAATTATAGTTGATGAAAATTTTGAAAATTCCTTGTTGCTGCTATGTTGAATGACCTACTGTTGTTTTGATCTCAAATGATAGATAAATTTGAAGTGATCGGCTCTTCCCAAAACTTTGTTGGTGCCAGGAAATGTGTAAACCTTCTCCATAGAGCGCATTCAAACTTCTAGAGCCTTGGCATTCAAATGCGACTTGGCATGCGCCTACGTCACCGCAAGAACTCGTTACAGCCCCCACTAAGAAATTGCTTTCTTTGAGAAACGAACCTTTGACTTTAGTTTTGAAATCGCTTTCTGGATCTGGATGCTTACATTGTGCTGATACCAACTGCTGAGTCTGGGTGTGATCAGCAATTTGCTTTCCTTGTCAGCAGTCACCTTGTTGAGTCTTGGTTTGCTGAAAGCTCTTACTTTCACCCAACTAAGTTGACACCTCAATTTCAACTTCTTTTCTTCACAATCTTCTAATAAGTCATTAGAAGTTGAACTTTTCTCTCTTTCTTTTGATTTTGGGTTTATCGACAGTCATCTCTCCTTCCTATTTTTTATATATTATTATTATTATATTTTATTTATTATTATTTTTTTTAATATATTAATTTTTAATGTAATTTTCGGATATGATTTTCTGATCAGAAATTTCTGATGTAATTTTCTAATGGAGAACAGCGATGGACTTCTTGGGCAAAATGTGGAATTTCTCAAATTAGGTGTTACTATGCATCTAAGTCTTATAAATATAGAAGGTTGATGTGTGGTTAGATTTTAGTGTTATGAAGCACCAAAGCTTGATACAGAAATTCAATCTTCTGTGGAGAAAAAGAAGTAGTGTCACTGATGAAGGAAGGATGTGATGTCACTTGATACAGTCGTTGTATTCATTGTAATCGTGCTTAACTTAGGTGCTCATCTCTTTGATTAGGAACCCTATCTTTATTGCAGTGAATAAATCATTCGAATGGTTTGATATTCAAAGATCACTGTTCTTATTATATGATTTGTTCATAATTTAATCTTTGCAAGTGGTATCAGAGAGGGTTACCTGCCGATCTCTTATCGAGTCAATTCTAGTCTTCTTTGAATCGTGGTTCCAATTTTTTCTTGGATCCATTCTTCCGTGTTTCAAAGTTTTTGTCTTGGTTAAGTTCTGCAAAGATCAACTATTCAATGTCTTAAAACCTGAACAATGTTATGATGAACTATGCCACTCTTCTTGGTTCTAGCGACAAAGCTCTAATGCTCATTCCCAAATTTCACGATCAATGGGCGGATCGTATGGTAGATCATCTGTCCGAGATAGATGAAGATCTTATAAGATCTATCAATGATGGCCCCTTTTCCGCTAATGTCCAGGCCATATCCGCAAAAACCTGGTGAAGCAGCCCCTGTCGAAACTAAAGCAACCATTGCTGCAAAAAAAAAGATGGTTGAGAACGACAAACGATGCTTGAGAGAACTGAAGAGTGGTTTACCCCCAGTAGCTTTGAATTTGATATGAGGGTCGAAGTCTGCAAAAGAAATATGGGATAGATTAAAGATGAGATACGAAGGTAAAGACGTTATGAAGAAGAGTATCATCAACAATATTCTTGCCGATTTCAGCAACTTCAAGCAACTGGACAATGAAAAGATTGATTAGACCTTTGAAAGGTTTGATGATGTGGTCTATGAATTGGAAAATATGGGGTTTCCAAAACTTCGCATGAAACGAACTTCAGATTCATGCAATGTCTTCGAAGGGAGTGAAAACAGATCACCATGATGGTGCGAGCCCATGAACGTATTAATTTTTACTCATTGGAAGAATTATACAAGTTGTTGAAATCGTATGAATACGATGTGCTGGATGCGCAAGGTGATAAACTGAATGTCGGTTCTCTTGCATTTATTTAAAACACCGAGTTCGTCTTTTGCTGATGATGAAGGAGATGCTGATGAAAATGGGGAAACTGTAGCCTTATACTTCAACAACAATAGAAAATTTCAGAAATGGCCTCTGACAACGCCTAGTGATATTACATATTTTAGTCGTTGTTGAGCCCTATTCTTAGTGAAATTATATCATATATATCGTGGTATTCTCACTTTTCGTGCCAGTACTTTTTTGGAAGAAAATAATGAAAGCAGGGACCAAAAGCGTGTAAATTTGAGGAAGTTTGGAGAAGAAGGCAAAATCAGGAAAATACGTACGCGCGCCGCGAAAATCAAGAAGGCGCGACGCGGATCTAAGGCGGTGGAACACATTCAAATGCCGATAAAAACGGGAGAAGATTAGTACGCGCACCGCGGAAACCATAATTGCGCGGCGCGGCTGCATAACATTTGCAACTATAAATAGAGGTGTTTTCAGCCGAAAACCCGAGCAAAACCCTGGTGAAAAATTGACCGTGAAGACTCCTTGACTCCAAGAACTCGTTTCAACAACTACCTTTTTGGTATTTCAGGTTTTTATGTTTAATTTATTTTAGTTTAGTAATTAGCATTAGTGGCTAGGGTCTTTGGGAGTGACAACCACTGACCTTGAGCATTTTAGTTACTGTTTTTCAGTGTGGTTACTGTATTGGATCATTGGAATTTGTTTTGGGTTTATAATAATCATTTGGTTACAAGTATTATTGGTTTTTCGGTGTTTGATGCTTGATTTTAGATTGTGTTTGTTTGTTTGATGTTTGCATGTTGTTTTGACCTTGATTGGGCTGACTTCCCTTGCTGATTTCATTAGCCAACTAGGTTAGTTTTCTAGGGTTGAACTTTAGCCAGTGAATGTTTAGTTGAACCTTAGTTATTGGTTTAGTTTATACCTTGGTTTATGTCTGGTTGTTTGCCTTTGTTTGCTTCTGAATTAGAGATGTACTTCTGATTTTAGTAAGTGACTAGGTTTGTTTGAAGTTTAGTTTAAGTATATGTTTGATTGGAATTGCTTCAGTCTAGGTTTTCGGGGATTAGTAGTCAATAGTGTAGGAACTAAGTCCTCTGACTATAGCGTGACACTATAGTTGGTAATCTATCACCTGACTTGACCATGTAACTCCTGCGGATCGACCCTGACTTCCACTGTGCTAAGTGAGTGTGTTAGGTTTTTCTTATTTTTGACCGCATGACGACCGCTGCGATGTCAAATTTCGGCGCCGTTGCCGGGGAGTTGCGAGCTTAAGATTAGGTGATTTGTAGGACTTAGCTTCTGATTTTTGATGTTTGATTTTAGTTCTTTGAATTCTGGTATGTGTACGTCTTCATAATGGGCGATTACATGTACCCGGATCAGTATTATGAAAACTATGAAAATCCAGCCGACATCTATTACGAGGATGATTGCTATAATGGATCATCCGATGACAATGGATGGCGGACCGAGGAGTCATCTCAACCTGAGAATCCTATAATTTGGGCCCGACTTTGGTACTCATGTATAACACTCACCAAGAGCAGAAGGACCAGGCTGATGCTCTTGTAAGATTGCAAGATTCTTTAGATCAGTTAGAGGAAAGTTGGAAATGTTCATCACCCTCGCCAGAACCTGAGGCGAGTAATTTTTATACCAATGATATGGTGTGTAAACCTACATCACCTGAATATGTGATGGAAGGGCATACACCTTGGGAAAGTCAAGAGACCACTGAGATGGTCGAAACGGTTGTTGAGGAAGAGGTTGTAGGTAACAATACTACCACTGACTCAACATCTTTTGATGTTTTTGAAAATATTAATAATGTCGATCTGGTGATGAGTGAATCCATACCATCACCAGACAATTTGGTTGATGAGAATGTTGTGGAGGAGGCTGTAAGTGACAGTACAGACCCCAGCCCAACAATACCAGAAATTGTTGATACTATTGGGGAAGGGGGTGTAGATGACAATACTACACCCGAACCTATGATTTTTGAAAATTTTGAGAAATTTGAAAGCAAGGATCTGGTGATGGGTGACTTTGTACCACCATCAGATCAAACCAGTCGCTCACTCTTGGTTCCGATCCACCTGATGGATGATGACCAAGAATCGATCGGAGAGACTTCTTTGATCTTTTACCTTGCTAACAAATTGATATTTGAAAACAATAAACATGATTCTATCACCACTCATGATCCATTCATGAATGGAAAATTAGATGTGATTAATACCATCGATGAGGACATATGGAAGCATCCTGATTTGTTTCCTTCCGATCCCGTTCGATTGAAAAATCTTTATTGGTATTGCAAGCCAAAATTGCAAACTAAAAATAACACGCAAGATGAGAGCAACGAACGAGGCACAACACAACTACTGGGAGCGGCATTGGGCGCGGTTCTTGTCAAGACATTGACCTTGAAGAGATGCAGAAGGAAGGACCGAGCTTGGAGGTTCAATGCTACTTCCAAGCACTCGCGGGAAATCATCGGGAGACGGCAACCGGGCAGCAGCAGGAGAACCGACAAGCCATTCGACCTAGGGAAGTTTGAGGAGCAGTGGGTCAACAAAGGGACGGTGGTGACTGAAAATCAGCGAAGGAAGAAGGCATACGATCCACCGTAGCTGTAGAAGGACTCTACGTCTGGCTGAAGACATTAGACTTAGCGCTTGTTGGGAGGCAACCCATCGTGTCATAGAATAGGTTTTGTATTCCTTAGAAGTAATTAGGAAAAATATCATCATTAAGTGCACGTACTAGTGGTCTAAGGCAAGTGTGGGGTTGTGTGAAGAATTTGAAAATTTTAATGACCGCGCCGCGGTTTGTTCATATGCACGACGCGGGATCGTAAACCAACCCGATGCACAGGGGTTGATTGGTGACACGCGCGCCGCGGTTTGTGCATTTGCGCGACGCGGGAATCGATCGGGCGGAATCCTTCGATAAAAAGGTAACCCGCGACACTATTCACACACACCACGTCTCGGAGCTCTGATCAACAAAAATTTCTCATGTTTTTTCTTGCTCATTTCATTCCTACTACTACGGTAAGTCATTCTAACTAGCTATTACTTGTTAAAACTAGTGATTAGGGGGTTAATTTGGTTGATTTCTCCAAAAACTTCAAAACTTAGAAATCGCCAATGCTGACTCATAGGGTGGTTGTTGTGCCAAATAGACACCCTAGATGAGTTAGTTGGCACCTAGATTACCTTGTGGTGTATTTGGATTGAGTTTAAACAGGTTAAAATTCGAATTGGGTTTGGATTTTGGAAATAGCTGCTCACCGCGTCGCGCCCTTGCTCTTGGGCCGCGCCGCGGTGCGGTGGGGAAGAAAAGGACTTAATTTGCAAACTATTTTTTCCTTTTGTGCAGATGTCGTTCAGATTGGATCATGAGTTTCTTCAATTTCCAGAGGGACCAGCCAGCTCTGTGGAGTACCGATCACGGAGAGACGCCCTCATTAGTCGCCGGGTTCTCGAGGCGACAGTCATCGATAGAGATATTCTCCGAGACGCACGACTCTGGGAGAGATTGAGCCGTTTTTTGCATCGCACCTGGACCCATGGGGATGTTTCATTTACCTGCCGGGGCTGGGATAGGCTCATGGCCACCGAGGAGGACATTGTCTACACCGAGCTCCTTCTGGAGTTCCTTTCCACTGTCCAGTACGCACCGAGGTCGACAGACCCGCATTCCAGACTAATACGGTTCAGACTGGGAGGTGTGCAGAGGGAGTGTAACCTCTGAGAGTACGGGAGGCGCACCGGTATATATACGGAGGTGGACCTGCAGCACCGCCACTTCACACAGTTCATGGAGGCATGTATTCAGGGGCAGCCTGAGAGGGCTGCCAACACGGAGGTTTGGGAACCATTGTCCAACATCTTCTATAAGGCGGGGACCTCCAGGAAGAGCCATCTCCGTGATCCACTCCACCGTCTCATGCACCGCATCGTCTCCACCTCCATCATGCAGCGGGAGGGGGGCGAGAAGGTGTCAGGGGAGGACATGACATTTCTCTGGGTCCTTCTCGACCCTTCCAGGTTCCTTCACATCCCATTCGCCCTAGCCGTCAAATTGTCCACCCGTGCTACGGGTGCATCCGCCAGTAGTCCATTGGCCCGTGGGTACTTCATCACCAACCTGGGCCGATCATACCGGATCCTCACCGCCCGCACTGTCGCTTCGTTGACCGCTTTACCTCCATCTCGCACTACGGCGCGAGCATTGGAGAATATGGGGCTGATTGAGCAGTAGCGCCCGGGACAGTTTGTGAGGGTGGCGACAGAGGCACCCCAAGACCCCCAGCCCGCATATGCCCAGCCTGGCAGGAGACGCAGGAGGCAGCCCGCACCGGCAGAGCCAGCACCACAGCCACATCAGGAGGAGGATCCATCAGCTATCCACCGACTGGAGACCAGGGTTGCCAGGATGGAGGACCAGTTAGAGTGGATCGGGGAGGTGCTTCTATAGATCGCATCGGCACAGTGCCAGCAGACCCGACCATTCCCAGCTAGAGCCCATGACCATGAGGCTGGACCTTCCAGGCCACCAGGTGGCACTTGATGTATTTGTTTTCTTTTTCATTTTTTGGGATATATGTATTGTATCTATGACACACTTTTATCTTTTGCTTGTTTATATTTTATTTGTTATGTTTGCATTTAATGTTTTGTTGAGTCATGCATGTTATACCAAATGGGAAGGAGTTGTCTCATGGGGTCACCGTGCCCCCTCCACTTGTCTTGACCACCGGCATGTTCACTGTTGCGCTAGAACTCCAGAATGCGAAATCGAGGACCTTTTGTTCGAATTTGTACATGTAATATCGAGTACCAACCAAGCAATCTACCATCCAAAGGGGTAACTCTTTCTCCCTTGATCTAAATAAAGTTTTGTACAACGGGGACGTTGTACGGGTTTAAGTGTGGGGTGTGGACGGTCGAAAGAGTATTTTTATTTTTTGAAATTTTTGCAGAAATGACCGAATTTTCAAATTTTTAGCAACTTTTTCAAAAATTTTCAATAAATTGTAAATTTGGAACGAATGGTTTGTGATTGTTTATAGCACTAGTATTTTTTAACAGATACTATGTAGTTGTTACCATGCTATTAGTTTAGTCAAACAAGTTGAGTTTTAGGAGTTAGACGATTAGAGTGTTTTAGGATTAGAATTTAGGAAGGAAATGTTAATCTGTGGCCTTTGTTGTTCGAGCCGATAGGTCCGAAAAAGGTGACCTTGAAGAGGCATTTATGCACCTTACCACCTAAGATCTTCTGGTTTGGGATGGTATTTTCGAAAGCTCGTTACACGGACAACATCGAAAGTCATGGACAATTCCTTAATGGCTTTAGAATCTGAATGAGTAAGTACACTTCATTGTGGACAGAAAATTTGTAATCAAGGGTTCTCTAGAAAGCCATGAATTCCAAAGAACACTCTGATTAGGTTTTCATGAACTATTTCAGTCTAACTCATAAGGCAATAAAATTTGAAACTAAACACAGTCAAAAATTATTTGAGTCTTAGTTAGAATTTATTAAAAAACTCTCTTGCTTGGGGACAAGCAAGGCACAAGTGTGGGGTGTTTGACAACGCCTAGTGATATTACATATTTTAATCGTTGTTGAGCCCTATTCTTAGTGAAATTATATCATATATATCGTGGTATTCTCACTTTTCGTGTCAGTACTTGTTTGGAAGAAAATAATGAAAACAGGGACCAAAAGCGTGCAAATTGGAGGAAGTTTGGAGAAGAAGGCAAAATCAGGAAAATACGTACGCGCGCCGCAGAAATCAAGAAGGCGTGACGCGGATCTAAGGCGGTGGAACACATTCAAATGCCGATAAAAACGGGAGAAGATTAGTACGCGCGCCGCGGAAACCATAATTGTTGGTTATATGCCCATCGTTATAACAAGTTGGTAATATTATTATAAATAGTAGGGTCCTTTTGGGTTACACGCAAGAGACGATTTAGCTAAAAGAGATCGAAAATAAATTTGAGGGGTTAAGTTTATTAATATACCAAAGTAAAGGTATATTAATTAGAAACTTAATGGTTAAGTTTATTAATATACCAAAGTAAAGGTATACTAATTAGAAACTTAATAAGGATAAGGGACTAAAGTGAAATATCCACAAGGGAGGGGATAAGGATGAGGAGCACTATAAATACAACCCTAGATCTGAGTTGTATAGGCTGCCAAAACCCTAATTTTCGTCACCCTCCTCCCACCCCTCGGTATACGGCCGATTTCTTTCAAAACCCTAGGTATTACGTGCTAAAACTTCAAGCAAAGGTATATACTACATCAACGGGTGCTGGATCGTTGTCTTGGGTGCGATTACATTAGAGGAGTTCTACTTTGGGCTCTCGTCATCCTAACAAAATCAGATCTGAGATTTAAAAGGTATGTCTTGAACCCTCTTGATTTTACAGTTTCAAAAGTGTGCATGATTCTGTGATCCTGGTTGAATACGATTTTGATTTCTGTTTCCGCTGCGTTGTTTTTATGTTATCGTATTCCAACAGTGGTATCAGAGACACTTTATCATGATTTTGTACTGTTTGATTCGATTAAAGATGTTAAAAATCGTTTTTTTTTCTTTGAATTATCGAATCTGTCGACGTCCGCGCCGCGGTCCTTGAATGGTCGCGTCGCGGTCTTCTCTAAAGTTACGATCATTAGGGTTTTGCTGCGTCGCGGTTCCTAGTGTTCCGCACCGCGTCGTTCTTGGCATGATCGGTTTCTTTTGATTACCGTGTCGCGTTTTCTCGTGTTTCGCGTCGCGGCGGTCGTGATGTTTTGTTTTCTGAAATCAGATTTCTTGTTATAAAATGGTGATTTTAATATTGTATGATTGTTTAGATTAATCATTGACATAGAATGCTTGCTTGCTCAATAGGATTAATAGCTAAACACAAAGTTTAAAATGCTTCAAAATTTAATGGATGATTGTTTAAATTAATTATTAACACTGCATCCTTGCGTGTTTAATAGAATTAATAGTTAAACATAATTTTTTCAAAGAATACTTAAAATTTTAAATGATATATATATTAGAATTGTATCTATATGTATAACTTAAAATAAAAACTTTGGTCAGACCGTGACTAGGCTCACCTACTCTAAATGTGTAGAAGGTTGACGGAGGTCTCTTTGATTCCTAATGAGGTCGGTTTTTAAATAGCATTCATTGCTTACCACCCTCACCGCCTATCACATTTTATCGAGTGGAGTTACCGAAAGGGTTTGATAGGACAGTGTTTCAAGATAAAAGTATTACTGAAAATACACAAGTAAGAAAAATTTGTTAAAAGTTAATAGATTTTTCAAAAGTCAAATTGGCAATTTCAAACCGGTTTTAAAAGTTTAAATTGACCCTTATGCCAATTAAAAGGTTAAAATGTTTTAACAAAAACGAAACAAAATCCCGTTTTATGAAAATGTAAATCTCATGCTACCCACAAAGAACCACACATTTAACCGGGCCCTTCCGGCGTGGGAAGTGCTATAGCCAACGCGGCAGATTGGACTCGGCCAAAATGATGTGATACTCGCGATAACTCATGAATCATGGGCCGGGTGTCACGTGGGTCCTTCGTGGTCGATTTACCATCCAAACTCGTGATCCGCGGCATACCCGTCACGAGAGAGAGGATGAGCATGATGGGATTAAACGTGCCATTGATTAGATTCAATGAATCCCGAAAGATCTAGAAGCTTCATAGAGATTGAAGTTGGCAAAGAGTATTGCCTACCTAAATAACTTTTGGGGGTGACTACGGCATACCTCTTCACCACCAGAAGTGAAATATGGATTCTAGCCTTAAGTAAAATTATTGTTTTGGGTAATTAATTTTTTAAGGATTAATCAAACTAATTAAAATCTACTTTTCATATAGATGGCTCCAAACACAAATGCAAATTCGAATTCGGCTACAAATATCTCACTAATGCAACTCCTCTCTAAGGATAAGCTGACCGGATCCAACTACTTGGACTGGATGCGTTCCCTTCGGATCGCCCTCCGGTATGATAAGAAAGAATGGGTCCTGGACACAGCTCTTCCTGAGGCTCCAGCTGATGATGCAACTAGAGCTGTTAGGGATGCTTGGCAAAAGCATAAAGATCAGTCGGATGAGGTTGCTTGTCTCATGTTGGCGACCATGGTTCCGGAACTCCAAAAGAGTTTCGAGACCGCTGGGGCGTTCGACATGGCCGACCAGCTCAAGGAAATGTTCCAAGAGCAGGCTAGACAGGAACGATTTGACACTATGATCTCCCTACTAGATTGCAAGCAGAAGGAGGGAACCGCTGTCAGTGCACACGTGCTTAAGATGAAAGCGTACGTTGACAGATCGGAGCGACTTGGATTTCCGATCGCTCAGCAATTGGTTACGGATATCACCCTCCACTCGCTGAGCAGTACATTCAGTCAGTTCACACTGAATTTTAATATAAATGGATTAGAAAAGACCATAATGGAGTTACACGGCATGCTAAAAACTGCCGAGGCAAATATGTCTAAGTCTAAGAACTCCAGCTCCACGGCTCCGGTATTGGCAATCAGGGAAGGGGCAATCAAGAAAAGGAAAGCCAAGAAGCCTAAAGGCAAAGGGAAGGGTCAAGTTGGTAACCCCAACTCCAACCCTAGCAACAAGGGCAAGGCTGGTTCTATGATAGTGCCGTCACCAAACCCTGATGAGGCCATTTGTTTCCACTGCGGAGAAAAGGGACACTGGAAGCGAACCTGCCCTAAATACCTGGAGGAGATCAAGAAGATCAAGCCCAAAGTGTCTGGTACCTCAGGTATATACATGCTAGAACTCCATAATACTTCTACTACTAATTCATGGGTCCTAGACACAGGATGTGGTACTCACATTTGCTCTGATGTGCAGGGACTAATAAGAAGTAAGAAGTTAAGGCATGGGGAGCTTGACCTGATCATGGGCAACAGACATACGGCTGCTGTCAAGAGGATTGGGGATTACGAGCTCGAGCTTTCTACTGGATTTTCTATTAATTTATTAGATTGTTGCTATTCGCCAGAAATGGCTAGAAACATTATTTCTTTTAGTGCTTTGTATCGAGACGGTTTTGATTTTGGTTTTGATAATGGAAATATTTTAGTTTTCAAAAATGATTGTCTTTACTTTAAAGCATGTCCTACAAATGGTATTTATGAAACTATCGTGAGCATTAGAAGAAATAATAGCTTAATCTTAAATGTTGATTCAGATACATCCAAAAGTGTATTGGATAAATCATGTCTATGGCATTGTCGACTTGGCCATATAAACAAGAAACGCATCGCCAAACTCCAGGAGGATGGGATTTTGGAATCATTCGACCTCAAGTCCGATGATGTATGTGAGTCTTGTTTATTAGGCAAGATGACAAAAGCGCCATTCACAGGGAACATTGAAAGAGGCAAGGATCTGTTGGACCTTATACACACTGATGTGTGTGGACCGTTCAGATCAGCCACACGACATGGAGAAAGGTACTTCGTCACATTTACTGATGACTTCAGTAGATATGGGTATGTTTATTTGATTAAACATAAGTCTGAAACCTTCGAGGTGTTCAAAAGGTTTCAGAACGAAGTAGAGAATCAACGGGGCAAAAGGATTAAGATCCTCCGATCCGACAGGGGTGGAGAATATCTTAGTCAAGAATTCTACGATCATCTGGGGAACTGTGGAGTTGTTTCATAGTTGACTCCTCCCGGAATACCACAACATAATGGTGTAGCTGAGAGGAGGAACCGAACATTACTTGATATGGTTCGGTCCATGATGAGTCGTGCTACGCTTCCAATCAGTTTCTGGGGCTATGCCTTGGAGACTGCAGCAAAAGTCCTGAACCTTGTACCAACTAAGAAGGTCAGCAAGACACCCTCTGAAATATGGAATGGGACCAAACCCTCATTGGCGCATTTGAAAGTCTGGGGTTGTGAGGCTTACGTCCGTCGTGAAGCCATCGACAAACTAGAACCCAGATCAGAGAGGTGTTACTTTATTGGTTATCCTGCTAGTTCTTTTGGGTATTTGTTTTACAAACCTTCTGAAAACAAGGTGATTGTTGCACGAAGGGCAGTCTTCCGAGAGAGGGAGCTGATACACCAAGAGGCCAGTGGGAGCCAAATTGATCTCGAGGAGATTCAAGAACCAACCAATAAAGGACCTGATGTTGGCACTAGCTCTCAATCAGAGGTTGAAAAACCTGTTGAGCCTCAGCCAAGTACAGCTGGGGAATCTGACATACCTCCACCTCCTGTCCGGAGATCTGATAGAGTACGTCATGCACCTGAATTTTATGGTTTACATATTACTGAAGGTGATGAGTCAATGGTAGGTGACGATGAACCTACCAGCTATCAGGAAGCAATGGCAGGCCCAGATGCTGCCAAATGGAAGGAGGCTATGGAGAGCGAGATGAAATCCATGTATGATAACCAACTTTGGAACTTGGTTGATCAAACACCTGGCCTTAAAACAGTTGGGTGTAAATGGGTCTTCAAGAATAAGACAGACATGGATGGAAAAGTACACACATATAAAGCCAGACTGGTGGCAAAGGGTTATACTCAAACCCAAGGGATTGATTATGAGGAAACTTTTTCACCAGTGGCAATGATTAAATCTATCAGGATATTGTTTGTCATCGCAGCCTTTTATGACTACGAAATATGGCAAATGGATGTAAAAACCGCTTTCCTTAATGGAAAACTTTCAGAAGATGTGTATATGACACAACCAGAGGGTTTTGTACAGTCCAAATATCCCAATAGAGTGTGTAAACTTGTGAAGTTGATTTATGGACTCAAACAAGCATCTCGCAGCTGGAATATCTACTTCGATATGAAAATCAAAGAATTTGGATTTTCGAGAAGTGAAGATGAGCCATGTGTATATGTCAGAGCTAGTGGGAGTGCTGTTGTCTTCCTTGTGCTGTATGTTGATGACATACTACTCATAGGAAACAATGTCCCAATGTTGCAAAGTGTTAAAACTTGGCTTGGGGATTGCTTCGCTATGAAAGACTTGGGAGATGCGGCATACATACTTGGTATAAAGATCTATAGAGATAGATCTAGGCGACTCATTGGTTTAAGCCAGAGTACATACATAGACAAAATCTTGAAAAGATTCAAGATGCAAGATTCCAAGAAAGGATTCGTGCCTATGCAACGTGGTATGACATTGAGTAGAGACCAATGTCCTAGTTCTAGTGATGAACGAGAAAGAATGAGTCGAATCCCATATGCTTCAGCAATGGGATCGATCATGTATGCCATGTTATGTACAAGGCCTGACGTCTCTTGTGCCTTGAGTATGACGAGTCGTTATCAGGCCAACCCTGGTGAAAATCATTGGACCGCAGTCAAGAACATTCTTAAGTATCTTCGGAGGACGAAGGAAGTGTTCTTGGTCTATGGGGGCATGGAAGAACTCACTCTAAGTGGTTATAGTGATGCTAGCTTCCAAACCGACAGAGACGACTCCTGTTCGCAGTCAGGATTCGTGTTCTTACTGAATGGTGGGGCAGTAACTTGGAAGAGTACCAAGCAAGAAACAATAGCTGATTCGACAACGGAGGCTGAGTATATTGCAGTTAATGAAGCTGCAAAGGAAGCCATGTGGATGAACAAGTTCATCAGGGATCTCGGTGTTGTTCCTAGCATTGATGGTCCAGTTGAGATCTTCTGTGACAATGAGGGTGCAGTCGCCTTGGCGAAAGAACCCAGAGCTCACAAGCGCACAAGGCATATACACCGGAAGTACCATTATATCCGGAGGCTCGTTGAAGAAGGAGACATCACGATTAGTAGAGTTACATCAGAAGATAATCTTGCTGATCCGTTCACTAAACCATTATCTCAGGCCAAGCATGATTCTCATACTAGGTCGATGGGCATTAGATTTGCAAATGAGTTGGTTTAAGTGTATTTAATTTAGTTTGATTTGTGTTTGGAACTCAAGCAATGTGAAACTCTATTTGTTTTGAAGATTATTATGTGGAGAACTTAATATATGCATGAAGGCAGTCATTTCATTAGTTTATCATTGTGTTCCAATTTTGCATGTTTTATTGACTTCCTGAATAATTATTTTATTATTCGAAACGTCCACAGTCGGTCATACTTTTGGGAGTAAGTATTGATTCAAGGCTGACATGAGGAATTAGTAAATTGTCCATAGAGATGGACATAGCATAGAGATGCGCTAATTCTCATGTGTACTTAATAGGGATTAAGTATTGGAGTAACCTGTACTTAGAGATTACTTCATGGAATGTGTCACGAGTAATTCTAAGATGGTAATATCTTATATTCTTCAAGCGGAGATGCATTGATTCTTAGTCCTGCAGTCTGTTATGTCTTGGTTTTCTCCAACGTTGTCCGTAACTGGCAGCCATACAGGGAATGTCCAGATATGACATGATGAGTGGGCGAGATCCGTGTAGTCAAAGTTTATTTGTTCCTTCTGCCCTAACAGGAGAAGCGATATCCGTGGGCCCCTCGATGATTTGGTGTTGACAGCAAATGTACGGCCGTACTCGAACTGAATTGATATAGAATCAATAAGTGCAGTTTGTTGTGGTCATCACAAATCTCTATCGGGAAACATAATCTTGAATGTTTGAGACTGACAGAATTCCATGTCAGACGTTCATATGGATATCTTGTAGAACAAAGGAATATTTGATCACTTGCCTAAGGGCTGTTTCATTAGATGAACACGGCATTTGTCTAGGATGACATACACCTTACTAGGTTAATGAATATTAGACCATACAGTTGTTATAACAAGTGCAAGTGGGAGACTGTTGGTTATATGCCCATCGTTATAACAAGTTGGTAATATTATTATAAATAGTAGGGTCCATTTGGGTTACACGCAGGAGACGATTTAGCTAAAAGAGATCGAAAATAAATTTGAGGGGTTAAGTTTATTAATATACCAAAGTAAAGGTATATTAATTATAAACTTAATGGTTAAGTTTATTAATATACCAAAGTAAAGGTATATTAATTAGAAACTTAATAAGGATAAGGGACTAAAGTGAAATATCCACAAGGGAGGGGATAAGGATGAGGAGCACTATAAATACAACCCTAGATCTGAGTTGTATAGGCTGCCAAAACCCTAATTTTCGTCACCCTCCTCCCACCCCTCGGTATACGTCCGATTTCTTTCAAAACCCTAGGTATTACGTACTAAAACTTCAAGCAAAGGTATATACTACATCAACGGGTGCTGGATCGTTGTCTTGGGTGCGATTACATTAGAGGAGTTCTACTTTGGGCTCTCGTCATCCTAACAAAATCAGATCTGAGATTTAAAAGGTATGTCTTGAACCCTCTTGATTTTACAGTTTCAAAAGTGTGCATGATTCTGTGATCCTGGTTGAATACGATTTTGATTTCTGTTTCCGCTGCGTTGTTTTTATGTTATCGTATTCCAACAATAATTGCGCGGCGTGGCTGCGTAAAATTTGCAACTATAAATAGAGGTGTTTTCAGCCGAAAACCCGAGCAAAACCCTGGTGAAAAATCGACCGTGAAGGCTCTTTGACTCCAAGAACTCGTTTCAGCAACTACCTTTTTGGTATTTCAGGTTTTTATGTTTAATTTCTTTTAGTTTAGTAATTAGGATTAGTGGCTAGGGTCTTTGGGAGTGACAACCACTGACCTTGAGCATTTTAGTTACTGGTTTTCAGTGTTGGTTACTGTATTGGATCATCGGAATTCATTTTGGGTTTATAATAATCATTTGGTTACAAGTATTATTGGTTTTTCGGTGTTTGATGCTTGATATTGGATTGTGTTTGTTTGTTTGATGTTTGGATGTTGTTTTGACCTTGATTGGGCTGACTTCCCTTGCTTATTTCAGTAGCCAACTAGGTTAGCTTTCTAGGGTTGAACATTAGCCAGTGACTGTTTAATTGAACCTTAGTTATTGGTTTAGTTTATACCTTGGTTTATGTTTGGTTGTTTGCCTTTGTTTGCTTCTGAATTAGAGATGTACTTTTGATTTCAGTAAGTGACTAGGTTTGTTTGAAGTTTAGTTTAAGTTTATGTTTGATTTGAATTGCTTCAGTCTAGGTTTTTGGGGATTAGTAGTCAATAGTGTTGGAACCAAGTCCTCTGACTATAGCGTGACACTATAGTTGGTAATCTATCACCTGACTTGACCACGTAACTCTTGCGGATCGACCCTGACTTCCACTGTGCTAAGTGAGTGTGTTAGGTTTTTGTTATTTTTGACCGCATGACGACCGCTGCGATGTCAGCCTCAGAATAGTTCAACCTTCAACCGACGTTTCAATAGTGGGAAACAAACGATGAAACCTGCTGAAGTATCCCTCAAACCGAAGGTTGGAACTATCCCCCAACCTGAGAAGAAGTTATTAGGGGACTCAGGCTATGACTGTAATTACTGCTATGGCAAAAATCATCTTGGCAAGGATTGCATGTTAAAGAAGGAAAATGAGAAGAGGAGACGGTAAAGGATGAAGCATACTATGCGAAGAAGCTCAAGGAAGTTCGAACGAAGACTCAAAGTCTATATCTTGTGGCTCCTAAAGGTGGTGATGGCACATATCAAATCTGGTCATCAGGTTCTGATGATGAAGAGATAACAAAACCAACACATGGAGCAATGTTTGCTACTCATACTGGATGCAACATATGGTCCGGAGATGAAGGATCGGATGGTGATAGCAACATCACTGGGGTGTATCTTATGACACAAGGATATGCACCCACGTCAAACTCCCGTCTCACCAACCCTGAGCAGGTATCTCTCCTACTTCAAAACTTTAATGTTTCAGAAGAACGTTTTATTAATGATCTTCATGAAATTACTTCTCACTGTCTGCATATGAATCAACTACTTGTTTCAGCAAATAGTGATGCGTGTTAGGAAAGAGATGAAGTAACTTCACTTAAGGGAAAACTAGAAGACATGCGTGGGGCATTAGAGAATAGTCAATTTAGAATAGAAATATTAGAAGAAAGTAGAGAACAACTACATGAGAATAATGAGATTTTATTGAAACAAAGAAACATTTTTTGTGAAACAGCCAAAAGATTGTATTCTCATATTACACATATTTATCATTCTTCAGATATTTCATTGGATCATCACAAAAAGCTCTTACCCTTCATTGAGTTTAGGTTACAGGATGTGGACTCTATTTCTTATGAATGTGAATCCATTGTTTCATCTACTGATATTCCAAATCAAACTTATGCTCATGAGCTTATTCCATTTCAAAAAATTTTAAGCTCAAATATTCTTTTAAAATTGATGGATGAATCTCTACCCACCATTCCTCTAGTTAATAAAAGTGATTTTGTGAATGTTACTTTTAATGAACCTGCTGTTTCACACTCTAACTTAACTTCAGATGAAAATGGCTCTTAGAATGACACATATGATTCTGATTCCGATATTGAGGAAATAGACTGTATTGATTTGTCTCAACATAAATCATCTTCAGCCTGTTCTTCCACTAAATAGAATCTTGTGCAACCGAAGAGAGTAAAAATTGTTTAAACAATTTTCAAAGTTGCTCTTCTGAGGTTACAAAGGATTCTTCGGATGATGAATCACAGCCTATCCATGTTCTTGAAAGAAAATAAGTCTAAAAACTTTGTTGAACTTGCATGTACGTGTCCTAAGATTGCAAACTTCAAAAACATGGTTTTCATAAAATATGGTGTTAAACTTGGTGAGAGCAATGAGTTACTTTCAATAATGAAGAGAGACAATGAGCTCGAAGGGTTCTTTTCAACTGATAAAATGCTTCAAAATAACCTTAATGAAAATATGGAAGTCAAAATCAATATTCGAAAACAAGAAATGTATTAGTTGAAAAACTCTGTCCGATGCAACACTGATATTTCAAATGTCAGAAGAGAATCTAGAGAAACACCATCTTTTGTGAGACATAAAACGTTTTATGATAATAAACGAAGGAGAAGTTATCGTGATTCTCAAAATAAAAAGAAGGATTTTTGAAATCAACAAAGGGTTTCAACTGTTAAGAAAACATCGAATGCTAAGAAAAAGTTTATTTTCGAACCGAACAAATCAATCTGTTTAAATCAAAAGTATAAAAAATAATCAAAGAAAAACTTCACAAAAGGAAGCAACTTACTTGATACGTTTCATGTCTGGATGGATAAAAATGTGGATCTTTTCAAAAAAAAAAATCTAACCATACAAGATTACAAGCTTGCATACGAAGAGTTTCTATGAGAATCTAGTGGGTTCCCATCAAGAAAACATCATCACCACATGTTAAACCCAAAAATGAAAATCTGAAGAAAATCATGAAATGGGTTCCGAAAGCCATTCAAAAGAGTAAATCTAAACCTGTCTCTATTTCTAAAATTGGGTCTACACCAGGAACCAAAAAGAATGATTTGGTTGAATCATGGATCCTCGATCAAAATACTTACCCTCAAGGACCCAAAACATGTTAGGTACCTGAATTTTCTCTCTAAATTGCAGGTCTTATGGGATGTGCCGTACGATAAAAAAAGGTACATCAATGGTGGCTGCTCAAGGCACATAACGGGGAGAATAGAATACCTGAGAGACTTTCGGAGCTTAAAAGACGATGGTGAAGTGAAGTTTGGAAATAATGACACATGTCCCATAAAAGGCTATGGGAAGATCACAAATGGGAAGTTTACAGTAAACCGAGTCGCATATGTTGAAGGACACAAGCACAATCTGGTCAACGTTTCCCAGTTATGTGTGGTCACAATATATAAAGATAATTTTGATGAAGCTGGAAGTGTTATCAAGACGAAAGGCTCGAAGGAAATTTTGCTAAAGTCGAAAAGGAAGGGCGAGATGTACCCACTTGACATGAAGCCAATAATCCGGGCCCCTTCAATCTGCCTTCTCTCAAAGGCACCTTCAGATGTCAGTTGGCTATGGCACCGAAGATTATCTCACTTAAACTTCAAGAACATTAAAAAACTTATTGATCTTCATCTTGTTCGTGGCATGCCAATGCTAAAATTTGACAATGACACCCTATGTGCTGCTTGTGAACATTGAAAAAAGAAATGCCAAGCTCATCCGATTACCATAGACTCAAAGATCACCGAAACACTTGAACTTCTTCACATTGATCTATATGGACCTTCCACTGTGGAGTTTATTGGTGGCAAGAAGTATATTCTTGTAAGTGTGGATGACTTTTCTAGATTCACGACACGCCTAGGTCGTTATACGGTCAAAAATAGAAGATTTATACCTTACACGCTCACTAGTTAAGTGGACGTAAGGGTCGATCCGTGGGAGTCAAGTGGTTGAAGTATGTGTTAGTATTAACCAAACTATAGTGTCACTCTATAGCTGATGGCATTCCATACAAAACCAAATAAACTAAAATTATCAAAACTCTAAACTAGCATTAACCAACAAAACAAATCCAAACCAAGTACACAATCTGATTTCAGATGTGTATTCAGAAGATCAAAAGTGTTCAATACCATAAACAATCCAACGAACAAATAAACATAAACCGAAACCGAAAACGCAAAATAATTGAAACCGAAAGATTGCATTAACTAAAACCAAAAACCTGAAGTCGAATGGTACTGACTTCTGAAAATATCCAGATTCAACTCGTCTAAACATATTCTACAATCCAGAACCGTTGGAACAAGTGACAAACGAAACTATAAAACACGAAAAATAAACTAAACATGAAAATACCAACTTCCAAACACTGAAATCCGATATCACGAGTCGAAGAAGCCTAGGTTCCACCTTTGGGTCAGTTCTTCACTCTCGAAACCCAACCTAGATAGGTCTATTTATAGTTGAAAAATCGAGCCAATCGCGCCGTGCAAGGGTGAAAACCGTGGTGCGACCTTATCTCTAACCTCATTTTTCGCTTTTCAATTGTCAAACTCGTCATCCGATCATTGACTATCGACGATGCGCCTTCTTTTATTTCGCGGCGCGCGTGTCTTTTCGACTGAAAGTGGACTTTATCTCAAACTTCTTCATTTTGTACCCGTTTAACCCCTGTTTTTATCCTTTTTCACACACAAGCACTAGACACGAAAAGTGAGCAATATAACAATTTACGAGATATAATTCTTTAGAATATGGCTCAACGACGACTAAAATACTTGATATTATTAGGCGTCATCAAACACCCCATACTTGTGCCTTGCTTGTCCCTAAGCAATAGAGTTTTTAACAAATTTTAACTAGGACTCAAAAAATTTTGAATGCTTTCGGTTTCAAAGTTTAGTGCTTTCAAAAGTTAGATTAAAAAATAATTTTTTGAAAAGCATGACCAGAATACCCTTTGGAATTCACGACTTTCTAAAGAACCATTGATTACAAATTTGCAGTCCATAGAAAAGCACTTACTCATTCAGACTCTAAAGGCCGTTAAAGAACTATCCCTGACTTTCGATGTTGTCCATGTAACGAGCTTTCAGAAATACTATCCTAGATCAGACGATCTTAGGTAATAAGGTGCCTAAATACACTTTTAGGGTCACTCGTTTCAGACGTACCGGCACGAACAACAAAGGCCACTGATTGACAATTCCCTCTTGAATCCTAATCTTAAAATATTCTAAATCTTTAAAATTTCCTAACTCTTAAAAACTTAACTTATTTGACTAAACAATAGCATGATAACAACTAAATAGTATTTCTTGAAAAATACTAAATTGCTATAACACTTAAAAGCTATTCGTTTTCTAAGTTACAATTTCTTAAAAATTCTTAAATTTCGCTAAAAAATTTGAAAATTGATTTTTTTTCGCAAAAGTTTCAAAAATACTCTTTTGACCGTCCCACACCCCATACTTAAACCCGTACAACGTCTCCGTTGTACATAAAAATAAATTCAAAACAAGGGAAAAAGAGTTTCCCTTTTTTGGAACGGTAGATTGCTTGTTGGAAGTTCATACGTAACAAGATAAAACTTGCACATCATAATTCAACTGTCCGGAGTTGTGGCACAACAGTGAACACGCCGGTAAATTACAAGTGTAGGGGTACGGTGACCCCATACTTGTGTGATACAACCCCTCGGTTGTGACAATTGTAAATTTTGGTCAACAAAAGTCAACTGTAGTCAAACGAAGCGTACGTTAATCTATATGTTGAAAAGTTATTTTCCATAACTTTTGCAATGAATTATTAATATTATAGTAATACGTATGCTAAATCAAACAAATATCGATTAAAGAAGCGTACGTTAATCTATATGCTGAAAAGTTATTTTCCATAACTTTTGCAATGAATTATTAATATTATAGTATTACGTACGCTACATCAAACAAATATCGATTAAAAGTCGAAAATACGGACAACAAACTACTGTAGCGTAAAAATTCGATAATCGTACAATTATTATTTTGAGAATAATAATATTCATAAAATGATCTATTCGTAAATACGAAACTGTGGATATATAGAACGTCGAAAACGGAGTTCGTATGTGAAAGTTATAACGATTAAACCGCTGTGAACGGATAAATGTACACAGGGTTGGGACTCAAATTCCAAAATGTGGTGCCTTAAACATCACATATGAAATAAAAACTTATATGATAAGTAATGTAATAGTATCTAGTATTTAATTCCAAAGCTAAATACAATTTACGGTAAAACGTCAAAAATCGCGAAATCGGAAGAATACCGCGCTTAAATGCATATTCCGACATCCAACGAGTTATGTTTCAATCAAAATAAATGTTTGACAATGTTTTTATACAAAATAATTATTTAGAACTTCGTTTCGTTAAAAACGCATAAAAATTTACTAAAACGACTTACGATTTTATAAAAATCACCTATTTTTATAAGTACATTGCTATTTTTATAAAAACCAACCCTATCCCACCCCCACCCTACACTCATTTGGCTGAAGCAAGTGCTCCAATATGACCTTAGTGGTAAATATTTAAAATCTAGGCACTTATGAAGCTAGTAATTTTATAATATGAAATATCTAAGACTAAATCTTCCAAGAGAGACTAGCCTAGTTCATTTGTATCTAACCAAACCTCTCCTTTCTCTTCCTCTCTTCTTGCTCTCGGCTCACACCATCACCATCATCATCTTCCTCAAGCTTCAATTCCAAGCTCCTTTCACAAGATTAAGTGGTAAGATTCATCCATCTTTTGATTCTAAACAACATAACACAAGTTTTACAAATTTTACACACACTAACATCCATCAAAATCCATTGGATATTAGCTTTGTCCAAGAGTCATCCAAGTCCTAGAACCAAACTCTTCAACCTTCTACCAAGAAACCTTAAGATCTACCACTCAAGGTGAGTTCATACCCCTCATTTTCATCTTTTCAAACCTTTTGGGGGAGAATACAAGTTCTTTTACTATAAATGTTGTTTTATTCAAGTTTATATGTGTTTTATTGTTATACATGTTGATTTACACAAGTTTATAAAGTTAATATTTGTGTAAAAATGTTCTTGACATAAAATATGAATAGATCCATGTATTATGAACACTATGACATATTAAGTTGGGAAAAAATTACAAAAACCACAAATAAACCATTCAAAAATACTAGATCATGGACAAAATATTATAAAGATGAACTTGACATAAAATATGAATAGATCCATGTATTATGAATACTTGGACATATTAAGTTATGTAAAAATTACAAAACCACAAATAAAGCGTACAAAAATACTAGATCTTGGGTAAAAACGTTATAAAAATGAAGACTAGTAAAAACTACGTTTTTATAAACAAAAATATTATTTTCCAACAAAAATGGTTATAACCAAGTTATTACACCATTTTTGTGAAAAATATCTTAAAAGATGATATTTATAAACATTTGAACAAGTTACTTCGTTATTATTCGCAAAATATGATTGTTACGACGGAATTACTAAAAATAGACTATTATTGGAATAGTTTACGAACATAATGTTATATTGACGCTTAAACATGACAAAAATAATTATATAAAATTATATAATTATTAAACAATACTATATTATCATGGGAAAAATGATAATGGATGATTACAAGAGTTTTTATATACAAATCGTACGTAAACAAGTTGATTGAAATACATACATTTCGTGAGATGAATCTTCACAGTACTTTTATAAGTACCTACTATAAGTCCTGTACATTTATAACCAGAGTCTCGGTAAGAGAGCGCGATATTTGAGTATAGATCTATACGGGGCTTGACAACCCCGCACCTGAGCTGCTCGCTACAGCTAGACAGGCAGGTCTGAGGTGTCCAAATGTCTACCATTTCGACGCTTGAAGAACGTCGCAACAGGCCAACTAGTCACAGTATGGTTATAGGGTATCTCACGGGGAAAAATATCAACTTAATAATTTCTTTTATAAATTATTTACGTAAAATTATACACTTCAAAGGAATTTACACTAAAATTATACATATTACATTTTAGTCTTTGGGAGTTAAATACTTGGTCATTTTTAAAAGAAAATATAGGATTTTCTTGGTTCTCAATTACTACCGTTTACAAACAAAGGGCTTTTCTATTACAAAATCTTATGAACTCACCAACTTAATTGTTGACACTTTTTCAACTATTTGTATTCTCAGGAAACTAACAAGGTAAATGCAAGCGCTACAAGATATGACGTTACGACGTCATTTTTATCTATCTTGATATCATTTCAATTGTATTTGAGACTTGAAATAAGTAAACTTTGTAACATTTGTAATTGATTTAAACGATGGTTATGTGCTTGGAATTCACTAGTATTCAACTTTGTTATGATATAGTTCATGAAGTCATCCACTCTCGAACTATTCCGCCAATACGGTTTGAGGGTGTGACAGATTGGTATCAGAGCATTGTTTATAGTGAACTAAGTATATCAATCCATTTAAGATATACAACTATAAATACAATGGGACTAAAACTCTCGAAAACATTTTTGTACAAGTATACTTTTAAAATTATAACGATAATTTTTATAAAAGTATAAATAAATACATACATACATACTAGAACGATATTATAACGAAGACATACAAAAGTATTAGGATGAGTTGAAATACTACGGATAGACCTAAGTGCTTTAGTAATTATGTCTGGGATAAATAGAACCTGATCAACTCTATTGGTCCAAGATATAATTAACGGGTACTTAGGGATAGTCGTGGTGAACAACAAGTCCGAACACATACCAATAATCAAACAACTAAACATAAAATCTAAAATACTATGGGAGTATTTTAAAACGCTATAGAACTAAACATAAAGTTAAAATACTATAGGAGTATTTTGTGTACATTACTTAATTATATATATGTGTAATTAAGGTCCCCCTATATACTTCTTACACCCCAATTCTCGTACAGACGCCATGGCAGGATTCCATTTGCCGGGAGACCCTTATTTCCCCGAGGAGGGAAATGGGGGATGGCTTAACGAGGAACCAGAAGAAGAACCAGAAGAGGTTCCGGAGGAGGAACCAGAGGAAGCTTCGGAAGAAGAAGACCAATGAGAGGACGAAGATTCTGATGACGGGTCTGAGGTCATCGATCCACGCTACCCGATCCGCGACATACACGCACCATCCCTAGAGCCGGACTTTCAGGTATACCGCCACCTCGGTGGCCCGTTATGGATGCGTATCCCTCGGAAGAGGGTACTCCCCATTCACCGTCCTTTACTAATAGAAGAACCTCTTCAGGATCAGGTGCCAGAATGGGCTGAGCACATACGCCTGTGGAGCCGAGAACAGGGCCTGGTACCCCCTTATGGTATGAGCTTCGACCTCATTGGAGGGGGCCCTGCAGATCGATCTTTACCCGTCATGGTCGGACGCATCAACCGACAGAACTAGCGGATTAGGGCAACCACTAGCCAAGTCATGGATGTGGGAGCTACCGCCGAAGTCACAGTAGCACGCCTTCGACGCTTGGACGAGACCCATGGCCGTACCTCTAGACGAGTCGACTCACTCGAAGAGGATGACGGACAGCCATGGGTATGTTTCAGGAGGCCTTTGAGCGGATATCAGATTCTGAGTAGAGGATCCGAGACGTAGAGCGCAGGGCCGAGGAGGCCGAGCGAGAGGCTGCTGACCTAAGGGCACAGTTGGATGCAATACGCAGAGCTGGGAGATCCGGATCACCATGAGTAGTACTTATACTACTCAAGTTTGTTATAGATTAGGAAGCCTTTGAGCACGCATTATACGCTGCTCACCATTGTATGTAGGCGCGGTTCTACAATCAAGTGATTACACTTTTTGTAAGCCATTACGCCGTTTATTTCTGTTGCACTTTAGACCTCTGCGAAGGTCGAATTTCCCATTTCAAATTCATGTAACGCTACCATTATTATTAATGTGATGACTTATGTTATTTATAAGTGTCGCACAAGTGTTTGACATGTATGTTTGATACTGGATTATAATTACAATTTATGAAAGGATTAGAACAAGATAAAACTTAAAAACATAAACGCCATATCTTAATGACACCAGATTTATAACGATCCTTCCGAAGACTTATCATAGTTAAATCTTAAAATCCTTATAACAGAAATATGCCACCCAAAAGGAGAAACACTAGGAGCACACCAGCCGGAACACCCGATTCACACATGATGAACTCAGCAACTTTCCAAGCCGCCGTCACAGCCGCCGTGACAGCCGCTATTGCCCAGATTAACAACAATGGGACGAATGGAAGTGGGAGCAGAAATGCCACCAACGACTCCACAAATGTAGAAACATCAAACCAATCGCGAGTATGCACATACAAAGACTTTGTTAACTGTAAACCGGTGGCTTTCCACGGTACTGGTGGTGTCCTTGCTCTCACGAGATGGATTGAGAAAACAGAATCAATCTTTGAAATCTCCGCATGCTCCAAGGAATCTAAAGTCAAATTCGCCGCTGGTACCTTTGTTGATACGGCCATGTCCTGGTGGAAGGGCCATGTTAAGGCTCTGACACTTCCTGTGGCCAACTCAATGAGTTGGGAGGAACTGAAGACCATGCTGATGAAAGAGTACTGTCCTAGAGGGGAGATCCAGAAACTAGAACAAGAACTGTGGAACCTTACTATGAAAGGTTCATATCTGACCTCCTACACGAACCGATTCAATGACCTGGCAACCCTCTGCCCTACTATGGTCACGCCAGAATCTGTGAAAGTGGAGCGCTATATCTAGGGGCTATCTCCTCAGATCCAGGGGAATGTAGAATCAGCAAACCCCGCTACCTTCGACAGCGCCAAACGACTAGCCCAACGACTAGTTGACCATGGGGTTCGCCAGGAACCATGACCCCAAGAACTAAACAACCAAAGGATAAGGACCACAAAAGGAAACCCTGGAACAGGGGGAGGGGTCAGCCTAACCAATAAAATGCCAAGAGACAACAGATTGTGGCAGTCCGTGCAGCCACTGTCCTGACTACCCCTACAACAACCAAGCAGTATAATGGGACACTACCCAAGTGCAACAAGTGTAATTTCCACCACACCGGAGCATGTAGGGAGATGCACTGCTCGAACTGTAACAAAAAGGGGCATACCACCCGAAGCAAGGCGCCAGTTCCACAAACCACCCAAGCCTCTAATGCTAGGGTGAGTCAAGCTTGCTATGGCTGCGGTGAGACTGGGCATTTTAAGCGTGATTGCCCAAAGACAAAGAACGTGGGGAGAAATGGAAGAGTCCTAGCCATGGGATGCGCGGAAGCAGTAGAGGATCCTACCGTGGTTACCGGTACGTTCCTCGTCAATAACTCATATGCTTGTGTACTATTCGATAGCGGTGCGGAGAGGAGTTTCGTAAGCCACGAGTTTAAATACTTATTAAAACAAAAACCACAACCACTCAATGAAACATTTATAGTAGTGATGGCAAATGGCATAACTGAAAGCACAAACGACATATACATAGGCTGTACACTTACTCTGGACGATCACTCCTTTCAAATCGATTTAATGCATGTTAAAATAGGAAGTTTTGACGTGATTGTTGGTATGGATTGGCTAATTCCCCATCATGCCGACATCATGTGTTACGAACGAGGAATCCGACTTCATCTGCCGGATGGCAAGACCTTTGTTGTCTACGGTGACAAACCCAGTACCAGTCTCCGAATCGTGTCTTGTATCAAAGCCCGAAAGTACCTACAGAAAAGATACCATGCCTTCCTAGCCCACGTTGTTGACGAAAAGAAAGAAGTAAAAAACATCAAAGAGATCCCTGAAGTCTGCGACTTTTCCGACGTATTCCCAGAAGACCTTCCAGGAGTACCACCCGCGCGACAAGTCGAGTTCAGAATCGATTTGATCCCTGGAGCCACCCTAGTAGCAAAAGCACCATACCGATTAGCCCCGGCAGAAATGCAAGAATTATCCAGTCAACTAAACGAACTGCTAAGTAAAGGGTTCATCAGACCGAGCTTCTCACCTTGGGGAGCGCCAGTCTTGTTCGTGAAGAAGAAGGATGGGTCATTCCATATGTGCATTGACTACCGAGAATTGAACAAACTCACCATCAAGAACCGATACCCGCTACCCCGAATTGACGACCTGTTCGATCAACTCCAAGGAGCGAGTTATTTCTCAAAAATCGATCTGAGGTCGGGATATCACCAACTCAAGGTTCAAGAGAAAGATGTTCCTAAAACGGCATTCAAAACTCGCTATGGCCATTATGAATTCGTTGTGATGCCCTTCAGATTGACCAATGCGCCCGCAGTGTTCATGGATCTGATGAACCGTGTATGCCGACCTTACCTAGACAAATTCGTCATAGTGTTCATCGACGACATACTTATCTATTCACGAAGTAAGGAGGAACATAGCCAACACTTACGACAAGTTTTGGAGACATTAAGAACAGAGAAGCTGTATGCGAAATTTTCGAAATGCGAATTTTGGCTTCGAAAAGTGGACTTTCTAGGCCACGTAGTCAGCAAAGAAGGGATACATGTGGATACCTCCAAAATCAAAGCCATCGAAAGCTGGAAAGCACCAAGAACTCCGACAGAAATCCGTCAGTTTTTGGGCCTTGCTGGCTATTACCGAAGATTCATACAGAATTTCTCCAAAATTGCGAAACCACTTACTGCCTTGACACAGAAGGGTGTAACATTGAAGTGGGAAGATAAACAAGACGCCGCCTTCCAGACCTTAAAGAAAGCCTTGTGCAGCGCTCCTATTCTGTCCCTTCCAGAAGGAACAGAAGACTTTGTGGTCTATTGTGATGCGTCGAACCAAGGTCTGGGCAGCGTACTCATGCAAAGAGGAAAAGTCATTGCCTACGCTTCAAGACAACTTAAAACTCACGAGCTCAACTACACTACAGATGACCTCGAGTTGGGGGCGGTAGTATTCGCATTGAAGATCTGGAGACACTACCTGTACGGCACTAAGTGTACAATCTTCACTGACCATAAGAGTCTCCATCATATCCTCAATCAAAAAGAGCTCAACATGAGGCAACGGCGATGGGTAGAGCTACTAAGTGACTATGAATGTGAAATTCGTTATCACCCAGGGAAGGCCAACGTGGTAGCTGATGCCCTCAGTCGAAAAGAGTACTCGGGCCGTCGAGTAAAGTCTCTGTCAATAACGATCCATTCCCATTTGTCCACTCAGATCAAGGAGGCACAGCTAGAAGCCTTAAAACCTGAGAATGTCGCAAATGAAGCGTTGCGAGGGATGGATAAAAACCTTGAAGTTAAGGATGACGGAGCTCGTTACCTCATGAACCGAATTTGGACCCCGAGATTTGGTGGATACAGAGATATTATCATAAATGAGGCTCACAAGACTAAATACTCCGTTCATCCCGGATCCGACAAGATGTATCTAGATCTAAAGAAACTGTATTGGTGGCCAAACATGAAGGCAGAAATTGCTACCTACGTGGGCAAGTGTTTGACTTGCGCCAGGGTTAAGGTAGAATATCAAAAGCCCTCGGGTTTGCTAATTCAACCAGCAATACCCGAGTGGAAGTGGGAACGGATAACAATGGACTTCATAACCAAATTACCAAAGACAACCGGTGGGTTAGACACTATATGGGTAATCGTCGATAGGTTAACCAAATCCGCACACTTCCTACCAATCAAGGAGGCTGATAGGATGGACAAACTGGCGAGGGTTTACCTCAGAGAGATTGTAAAATTGCACGGCGTGCCAAAATCAATCATCTGTGATAGAGATAGCCGATTCACTTCGCACTTTTGGCAAGCATTGCAAAAGGCTATGGGAACCAGACTCGATATGAGCACAGCTTACCATCCGCAGACTGATGGCCAAAGTGAACGAACCATTCAAACACTGGAAGACATGCTTCGCGCCTGCGTAATAGACTTTGGCAAGGCGTGGGACGTTCACTTGCCACTAATTGAATTCTCCTACAAAAACAGTTACCACACTAGCATCAAGGCCGCTCCATTCGAGGCACTGTACGGGCGTAAGTGCAGATCACCTTTGTGTTGGGCCGAGGTCGGCGACACACAGCTAGTCAAAGGTCAAGTGACAAACAGCAACCTCACCGGGCCAGAAATCATACGAGAGACCACGGAAAAGATCATTCAAATCCGGGAACGATTAAAGGCCTCTCGCGATCGACAAAAAAGTTATGCAGACAGAAGGCGTAAACCGTTAAAATTTCAAGTGGGTGACCTTGTCATGTTGAAGGTCTCCCCTTGGAAAGGGATGATACGCTTCGGCAGGAGGGGAAAACTTAACCCAAGGTACATTGGACCATTCAAAATCCTAGCAAGGATCGGTCCTGTAGCCTACAAACTTCAACTACCCCAGGAGTTGAGCAAAGTACACAGCACATTCCATGTGTCGAATCTCAAGAAGTGCTTGTCCGATGAAACCGTGATCATTCCCCTTGGCGAAATCGAAGTCAATGAAGACCTACACTTCGTAGAGGAACCAATGGAAATCATGGATAGAGAAATCAAAAGAACCAAACAGAGCCGCATACCAATAGTTAAGGTACGTTGGAGTGCCAAGCGAGGACCTGAGTTTACTTGAAGCGCGAAGACCAAATGAAGCAGAAATACCCACATCTCTTCCCAAACCCTTGAGGATTCACTCAAGAGCTAAATTTCGGGACGAAATTCTTTTTAACGGGTAGATGATCTTACAATTGTAAATTTTGGTCAACAAAAGTCAACTGTAGTCAAACGAAGCGTACGTTAATCTATATGTTGAAAAGTTATTTTCCATAACTTTTGCAATGAATTATTAATATTATAGTATTACGTATGCTAAATCAAACAAATATCAATTAAAAGTCGAAAATACGGACAGCAAACTACTGTAGCGTAAAAATTCGATAATCGTAAAATTATTATTTTGAGAATAATAATATTCATAAAATGATCTATTCGTAAATACGAAACTGTGGATATATAGAACGTCGAAAACGGAGTTCGTATGTGAAAGTTATAACGATTAAACCGCTGTGAACGGATAAATGTACACAGGGTTGGGACTCAAATTCCAAAATGTGGTGCCTTAAACATCACATATGAAATAAAAACTTATATGATAAGTAACGTAATAGTATCTACTATTTAATTCCAAAGCTAAATACAATTTACGGTAAAACGTTAAAAATCGCGAAATCGGAAGAATACCGCGCTTAAACGCGTATTCCGACATCCAACGAGTTATGTTTCAATCAAAATAAATGTTTGAGAATGTTTTTATACAAAATAATTATTTAGAACTTCGTTTCGTTAAAAACGCATAAAAATTTACTAAAACGACTTACGATTTTATAAAAATCACCCATTTTTATAAGTACATTGCTATTTTTATAAAAACCAACCCTACCCCACCCCCCACCCTACACTCATTTGGCTGAAGCAAGTGCTCCAATATGACCTTAGTGGTAAATATTTAAAATCTAGGCACTTATGAAGCTAGTAATTTTATAATAGGAAATATCTAAGACTAAATCATCCAAGAGAGACTAGCATAGTTCATTTGTATCCAACCAAACCTCTCCTTTCTCTTCCTCTCTTCTTGCTCTAGGCTCACACTATCACCATCATCATCTTCCTCAAGCTTCAATTCCAAGCTCCTTTCACAAGATTAAGTGGTAAGATTCATCCATCTTTTGATTCTAAACAACATAACACAAGTTTTACACCTTTTACACACACTAACATCCATCAAAATCCATTGGATATTAGCTTTGTCCAAGAGTCATCCAAGTCCTAGAACCAAACTCTTCAACCTTCTACCAAGAAACCTTAAGATCTACCACTCAAGGTGAGTTCATACCCCTCATTTTCATCTTTTCAAACCTTTTGGGGGAGAATACAAGTTCTTTTACTATAAATGTTGTTTTATTCAAGTTTATATGTGTTTTATTGTTATACATGTTGATTTACACAAGTTTATAATGTTAATATTTGTCTAAAAATGCTCTTGACATAAAATATGAATAGATCCATGTATTATGAACACTATGACATATTAAGTTGGGCAAAAATTACAAAAATCACAAATAAACCATACAAAAATACTCGATCTTGGACAAAATATTATAAAGATGAACTTGACATAAAATATGAATAGATCCATGTATTATGAACACTTGGACATATTAAGTTATGTAAAAATTACAAAACCACAAATAAAGCGTACAAAAATAGTAGATCTTGGGTAAAAACGTTATAAAAATGAAGACTAGTAAAAACTACGTTTTTATAAACAAAAATATTATTTTCCAACAAAAATGGTTATAACCAAGTTATTACACCATTTTTGTGAGAAATATCTTAAAAGATGATATTTATAAATATTTGAACAAGTTACTTCGTTATTATTCGCAAAATATGATTGTTACGACGGAATTACTAGAAATAGACTATTATTGGAATAGTTTACGAACATAAGGTTATATTGACGCTTAAACATGACAAAAATAATTATATAAAATTATATAATTATTAAACAATACTATATTATCATGGGAAAAATGATAATGGATGATTACAAAAGTTTTTATATACAAATCGTACGTAAACAAGTTGATTGAAATACATACATTTCGTGAGATGAATCTTCACAGTACTTTTATAAGTACCTACTATAAGTCCTGTACATTTATAACCAGAGTCTCGGTACGAGAGCGCGATATTTGAGTATAGACCTATACGGGGCTTGACAACCCCGCACCTGAGCTGCTCGCTACAGCTAGACCGGCAGGTCTGAGGTGTCCAAATGTCTACCATTTCGACGCTTGAAGAACGTCGCAACAGGCCAACTAGTCACAGTATGGTTATAGGGTATCTCACGGGGAAAATATCAACTTAATAATTTCTTTTATAAATTATTTACGTAAAATTATACACTTCAAATGAATTTACACTACAATTATACATATTACATTTTAGTCTTTGGTAGTTAAAGACTTGGTCATTTTTAAAAGAAAATATAGGATTTTCTTGGTTCTCAATTACTACCGTTTACAGACAAAGGGCTTTTCTATTAAAAAATCTTATGAACTCACCAACTTAATTGTTGACACTTTTTCAACTATTTGTATTCTCAGGAAACTAACAAGGTAAATGCAAGCGCTACAAGATATGACGTTACGACTTCATTTTTATCTATCTTGATATCATTTCAATTGTATTTGAGACTTGAAATAAGTAAACTTTGTAACATTTGTAATTGATTTAAACGATGGTTGTGTGCTTGGAATTCACTACTATTGAACTTTGTTATGATATTGTTCATGAAGTCATCCACTCTCGAACTATTCCGCCAATACGGTTTGAGGGTGTGACAGATATTTGTCACACCCTTAAACCGTATTGGCGGAATAGTTCGAGAGTGGATGACTTCTTGAACAATATCATAACAAAGTTGAATAGTAGTGAATTCCAAGCACATAACCATCGTTTAAATCAATTACAAATGTTACAAAGTTTACTTATTTCAAGTCTCAAATACAATTGAAATGATATCAAGATAGATAAAAATGACGTCGGAACGTCATATCTTGTAGCGCTTGCATTTACCTTGTTAGTTTCCTGAGAATACAAATAGTTGAAAAAGTGTCAAGAATTAAGTCGGTGAGTTCATAAGATTTTGTAATAGAAAAGCCCTTTGTTTGTAAACGGTAGTAATTGAGAACTAAGAAAATCCTATATTTTCTTATAAAAATGATCAAGTCTTTAACTCCCAAAGACTAAAATGTAATATGTATAATTGTAGTGTAAATTCCTTTGAAGTGTATAATTTTACGTAAATAATTTATAAAAGAAACTATTAAGTTGATATTTTTCCCCGTGAGATACCCTATAACCATACTGTGACTAGTTGGCATGTTGCGACGTTCTTCAAACGTCGAAATGGTTGACATTTGGACACCTCAGACCTGCCGGTCTAGCTGTAGCGAGCAGCTCAGGTGCGGGGTTGTCAAGCCCCGTATAGATCTATACTCAAATATCGCGCTCTCTTACCGAGACTCTGGTTATAAATGTACAGGACTTATAGTATGTACTTATAAAAGTACTGTGAAGATTCATCTCACGAAATGTATGTATTTCAATCAACTTGTTTACGTACGATTTGTATATAAAAACACTTGTAATCATCCATTATCATTTTTCCCATGATAATATAGTATTGTTTAATAATTATATAAGTTTATATAATTATTTTTGTCATGTTTAAGCGTCAATATAACCTTATGTTCGTAAACTATTCCAATAATAGTCTATTTTTAGTAATTTCGTCGTAACAATCATATTTTGCGAATAATAACGAAGTAACTTGTTCAAATGTTTATAAATATAATCTTTTAAGTTATTTCTCACAAAAATGGTGTAATAACTTGGTTATAACCATTTTTGTTGGAAAATAATATTTTTGTTTTTAAAAACGTAGTTCTTACTAGTCTTCATTTTTATAACGTTTTTACCCAAGATCTAGTATTTTTGTACGCTTTATTTGTGGTTTTGTAATTTTTACAGAACTTAATATGTCAAAGTGTTCATAATACATGGATCTATTCATATTTTATGTCAAGTTCATCTTTATAATATTTTGTCCATGATCTAGTATTTTTGTATGGTTTATTTGTGGTTTTTGTAATTTTTTCCCAACTTAATATGTCATAGTGTTCATAATACATGGATCTATTCATATTTTATGTCAAGAACATTTTTACACAAATATTAACTTTATAAACTTGTGTAAATCAACATGTATAACAATAAAACAGATATAAACTTGAATAAAACAACATTTATATGTTAGTGTGTGTAAAAGGTGTAAAACTTGTATTCTCCCCCAAAAGGTTTGAAAAGATGAAAATGAGGGGTATGAACTCACCTTGAGTGGTAGATCTTAAGGTTTCATGGTAGAAGGTTGAAGAGTTTGGTTCTAGGACTTGGATGACTCTTGGACAAAGCTAATATCCAATGGATTTTGATGGATGTTAGTGTGTGTAAAAGGTGTAAAACTTGTGTTATGTTGTTTAGAATCAAAAGATGGATGAATCTTACCACTTAATCTTGTGAAAGGAGCTTGGAATTGAAGCCTGAGGAAGATGATGATGGTGATGGTGTGAGCCGAGAGCAAGAAGAGAGGAAGAGAAAGGAGGGGTTTGGTTGGATACAAATGAACTAGGCTAGTCTCTCTTGGATGATTTAGTCTTAGATATTTCCTATTATAAAATTACTAGCTTCATAAGTGCCTAGATTTTAAATATTTACCACTAAGGTCATATTGGAGCACTTGCTTCAGCCAAATGAGTGTAGGGTGGGGGGTGGGGTAGGGTTGGTTTTTATAAAAATAGCAATGTACTTATAAAAATGGGTGATTTTTATAAAATCGTAAGTCGTTTTAGTAAATTTTTATGCGTTTTTAACGAAACAAAGTTCTAAATAATTATTTTGTATAAAAACATTGTCAAACATTTATTTTGATTGAAACATAACTCGTTGGATGTCAGAATACGCGTTTAAGCGCGGTATTCTTCCGATTTCACGATTTTTAACGTTTTACCGTAAATTGTATTTAGCTTTGGAATTAAATACTAGATACTATTACGTTACTTATCATATAAGTTTTTATTTCATATGTGATGTTTAAGGCACCACATTTTGGAATTTGAGTCTCAACCCTGTGTACATTTATCCGTTCACAGCGGTTTAATCGTTATAACTTTCACATACGAACTCCGTTTTCGACGTTCTATATATCCACAGTTTCGTATTTACGAATAGATCATTTTATGAATATTATTATTCTCAAAATAATAATTTTACGATTATCGAATTTTTACGCTACAGTAGTTTGCTGTCCGTATTTTCGACTTTTAATCGATATTGCTTGATTTAGCATACGTAATACTATAATATTAATAATTCATTGCAAAGGTTATGGAAAATAACTTTTCAACATATAGATTAACGTACGCTTCGTTTGGCTACAGTTGACTTTTGTTGACCAAAATTTACAATTGTCACATCATCTACCCGTTAGAAAGAATTTCGTCCCGAAATTTAGCTCTTGAGTGAATCCTCAAGGGTTTGGGAAGAGATGTGGGTATTTCTGCTTCATTTGGTCTTCGCGCTCCCAAGTAAACTCAGGTCCTCGCTTGGCACTCCAACGGACCTTAACTATTGGTATGCGGCTCTGTTTGGTTCTTTTGATTTCTCTATCCATGATTTCCTTTGATTCCTCTACGAAGTGTAGGTCTTCATTGACTTCGATTTCGCCAAGGGGAATGATCAGGGTTTCATCGGACAAGCACTTCTTGAGATTCGACACATGGAATGTGCTGTGTACTTTGCTCAACTCCTGGGGTAGTTGAAGTTTGTAGGCTACAGGACCGATCCTTGCTAGGATTTTGAATGGTCCAATGTACCTTGGGTTAAGTTTTCCCCTCTTGCCGATGCGTATCATCCCTTTCCAAGGGGAGACCTTCAACAAGACAAGGTCACCCACTTGAAATTCTAACGGTTTACGTCTTCTGTCTGCATAACTTTTTTGTCGATCGCGAGAGGCCTTCAATCGTTCCCGGATTTGAATGATCTTTTCCGTGGTCTCTCCTATGATTTCTGGCCCGGTGAGGTTGCTGTTTGTCACTTGACCTTTGACTAGCTGTGTGTCGCCGACCTCGGCCCAACACAAAGGTGATCTGCACTTACGCCCGTACAGTGCCTCGAATGGAGCGGCCTTGATGCTAGTGTGGTAACTGTTGTTGTAGGAGAATTCAATTAGTGGCAAGTGAATGTCCCACGCCTTGCCAAAGTCTATTACGCAGGCGCGAAGCATGTCTTCCAGTGTTTGAATGGTTCGTTCACTTTGGCCATCAGTCTGCGGATGGTAAGCTGTGCTCATATCGAGTCAGTCTGGTTCCCATAGCCTTTTGCAATGCTTGCCAAAAGTGCGAAGTGAATCGGCTATCTCTATCAGAGATGATTGATTTTGGCACGCCGTGCAATTTTACAATCTCTCTGAGGTAAACCCTCGCCAGTTTGTCCATCCTATCAGCCTCCTTGATTGGTAGGAAGTGTGCGGATTTGGTTAACCTATCGACGATTACCCATATAGTGTCTAACCCACCGGTTGTCTTTGGTAATTTGGTTATGAAGTCCATTGTTATCCGTTCCCACTTCCACTCGGGTATTGCTGGTTGAATTAGCAAACCCGAGGGCTTTTGATATTCTACCTTAACCCTGGCGCAAGTCAAACACTTGCCCACGTAGGTAGCAATTTCTGCCTTCATGTTTGGCCACCAATACAGTTTCTTTAGATCGAGATACATCTTGTCGGATCCGGGATGAATGGAGTATTTAGTCTTGTGAGCCTCATTCATGATAATATCTCTGTATCCACCAAATCTCGGGGTCCAAATTCGGTTCATGAGGTAACGAGCTCCATCATCCTTAACTTCAAGGTTTTTATCCATCCCTCGCAACGCTTCATTTGCGACATTCTCAGGTTTTAAGGCTTTTAGATATGCCTCCTTGAGCTGAGTGGACAAATGGGAATGGATCGTTATTGACAGAGACTTTACTCAACGGCCCGAGTACTCTTTTCGACTGAGGGCATCAGCTACCACGTTGGCCTTCCCTGGGTGATAACGAATTTCACATTCATAGTCACTTAGTAGCTCTACCCATCGTCGTTGCCTCATGTTGAGCTCTTTTTGATTGAGGATATGCTGGAGACTCTTATGGTCAGTGAAGATTGTACACTTAGTGCCGTACAGGTAGTGTCTCCAGATCTTCAATGCGAATACTACCGCCCCCAACTCGAGGTCATGTGTAGTGTAGTTGACCTCATGAGTTTTAAGTTGTCTTGAAGCGTAGGCAATGAATTTTCCTCTTTGCATGAGTACGCTGCCCAGACCTTGGTTCGACGCATCGCAATAGACCACAAAGTCTTCTGTTCCTTCTGGAAGGGACAGAATAGGAGCGCTGCACAAGGCTTTCTTTAAGGTCTGGAAGGCGGCGTCTTGTTTATCTTCCAACTTGAATGTTACACCCTTCTGTGTCAAGGCAGTAAGTGGTTTCGCAATTTTGGAGAAATTCTGTATGAATCTTCGGTAATAGCCAGCAAGGCCCAAAAACTGACGGATTTCTGTCGGAGTTCTTGGTGCTTTCCAGCTTTCGATGGCCTTGATTTTGGAGGGATCCACATGTATCCCTTCTTTGCTGACTACGTGGCCTAGAAAGTCCACTTTTCGAAGCCAAAATTCGCATTTCGAAAATTTCGCATACAGCTTCTCTGTTCTTAATGTCTCCAAAACTTGTCGTAAGTGTTGGCTATGTTCCTCCTTACTTCGTGAATAGATAAGTATGTCGTCGATGAACACTATCACGAATTTGTCTAGGTAAGGTCGGCATACACGGTTCATCAGATCCATGAACACTGCAGGCGCATTGGTCAATCCGAAGGGCATCACAACGAATTCATAATGGCCATAGCGAGTTCTGAATGCCGTTTTAAGAACATCTTCCTCTTGAACCTTGAGTTGGTGATATCCCGACCTCAGATCGATTTTTGAGAAATAACTCGCTCCTTGGAGTTGATCGAACAGGTCGTCAATTCGGGGTAGCGGGTATCGGTTCTTGATGGTGAGTTTGTTCAATTCCCGGTAGTCAATGCACATATGGAATGACCCATCCTTCTTCTTCATGAACAAGACTGGCGCTCCCCAAGGTGAGAAGCTCGGTCTGATGAACCCTTTACTTAGCAGTTCGTTTAGTTGACTGGATAATTCTTGCATTTCTGCCGGGTCTAATCGGTATGGTGCTTTTGCTACTGGGGTGGCTCCAGGGATCAAATCGATTCTGAACTCGACTTGTCGCGCGGGTGGTACTCCTGGAAGGTCTTCTGGGAATACGTCGGAAAAGTCGCAGACTTCAGGGATCTCTTTGATGCTTTTTACTTCTTTCTTTTCGTCAACAACGTGGGCTAGTAAGGCATGGTATCTTTTCTGTAGGTACTTTCGGGCTTTGATACAAGACACGATTCGGAGGCTGGTACTGGGTTTATCACCGTAGACAACAAAGGTCTTGTCATCGGGCAGATAAAGTCGGATTCCTCATTCGTAACACATGATGTCGGCATGATGGGGAATTAACCAATCCATACAAACAATCACGTCAAAACTTCCTATTTTAAGAGGCATTAAATCGATTTGAAAGGAGTGATCGTCCAGAGTAAGTGTACAGCCTATGTATATGTCGTTTGTGCTTTCAGTTTTGCCATTTGCCATCTCTACTGTAAATGTTTCATTGAGTGGTTGTGGTTTTTGTTTTAATAAGTATTTAAACTCGTGGCTTACGAAACTCCTCTCCGCACCGCTATCGAATAGTACACAAGCATATGAGTTATTGACGAGGAACGTACCGGTAACCACGGTAGGATCCTCTACTGCTTCCGCACCTCCCATGGCTAGGACTCTTCCATTTCTCCACACGTTCTTTGTCTTTGGGCAATCACGCTTAAAATGCCCTGTCTCACTGCAACCATAGCAAGCTTGACTCACCCCAGCATTAGAGGCTTGGGTGGTTTGTGGAACTGGCGTCTTGCAGAAACGGGCGGTATAACCTGTTGAATAATGTTTTTATGTTTTTATGTGACCATCACTGAAATAAGTCGAAATGTTTTTATTAACAGTTTATTTCAGATTGCGTAAATTCGAGATCAACCAAACCGGAGAAAATGACGCTATGTACCAAAGAGCAAAAATGTCACCCAGCGACAGCAATCGCGACCCAACAGCTCATGTGTCGCGAAGTGAAGAAAATCAAAACAAAAGAAGAAAAAGGCTGGAACAGTGCAGATCGCGACCCGATCCCAACCCAGATCGCGACCCGATCTGATGACACACACGTGACACTATGCTGACCAAAGATCGCGAGCCGATGGCAACCCTACGAGATCGCGACCCGATCTTCCTCCCCATCGCGACCCAACCAGATCGCGACCCGATCTTCTTATCGATCGCGACCCGACCCACCTACCACACTCCACCGAGTCGGGTAGTGGCCAGCATAAAAGCGAGAACCACTCAAGATCGCGACCCGATCCCATAGAGGATCGCGACCCGATCTCTGCTGGAACAGACTATAAATTCAAGCTTCCTCTAGCTGATTTTTTACACACTACACAACCTACATACACTAACCTCAAGCATACTCACGACCAGAAACCTTAAAACTCTGAAATCTCTGCATTTGGCAACGAGGATCAAACCGCAAAACCGCAAGAAACAAAACATCCACCCAACACCAAACTTCAAACCTCTAAACAACCTCTACCCGACACCAAACTCCAAACCTCTAAACAACCTCTACCCGACACCAAAAATCACCAAAACCTCATCCTAACATGAAGAACAAGAAATCGACATATCAAGAAAAACGCTATCTTCCGCAGCTATCGATAAGTTCGTTTAAAATTATATGTGTTGTTATTGATTTATTTAAACTGTTATAAATCAACTGTACCAAATCTCAAATACATCCGAATTGAACCGTGACAACCAAAACATATGTGGACTGTATTTAACCGAGACATCTAACATCTAACTTCTAACCTTTTTATTTATTGTAAAAATACGTTATCGTTGATAATGGCGTTTATTACATCTAACCTCTAACTTCTAACTTCTAACCTTTTTACTTATTGTAAAAACACGTTATCGTTGATAATGGCGTTTATTACATCTAACCTCTAACTTCTAACATTTACTTTATTTACCGCTTTCTGTCTATTTAAATACTGTCTAGTTTAGATTTACCGTTTTATTTTATTCCGCAACTCTTATTTATTCCGCATATTATAGATAAAATACATATCTGTCACACAGTAATAGGCTTAAAAAACCTTATTCGTGGAGATCAGTTATCGTATTTTCAACAATTGGTATCAGAGCTTGTGTGATTTAATCTGAAATTTTTGTCGAGAACTTTTGTGTAGCGTTTTTATAAACCACCAATAAGTTTCCTTTAAAAATTTCATCTCAATATCACTTGTTCAACAAAAAAAAATAATTAAATTATTAAAAAAAAAACATTTAAAAATTACTTGTGTGATTTATTTTGAAAATTTTTGTCGAAAACTTTTGTGTAGCGTTTTTATAAACCACAAATAAGTTTTCTTTAAAAATTTCATTTTAACATCACATCTTCGTTAACAAAAAAAAAAAAAAAAACAAAAACAAAAATGTCTTCCGCAAACTACTCAAACATAAATTCTGTATCTATTGCTAACAGTATAGGTTCAGGTACTCGAGCACCCATTCTTATTCCCGAAGAATATAAATCATGGGTAGGTCGTATGAATCTTCATCTCAACTCTATAAGTGAAGACGTGTGGAAATGTGTAGACGGATCTCTACCAGATAACATGACCTCTCTTACGAGTAACTTGGATATACTGAATGAAAGGAAGAAACTTGAACTTCAAGCCAAAAAGGAGCTTGTGTCTGGAATACCCCACAGTATTCTAAGCCAAATGAATGATATAATCCTTTTAACTGCAAACCAAATTTGGCAAACTTTGAAAAATCGTTTTGAAGGAAATGAGAGAATCATTGGAAACAAGAAAACATCTGTTTTAAACGAATTTGACAACTTCAAAATGTTTTCACATGAGACCATCCATGATGCTCATGACAGGTTCAATCTCATTACCATCAAAATGAATAATTTGGGCATTAAAAAGTCACAGCATGAGATAAACCTCAAATTTTTAAACAACCTTTATGAAAGCTGGAAAATGGTCAAACTCATCATTCAGGGAAATCCGGCAATTCATACTGAATCTTTGTACAATCTGTACGGATAATTACAATCGTATGAATCATCGATTGACCCACCAACGTCTACTTCTTTTGGAGGACCACTTGCTTTGTTGTCAACATCCTCTCAAAACCAAACACATTTTCATGATCAAAGTCAAATTGATTTAAATCAAAACCAAGCTTTTTCAAGTAATTCTTGTGACTTGTCTGATCCAAATAATGAAGCTGATTACCAACAATTGTGCGCTTTGGTAGCAAACACTAATCTCGAAAGATTTTTGCCACATCATAATCAATCAAACTTCAGACCAAATTTTCAACAAAGATCCACTTTTGGACAAAACTTTCAAAATCGCGGTTTTCAAAATAATCACAACTCTTATAATAACCAAAGTTCTGGATTTCAGCAAAATCATTCTAAACCATCTCAACAGAAACAAACTCAAACATCTGAAAGACCACCCGTTAAAAGCCAAAAGGCTGACAATAACGATGATGATGATGATGTAATCATTTGCCACAAATGCAAAGGACTAAATCATTATGCCCGAGATTGTCGAGCCAAAGTCAAAGTCAAAGACTCAGCCTACTATGCTCAAAAAGCCGAAGAGCTGAAGAAACAAGAACAGAAAGCAAAGCAAAAAGCTTTGATGGCATTCCACGAACCTAGCGTGGAATACTGGCCAACTTCTGATGATGAAACAGATACTGAACCAGCTCAGTCAAACTTCTGCTTCATGGCTGACAATGAACCAACCACAAGAGCTCCATATGTCATCGATCAGGTATGGTCTATGATCTCAGATCTCGGTCTTTCAAAAACACCATTTGAGTCCCACATGACTAAGATTGAGAACAGTCTAAAAGCTGATCTCAGACTGTATCATGACACAATAGTCAAATCTGATATCTACAAATCTGAATTACAAACCTTGCAACTCAGATTTGGAGAATCTACAAGGACTAGAGACAAACTTGAAAGAGACATTGAACGAAAATCTGAAGAAAATAATCACATCCTAGAACAATTAAATGAAGCTCTAAAACAAAAAAGGGACTTAGAAATAAAAAATCAATCTGTTATTTCATCTGAAATAAAAGATACCTTAGAAAAGGAAGTCCTTCAGTTAAAACAAAAAGTTCAAGATTTAACTGACAATAACACTAGTTTAACTCTAAAACTAGATGATTCTTCAAAGCAAATCAAATTTCTTGAATCCAAAAATCAAAGATTTCAAGGAAAACTGGATTCTATCAATATTGCCAGAAAATTGAGTGATGATGTTTTCACTAAAGCAAACAACTTAGGAACTGGCAAAATTGATACGAATTATAAACCGGGAATTGGAAGAGAATCTTTTGAAAATCAAGAGACTGAAAAGAAAAATGGGAAAATTAGTGAAAACTCTAAATCGGCTCAACCAGATTTTTTCTCATCTGCTTATGAGGACGATTCAGATGATGAAACAGTTATCAACTGCAGCCCAGATGATACCTTTTTCAACAAATCATTCAAAAGAGTTGTAAAATCTGAATCAGACTATGCTAGTTCAGTAACTCATCAATTGAGATCTACTAAACTAACAAGGAATGATGGCACAATCAAACTTGAAAATTTCTTAAATGGAGAAAATTCTGATCATCAAAATGGTAGTACTTCTGTTCCAACTGTCTTTCCCTCTTTAAACTCAACCTTTATTGGAAAGAACAATCTGGGACAAAAGTATTCAAAGAAACAACAGACAAATAAACAACCCATTCAAGCTGTTTTTAAACCAAAAGAACAAAGCAAGCCCATTGTTTTCAAAGAAAAACCTTTGAAACCGGTCGCTGTGCCACAAAAACAAACCGTTAATCCAAAACAAAAACCTTTTCAAAAACCGATTCAAAGTCACTTTCAAAAGATAAACTTCAATCTCTCAAGGAACTTTCAGAAACCATCATTTCACCAAATTCCATTCCATCATCAAAGTGTTTTCCAAAACCATTCAGATCCCAGATACAAAGAATGGTTATCAAACAGATCTTCACATATAGGATACTTTTCACAAGATCAGAAATCATTTCAAATGACAGGTTTTCAAAAACAAATCTCACTTTGGCAAAACCTAATAAATCAACTTAAGCCTCAACCATTCCGTCCAATCAACAAATACTACAATGATTCCAAATTATCAAAAACCATTAACAAATCAGGACCCACCATGGTTTGGGTACCTAAAATTTCTGTCTAATTGCAGGCATTTTGTGCTGTAGAGCCCAAGGATGGCACATGGTATATCGATAGTGGCTGCTCCAAGCATATGACAGGAAACCAGAGCTTTCTACGAGACTTCAAACCCACAGAATCCAAACAAGATGTGACTTTTGGAAATAACATGACTGCAAGAATCAAAGGTTATGGAAACATAACAAATGGTCACTTCACCATCAAGAAAGTAGCCTACGTTGACGGCCTGAAACACAACCTAATCAGCGTATCACAACTCTGTGACAACAATCATGAAGTTCTTTTCACCAAACAACGAAGCATAATCACAGATGCCAAGACCAAAGCCATTCTAGTCAATTCTGATCGTCTAGGCAACATGTATCCACTAGATATGGACCTTATCTATGGAAAACCAGACATCTGTCTCTTATCCAAAGCTTCAGCTGATATTAGCTGGTTGTGGCATCGTCGTCTTTCTCATCTTAACTTCGGCTACATCAACAAGTTGATTGCAAATGATCTTGTTCGCGGAATACCACTTCTGAAACTTGATAATGAAACTCTTTGTGCAGCTTGTGAAGGAGGAAAACTGTCTAAATCCTCTCATAAAAGCATTCCTGAATCTAGTGTATCCGAACCACTAGAATTACTGCACATTGATCTTTGCGGCCCTGCAAAAACCCAAAGCATAAAAGGGAAGAAATACATCCTTGTTATTATTGATGATTACTCACGCTTTACTTGGGTTTTCTTTTTAAGGCTAAAGTCAGAAGCACCTGAAGAAATAATCAACTTCATCAAACAGATTGAATTAAACCTCAAACGACCAGTTCGAAGAATCCGAAGTGATAATGGTTTAGAGTTCAAAAACATAACTCTAGACTCATTTCTCAAAAACAAAGGCATCGAACACAACTTCTCAGCCCCTTACACTCCTCAACAAAACGGCGTTGTTGAAAGAAAGAACCGAACTCTGTGCGAAGCTGCAAGATCAATGCTCATCTTTGCTGATCTGCCACAATACTTCTGGGCAGAAGCAATAGCAACAGCTTGCTACACTCAAAATCGTTCTTTAATCCATAAACAACTTCATAAAACACCAAATGAAGTCATTAAAAACCGAAAACCAAACATCAAATTCTTTCATATTTTTGGTTGTCGATGCTTCATAAAGAATAACAAAGATCACCTTTCAAAATTTGAATCAAGATCCAACGAAGGAATTTTCCTTGGTTACTCCTTTACCTCAGCTGCTTATCGAGTACTAAATAAACGTACTAGAGTAATTGAAGAAAGTACCGATATTCATTTCGATGAATTTTATGTCAGGAAATTGGATCGTAAACATTTTGGTTCTAAAATGATCGATAATATTTTTCAAAATCCAATTCAACAAAATCCATCTACGGACATAGAAATTGATCTTGATTTACTTTTTGAACAACCCAAAACCGCTTATAGTTCTGAATTTCTAACATCTTCTACAATTCCTACAGGAACCTCCGATGCAGAAACTTCACAATCAAACCAAGAAAATGCAGATCAAGTTGAGGGGGAATTACCAGCACTAAATTCCTCTTTGAACACTCCCAATCCACCTGTCCAAAATGATCCCAGTGCATCATCTATGGGGGAACCTTCTTTACCTCATTCTCACCCTATAATCCAAAAAGACATATCTGACAACAACCAAAATCTATTCCCAACAGAATCACCTGACCAAGAAGAACAATGGGACATAGAAACACCAATCGAAATACCTGAAAAAACTCGCCTAAACAAATGGATCAGAAATCATCCTGCAGAACAAATTATAGGAGATCCCAATTCTGGTATTCAAACAAGAGCCGCTACCTCAAATGAATGTTTATACGGAGCATTCTTATCCATGACTGAACCCAAAACCATCCATTCAGCTCTCAAAGATCCAGACTGGGTCAAAGCCATGCAAGAAGAACTAGCTGAATTCGAAAGAAACCAAGTATGGGATCTTGTTCCTACTCCTCCCGATGTTACTGTAGTAGGTTCAAGATGGGTTTTCAGAAACAAAACTGATGATCAAGGCATAGTTTGTCGAAACAAAGCAAGACTTGTCGTCAAGGGCTATTCTCAACAAGAAGGAATCGATTACGATGAAACTTATGCTGCAGTTGCAAGACTCGAAGCCATTCGTATCTTTCTAGCATATGCAGCACACAAGAACTTCAAAGTTTACCAAATGGATGTAAAATGTGCATTTTTACATGGAGAGATTGATCGTGATGTGTATATTCAACAACCTCCAGGTTTTGAAGATCCACAGTTCCCAAATCACAGTTTTAAGTTACAAAAAGCAGTTTACGGCTTAAAACAAGCACCTCGTGCCTGGTATTCAACATTGTCAACATTTTTAGAAGAATCAGGATTCAAAAGAGGTTCAATTGATCAAACTCTCTTTCGTAAAATTTTTAATAAACATCTGTTAATCGTTTAAATATATGTCGATGACATTATTTTTGGTTCTACTGATGAATCCCTAAGTATCAAGTTTGCAGATTTGATGAAGAGCAAATTTGAGATGAGCATGATAGGAGAAATGACTACTTTTCTTGGACTTCAAGTCAAACAATCATCAGATGGAATTTTCATCAATCAAGAAAATTATGTCAAAAATCTTCTAACTCGTTTTTCTCTTGACAAATCAAATACAGCAAAAACCCCAATGGCCCTTGGTTACAAATTAGATGCAGACTTAAATGGCAAGCCTGTTGATCAAAAGAAATATCAAGGAATGATAGGATCACTCCTATACCTCACAGCCAGCAGACCCGACATCATGTTTTCTACATGTGTCTGTGCCAGATACCAAGCCAATCCTATGGAATCTCATGCTATAGCTGTAAAAAGAATTTTCAAATATCTTAAAGGAACTCCATCTCTTGGCCTTTGGTATCCAGCTAACTCTGATTTTCAGCTTAATGCCTTCACCGACTCCGACTATGGAGGATGCAGACTAGACAGAAAAAGCACATCTGGTTCTTGCCAATTTCTAGGAGGCAGACTGGTAAGTTGGACTTCAAAGAAACAATCATGCGTGTCCACTTCAACCGCAGAAGCTGAATATGTAGCTGCCGCAAGCTGCTGTTCACAAGTCATGTGGATGCAAACTCAATTACGTGACTATGGCTACAAAGTATCACAAATTCCCATATTTTGTGACTCAACCAGCGCAATTGCCATTTCTCACAATCCCGTGCACCATTCCATGACAAAGCACATCGACATTCGATATCATTTCCTCAAAGATAACATTCAAAAAGGTCATATCGAATTGCACTTCATAAACACCGAAGATCAAATTGCCGATGTCTTTACTAAGGCTCTAGACGAAACCAAGTTTCAATACTTCCTAGGCCGTCTAGGAATGTTGAATCCAGATAACATCCATCCCTAATCTCTTACTTTTTGTTTGTACAAAAGAGTGTTTACTTTCATAAACAAAATTTTCCAAAAACATTCAAATAACCAAAATTTTCCAAAAACATTCAAATAACCAAAATTTCCAAAAACATTCAGAAAAACAAATCTTCAAAAATACAATAAAAGACTTGTCATAGCTTTTATAGAACCATGTGATTAACATCTTCTTGACTAAATTTTCAGATACTTATGCTCGATGAATGTTCTCAGTTATATTGATTCTTAATTAAAGAGAAGGTTCAAATTTCAAACATTTTTGTTATGTACATTCTCCTATTCCCTTTGAATTTATTTCAATTATAACGATTTTATCTGTAAAGGGACATAAGATCAGGAGATTCAGATGAAAACCAAACCCATGTGAGAAATTGTGCCTCGTCTTTAACTGCTAAGTGGAATTCATTTCTGTGAGCAAAGGTGTTTTCATTATGACTTATAGGATTTATACTCTTATACCGTGATGCTAGTCTCATTTTTGCTTAGATATCAAAATGACCAGGGACGATACTTTCATTTTCTTATATATTAGACAAACTGTCTATTATATCACCTATCCCTATCCTAAATCAAACCACTTCAAAGAAAACCTTCATCATCTGGCATAACGAATCTGACAAATGAAGAAACGACAAAGTCATATCCAACAAATGCTGTCAACAAATCACAATTGGTAACCACATCAGATATCTTTTACACAAGGTATATTCACACAAATCAAGAAAAGATAAAGACAAAGGTGAACACTTCACCAAAGAAAAAGAAGATTTACAACAACAATCCATCAAGACAGACATCTCTCAAACAACGAATTCTCAAAAGCTTTATCAAATATAAAACCGAAGATTTACCGGGATACTGTAGCCTTCATAATTGAATATTCTTAGTTGCAAACTGCACTATGAAAATTTCTAAACCCCTCTACATGTATTTCCCGATGGAGAGAGAGTGAACATCAATGGCATGAATGAAGAAACCCTCTGAGTAATGCCGAAACCAGTCTTATGTGATTGATTATCTAATATGAAGACCAAGTAACTAAAGTATATAGGTATAAATCCACATTAAGCATAAGTCAACACCTTCAAACTGAGAGATATCATTCATCTTTAGTGATTATACACCAGTTCTGCACCCAGAACAAACAAACACCTCAGTCAAGTGTGAGCTATACCTATGAGAGTTCATCTAAATCGACCTATTAAGATCACTTGTCGTCTTTATAAATGCTATAAAATCTTAAGGAATATTATGAAAATACATATACAAAAACCTTTTGATAATCGAACTCGAGGCTTTGATTCAGAAACAAATATTCTTGACAAACATTTTTCAAAACATAAGTAAAATCTAGTCACACTCTTTCAAAACAACTGATATGGTTTTATAAATGTCTTATCCAAATTTCAAGAATTTCAATCAAACATTTTTCTCCTCATTTCATTAATGATCACATAGGGGGAAATTATTGAATAATGTTTTTATGTTTTTATGTGACCATCACTGAAATAAGTCGAAATGTTTTTATTAACAGTTTATTTCAGATTGCGTAAATTCGAGATCAACCAAACCGGAGAAAATGACGCTATGTACCAAAGAGCAAAAATGTCACCCAGCGACAGCAATCGCGACCCAACAGCTCATGTGTCGCGAAGTGAAGAAAATCAAAACAAAAGAAGAAAAATGCTGGAACAGTGCAGATCGCGACCCGATCCCAACCCAGATCGCGACCCGATCTGATGACACACACGTGACACTATGCTGACCAAAGATCGTGAGCCGATGGCAACCCTACGAGATCACGACCCGATCTTCCTCCCCATCGCGACCCGACCAGATCGCGACCCGACCCACCTACCACACTCCACCGAGTCGGGTAGTGGCCAGCACAAAAGTGAGAACCACTCAAGATCGCGACCCGATCCCATAGAGGATCACGACCCGATCTCCGCTGGAACAGACTATAAATTCAAGCTTCCTCTAGCTGATTTTTGACACACTACACAACCTACATACACTAACCTCAAGCATACTCACGACCAGAAACCTTAAAACTCTGAAATCTCTGCATTTGGCAACGAGGATCAAACCGCAAAACCGCAAGAAACAAAACATCCACCCAACACCAAACTTCAAACCTCTAAACAACCTCTACCCGACACCAAACTCCAAACCTCTAAACAACCTCTACCCGACACCAAAAATCACCAAAACCTCATCCTAACGCGAAGAACAAGAAATCGACATATCAAGAAAAACGCTATCTTCCGCAGCTATCGATAAGTTCTTTTAAAATTATATGTGTTGTTATTGATTTATTTAAACTGTTATAAATCAACTGTACCAAATCTCAAATACATCCGAATTGAACCGTGACAACCAAACATATGTGGACTGTATTTAACCGAGACATCTAACATCTAACTTCTAACCTTTTTATTTATTGTAAAAACACGTTATCGTTGATAATGGCGTTTATTACATCTAACCTCTAACTTCTAACTTCTAACCTTTTTACTTATTGTAAAAACACGTTATCGTTGATAATGGCGTTTATTACATCTAACCTCTAACTTCTAACATTTACTTTATTTACCGCTTTCTGTCTATTTAAATACTGTCTAGTTTAGATTTACCGTTTTATTTTATTCCGCAACTCTTATTTATTCCGCATATTATAGATAAAATACATATCTGTCACACAGTAATAGACTTAAAAAACCTTATTCGTGGAGATCAGTTATCGTATTTTCAACATGATCCTTTTTGTTGTAGTTCAAGCAGTGCATTTCCCTATAGGTTCCGGTATGGTGGAAATTACACTTGTTGCATTTGGGTAGTGTTCCATTATACTGCTGGGTTGCTGTTGGGGTAGTCGGGACAATGGCTGCATGGACTGCCAAAATTTGTTGTCTCTTGGCATTTTCTTGGTTCGGCTGATTCCTCCCCTGTTCCAGGGCTTTCTTTTGTGGTCCCTCTCTCTTGGTTGCTCAGTTTTAGAGGTCATGGTGCCCTGGCGAACTCCATGGTCGACTAATCGTTGAGCCAGTCGTTTTGCGCTGTCGAAAGTGGCGGGGCTTGCCGCTTCTACATTCCCCTGAATCAGAGGAGATAGCCCTCAGGTGTAACGTTCCACTTTCACAGATTCTGGTGTGACCATAGTAGGGCAAAGGGTTGCCAAATCGTTGAATCGGTTCGTATAGGTGGTTAGATCTGAACCTTTCATGGTAAGGTTCCACAGCTCTTGTTCTAGCTTTTGGATCTCTCCCCTGGGACAGTACTCTTTCATCAGGATGGTCTTCAGTTCTTCACAAGTCGTCGAGTTGGCCACGGGAAGTGTCAGAGCCTTAACATGGCCCTTCCACCAGGACATGGCCGTCTCGGCAAAGGTACAAGCGGCGTATTTGACTTTAAATTCCTCAGGACAGGCGGAGACATCAAAGATTAATTCTGTTTTCTCAATCCATCTCGTGAGAGCAAGGACACCACCGGTACCATGGAAAGTTACTGGTTTGCAAATCGCGAAGTCCTTGTAAGAACATACTCGCGATTGGTTTGATGTTTCTCCATTTGTGGAGTCGTTGGTACCATTTCCGCTTCCGTTTCCATTTGTCCCATTAGAGTTTATCTGAGCCACAGCAGCTGCTACCGCAGTGGTAACAGCAGCCTGAAAAGTGGTTGAGTCCATCATGGGTGGCTCGGGAGTTGCGATCGGTGCGCACCTAGCGTTTCTTCGTCGAGGTGGCATATTTCTGCCACAAGGATTCAAGATTTGACGTTGGTTAGTTCTTGGTAAGGGTTATCAAAGTACGACGTTTCTATTATACGTTTATGTCGACTATGTAGTGATAGGGGTATAATAGGTGCATAAAGAGTCTAGATGTATGGTTCTATAGTATCACAAAATACTCGTATAGTATTTTTGTTTTATGTTTTGTTCTAGTGTTTTTCTTTGTACATGGTTCTTGGTAGGTCTTTAGAAGTTGTTATAAGTAAGGTGATTTCTAAAGGGTATGAGAGGTATGTAAGAGTGATGTGTTTTCAGACATACATATTTTATATACCAAAATGATATCACTTATTTGAGGATCAATATTGTCTTTGTAATGTCTTTTCATAAGTTTTGAATTTATAACAGGGAGATACCATGAATGAAAACAACACAACTAGGCAAGTGTACCTAATCGGTTGTAATATAGCAATGGTAAGTCCGGGTCGAACCCAAGGGAATTGGTTAAAATTGAAGAAACTCAATTATCAATTAATAATAATAACAAAAGAGATAAAAGGGGGGGTTTTGTGTAATTGTGAAGAGATTGTATGATCAAATAAATAAAGAATAAGTAAATAAATGGTAACAAGGTTTGAAGTTAAGCCGCAAGGATAGTTTGACAAAATATGCTTTTACTCAGATGTGATTACTCCTTATAACAATAGTCTGATTGATAATAATGTGCAATGGATATTAACAAGTTAAATACTGATTTCTAAGTTGATTAGATGTCTTGGTCCAACAATCCAATTCTATGATTAAGAAGGGTTATTAATCTCATTGGTCCTGTAAATTAATTACTCCAATTAATCATTCTATTTATTCATACTCTGCATGATTTATTTGTTTCTTTTGATATCAATGGTCATGAAAATCAAAATAAGATGTATAGTTTGGTCCACTAATACAATTAAAACAAATGCATATAAGATTCTTTCTTTGTAACTTAACCTAGGATTTGGTCAATCACTAGTCATAAATATATACATGAAATATATATATTATGATACAAATTAATTTAGCAAGAATGGTCATCTATACTAAATATAATTCAGTTATAAGTTTCAAAGATAGATTCTTAATATACAATAGTTTGTTAAATAAACATGCAAAGTAAATTATTAAACTTGTAATATCCGAATTTATATCAATCAAAACATAATTATAAGTTTCATCTAGTCTAAGTAAAAGCAAAATGGAATTACTCCATAATCAAAGACAAACAGCACACTGAATATATAAGAAAGCTAAACATAGTAAGCAAACCGAATATCCGAGCAATGGTGATCTTGATCGTTTGTCGTGACTTCCGCTTAGCCGAGCTTCAAACCTTGATGAAGAGAGGTTTAGAACAGGGAGATAGAGGGTGTTTCTCCAGGTAGAGAGTTTATAATCTGAATTGTGTGTCTAAAACATCAAGATTAAGTCTCTATTTATAGTGCTGGACAGGGACCGTAGGGTCGCGATCCTCTATGGATCGGGTCGCGATCTGCAATGTAGTGCGTAGGTCCGTCGGCCACGATCCCGACTGAGTGGAGTGGTAGGGCGTATGTCGGGTCGCGATCCCTAGGAGATCGGGTCGCGATTTCCGTAAGGTCGCGATTTTGCCTTCTAGTCGCGATCCTTTGGTCATCCATTTGTCACGCTTTCGTCATGAGGTAGGGTCGCGATCCCTATGGAGATAGGGTCGCGATCTATCGTCTGACTGACTAATTTATTCGCTTTTTCGTCCCGAATACGTTCTTTTTGGCTCTTTTTCCCCCGATAGATATTTTACTCCATTTTCTTTATTCCAAGGCTTGAATTCAGCTCCTTCTTCTCAATCAAGCAATTTTTCCTGTGTTTTGGTTATTTAAAATGATTAAGTACCTTTTATCGTGAAATTAAACCAAAAACACATTTTTAAGCACTTGATATTGCCCGAAATATATGTATAAATGAGGCAATATCAAAATACCCTACACTTGAATTTTGCTTGTCCTCGAGCAAACTATAATTTAAAAACTAGCTAAGGCAATTGATATCCAAACAACTTTCCAACTGTTAACATTATTTACCTATGTTAAGAATAAGGTTGTAAGAATAAACATAGTAGATTATGCCTAGTCTTATGTGCGTATTTCTAACCTTCCAAAATTTTACATAAAATCTATTTCTATTAATGACAAATATTTAGATTGAAAAATACTCATTTTTACATAACATTGAATACACCCTTAAAAATTCCTCTTATCTCAAGATCTTTTTGTCAAGTTTCCCAAAAATTATGGTGGACTAGGTTTATCAAGTTAAGTTATCTATTTTTATCGCACCTTTGAAACTCGTGACTTTCTATGGAACTCTTGATTACAAATTTTCAACTCACAACTGTACAGAGTTTACTAATTCAAATTCCAAAGGCCACTAAGGAAATCCCATGACTTTCGATGACATCCGTGTAACGAGTTTTCGACAATATTATCCCAAACCAGTTGGTTTTAGGTAATAAGGAGTAGGAATGCCCGTGGGCCCCATTTTATGTCTACTTGCTCGAATGTCAAAGGCCACTGATTGAATTTTCTTCCTGAGTCTCAATCTTATGGTGTAACGTTGCTTGATTCTTGCTTTTCATTTTATTTATTTTCTCATTTGAAGTTCTTTTAACGAGGCTTATTTTCCTCGATTTAGTCATAGCATTCGCGCGATTAGGGAAACTGACTCAACCTGTTTTGACAAATCCTGATTTTCAACGGGTCTATTTCGTTATTTATGCAAAACATTTTGTAATTATCATTCTAACTACTTGTCATTTACGGAATTAAATTTTATATGAAATAATGAAAAATTAGAAAATAAGAGCATAAAATTAAGTTTAACCTACAAATTTATTTTCAAAACATTTTTCTTAACAATTCCCTTTTTTAATGTTCATTTTTTTTGGAAAAGATGTTTAAGATAAAATTTTGACTTGGCTTAGTTAATAATTACATTTTGACCTTTTTACCCTACACTTATTTTATACAATAATCTTATTGTATATATCTTTTTAATTCAAATAGGAGTTTAATTGGAATGGACTCCCCTTGGGTAATGGGTCGTTCTGTTTTAAGGACAGATTCCACAGAAGAAGTTTGCTGAACTGAATGCCAGCGTCTGTTTGAACCTAAATTCTGTATCACTGCTCAGAGAAAATATTAACCACACCACAAAAATAAAACACACCATTAAATAAAAACAAACACACCACACTAATATAAAATAAAATCCAAATGTATTTAAATACAAAAATAAAATAAAATCAATCATCAGTATCATCAAAAACTGAACCTGAGGTGCCACCGCCATCACCGTAGTCGTGCAAGAAATCTGGCGGCTCAAACCACGTGGGTACAGGAGGAACATACGTCGGGTATGGAATAGATGGCTGGAACCCCTGACTAGCGTAGAACTCCTGCATACTGCGTGAAACCCACTGGTCATGTACCTGTCTCCTAAGAATATCGCGATCTAGCCTCTGCCTGTCGTGCTCTATCCGTCGCATGTCGTGCTCTATCCGTCGCATGTCGTGCTCTCGGCTCAAATCCACCCTACTTATCTGCTGGGATAAGTAGCGTAGATCGATCTCCTGCTCTGGTACATCCTGATGTATCGGAGATCTCTGCCGGCGTCGTCGGTGAGCACCGGGGGCTGGCTGCGGAATCGACTGTGGCTCTGGGTCTGGCTGTGGCTCTGGCTCGGGCTGAGCGTCCATGTCTTCTTCCTGCTCAACCGGGTCCGCCTCACGAATGTGATCGTCCTGGTCGATCACTCGCATCTGATAAAGATAATTCCTGGTCAAAAGACGAGGATCTGATACGGTGAGTCCCCGTACGAGAGGAAGTGAGAAGACGTCATATGATGCTGCCAGTCTGGATATAAGGTGCCCTCCAGAGATGGGGCTCTTTCTCTTTGCCCCTTTCGCCTTTCTGGTAAGGAAGACAGCCAGTGTATACGGGAGGTTGAGGCACACACCCTCAGATACCAGGCACCAAAGGTAGAAGACATCATCAACGGGTACCTTATCGCTTCCTTTACGGTGATTAACCGTAGAGGCGATGAGTCTATGAAGTACACGGTGGACAGGGGAGCGTAGCATGCTCTCCACCGCGGTGTGTGAATCGTAGGCCTCATTGGCCAATGCGCCCGAAACATCTGCCACGCGGAACTCAGGGGGCGGGATCCTAAGGCATGCCTCGAAGAAAGTAGAAAAAATGGGCAATGCGATCTCCTCCCGTGTATATAGCCCCAGGCGTAATCCCAGCTCTATCACGCTGCACTCTCGGCTGACTCCTCCCAGTCAGAAAGAGAGAGCCGTCCTATCCGATAATTCCTTGTACTGCTCGAACTGAACAGTGGATAGGAATTCAAGAGTGAGCTCTCTGAAGATCGGCTCGTGGAAATGGAATAGTCTATCCCAAGCGTGGCAGGTAAATCCAGTGGCACCGTGGATTTTTGTCGTTAATGGTGCCATACGGTGGTGCAGCCCGATTGTGGCCGCGTATTCCCAATCCAGACAGGGAGGCACATGAATATCTTTTTTGTGAATTTTGGCGAGTTCTCCCATATATCGTTGTCTCCTCGCATTGCTGATAGTTGTTGGAAATTGAAGCACTGCATGCGAGGGCAACTGCTCAGCTTGTGGATTTTGTTCTCCCCTTCCCGCCATTTAACTGTGAAATAAAGAATAAAAATAGAAAAAGAATTAGCTTGAGAAATAAACAAAATTTTTGCCCCTGATCGGAGATCGGGTCGCGATCGACCTGTGGGTCGGGTCGCGATCATGGTTTGGTCGGGACAATCGGTTCGGGTCCTGGTCGCTGTCGGGTCGCGATGGCATCCGGATCGGGTCGCGATCCTTGGATGGGTCGGGTTCTGGATCGCGATAGGAACGAGATTAAGGTCCGGTGACATTCAACGGTAGGGTCGCGATCAATGAACCCTTTCATCTATCGGGTCGCGATTGACGAACAGTTCGGGGACATTCAAGGATAGGGTCGCAATACGTAAACGTGTTCAAAGATCGGGTCGCGATCCTTGAATTTTTGCACCCTGGCTTCGACCGTAGGGTCGCGATCTATGAATATCATCAAGGATCGGGTCGCGATCCTTGAATGCCCGACCTAACTTCTCCGATTTTCAACAATTTTCAAGCTAAATCTACACTATCTTAGAGGGTTTTAACTAGTTTACTTGATTCTCGGTTAGATCTAACATCTAAATGGGCAAATCATTCAAAACCGAGAATCAATTTTAAAACCTAATTTTATTTCAATATTCACAAAATATCTATCAATTCGTAATGAAAAACGAGAAGGGATCGAGGGGTTACATACCTTGCTTGATGATTACGGATCTAAAAATCTGGAAAAATGCTTGGTCGCGATTTACCGTGAGGATCGGGATGCGATTGTGGGGTAAAACTTGAAACCAAGTGACCGATCGGTTTTTAACCTTCTGCGCGACGTCGGGTCGCGATCCCCATTGGGTCGGGTCGCGATCGTTGAATTTTACGGGCTTGGGCTTTTCCGGTTCGCTTGAGATCGGGTCCCTACGGTCTTGTGATCGGGTCGCGATCCTCTGCTGTGGCGTTTTTCTTTTCTAGTTTTCCGTTGATGATTTTTATTTTTGTGTTTTCATTTTTATTATTTATTATTTATTTAACACACAACATAAAATTAAATTATCTTAAAATTATTACAACCCAATCGAACAAAATTAAATGTCTTTTTCTCACACCGCTTTCCTTACCTGGGTTGAAAGCTTAAACCCATACCCCTGCTTTTAAATTATTAAATGTTTGAGGGGGGTACATCCTCTCCTTCTTCACAACGGACTCCTTGTTCGTAATGCTTCATCCGGTGTCCGTTTACCTTGAAGCTTTCGTCATTCTTGTCTAGTTGTATCATGCTTTCCCAATTTCCTCTTTCCAGTTCCTGTAATTCATTTTTCAGATGAGTTTCAATAGTATCAACAAAGTATACAGCATTATCACATGTTTTTGAGTGTTTCATTGATTGATCGATTCCAAAGGTTATTGCATCACTTCCGACTCTAAGTGTTAGCTTAGATTCATGAATGTCCACTAAAGCTCTTGCCGTATTTAGGAATGGTCTTCCCAAAATGATTGGAACCTGTTCATCTTCCTCCATGTCTAGTACAACAAAATCTGCAGGAAAAACAAATTTATCAACCTTTACCAATAAATCTTCCACTATTCCCCTTGGGTGTGTTACTGATTTGTTTGCCAAGTGGATTGCCATTCTTGTTGGTTTGGGTTCGGGCAAGTCAAGCTTAGAGTAAAATGAATATGGCATGAGATTAATACTTGCACCTGAATCCGCTAAAGCATGACTGAGAGCTAAATTACCAAATTGGCATGGTATGGTAAAACTTCCTGGATCGGTCAATTTTTTAGGTATTTTGTTCAACATTGCTGCTGAGCATTGTTCATTTAGAATCACATTAGATACTTCTTCAAGTTTCTTTCGATTTGAAAGAAGATCTTTTAAAAACTTTGCATATTTAGGCATTTGTGCAATAGCCTCAACAAAAGGTATATTAATATGCAATGATTTAATGTGTTCTAAGAATTTCTTATACTCTTCTTCTTGTTTTTCCTTTTTCAGACGCTGTGGGTATGGAACTGGTGGTTTATAACTTTTTACGGGTGTTGGCGGTGGTCTTTCTTCAGCTTCTTCTTCATTCTTTTCCGGTAGCTTCTCAGATTCCTGTGTTTTAGACGAAGAGTTAGTGTTTATGGGAATTGACGGTTCTAAAATCTTACCGCTTCTGGTTGAAATTGCATTGACTTGCGCGTTAGGATTTTGCTCTGTGTTGCTTGGTAAAGTACCAGGGAATCTTTCATGTAAGACTCGAGCAATTTGACCAATTTGGGTTTCAATATTTAAAATTGAAGCTTGTTGGTTTCGGAGTGAAGATTCTGTAGTTACTCCTATTTTCTTCACTAGTTCTTCGGTTGCTCTGTGTCTTTTGTCTGAAGCTTCTGCAAATCTAGACATCATTTCTTCAAAACTCTGTTTCTTTTCTGGTTGACTTTGTGGATCAAAGGTTGGTTCTCTTTGGTAGTATCCTTGCCCGCTTTGCTTATACTTCTCGGCTTGATCTTTTTTATACTCTTCATAAGGCTTCCAGTTGCTGTTTCGCGGCCTTCTTTCATCAAATCTGTCTCCAGAGGAATAGCAAACACTTTCTTTTCTTTTCCCATCTTCATCTAGTGGACAATCTTTTGCAAGATGTGGTCCACTACAGTTATCACAGCCGACCTGTATGGCATGGATTGTTTGATTTACCTTTTTCATGTCTCGCCCCAAAGCGTCTAGTTTGGCATTTAGGGCTGCTAATCCATCGGCTTGATCATCTGATGGCTTTTTTCTCAGGGAAGAGTCTCTTGAAGAATGCCACTGATGCGAGTGTTGGGCTAATTCTTCGATTAATGCATACCCGTCTGCTGGAGTTTTCTTTGAAATTGGCCCCTGTGAATCAACCATTTGACGAGTTGTTACATTAATTCCGTTATAAAAGGTTTGCACAACTTGATGTGGATTAAGATCATGTTGTGGGCAATTTTGTAGCATTTCCTTATAACGGTCCCATGCATCATAAAGTGTTTCATCATCCATCTGTTGAAAATTTTGGATTTTTGCTTTCATTTTAGCGATTTTAGAAGGTGGGCTAAACTGTTTAATAAATTTTGTTTTTAGTTCTTCCCAAGTTTTTATGGTTCTTGGGGGTTCAGCCTTTAACCATCTATTCGCTGCTCCCTGGAGTGTTATTGGAAATACTCGTAACATGACAGCATCTTTTGTGACTCCAGGAATATGAAAGTAATCCGCTATTTCCAGGACGGATTCAACATGCTGGTTGGCATCTTCAGCATCTTTTCCTGTGAACAAAGTTTCTCTTAGAAGATGTAAAAATTGGCCTTTTATTTCAAAATGCGTCCCATCCGGAATTGTGGGACGAACTAGTCCTTGGCCAGTTTCTTCTTGTGTACGACTTGCATATTCTTCTAAAGAAAGATTTGCAATGTCTGCCATTAGTTTTGTGTGCCTTCGTCTTCTGCGGAATTCTCTTTCTGGTTCTTGAAACTGTGGAGTCAAAGGAGAATTTGAACTCCTGGTCATACACTATCTGAGGAATAGAATGGTAAGATCTAGAATAAATTATAAATAAATTAAATTAATAAATGAATTTCTTTACTTTAAACCGTATTCCCCGGCAACGGCGCCAAAAACTTGATGTGTTTTCAGACATACATATTTTATATACCAAAATGATATCACTTATTTGAGGATCAATATTGTCTTTGTAATGTCTTTTCATAAGTTTTGAATTTATAACAGGGAGATACCATGAATGAAAACAACACAACTAGGCAAGTGTACCTAATCGGTTGTAATATAGCAATGGTAAGTCTGGGTCGAACCCAAGGGAATTGGTTAAAATTGAAGAAACTCAATTATCAATTAATAATAATAACAAAAGAGATAAAAGGGGGGGTTTTGTGTAATTGTAAAGAGATTGTATGATCAAATAAATAAAGAATAAGTAAATAAATGGTAACAAGGTTTGAAGTTAAGCCGCAAGGATAGTTTGACAAAATATGCTTTTACTCAGATGTGATTACTCCTTATAACAATAGTCTGATTGATAATAATGTGCAATGGATATTAACAAGTTAAATACTGATTTCTAAGTTGATTAGATGTCTTGGTCCAACAATCCAATTCTATGATTAAGAAGGGTTATTAATCTCATTGGTCCTGTAAATTAATTACTCCAATTAATCATTCTATTTATTCATACTCTGCATGATTTATTTGTTTCTTTTGATATCAATGGTCATGAAAATCAAAATAAGATGTATAGTTTGGTCCACTAATACAATTAAAACAAATGCATATAAGATTCTTTCTTTGTAACTTAACCTAGGATTTGGTCAATCACTAGTCATAAATATATACATGAAATATATATATTATGATACAAATTAATTTAGCAAGAATGGTCATCTATACTAAATATAATTCAGTTATAAGTTTCAAAGATAGATTCTTAATATACAATAGTTTGTTAAATAAACATGCAAAGTAAATTATTAAACTTGTAATATCCGAATTTATATCAATCAAAACATAATTATAAGTTTCATCTAGTCTAAGTAAAAGCAAAATGGAATTACTCCATAATCAAAGACAAACAGCACACTGAATATATAAGAAAGCTAAACATAGTAAGCAAACCGAATATCCGAGCAATGGTGATCTTGATCGTTTGTCGTGACTTCCGCTTAGCCGAGCTTCAAACCTTGATGAAGAGAGGTTTAGAACAGGGAGATAGAGGGTGTTTCTCCAGGTAGAGAGTTTATAATCTGAATTGTGTGTCTAAAACATCAAGATTAAGTCTCTATTTATAGTGCTGGACAGGGACCGTAGGGTCGCGATCCTCTATGGATCGGGTCGCGATCTGCAATGTAGTGCGTAGGTCCGTCGGCCACGATCCCGACTGAGTGGAGTGGTAGGGCGTATGTCGGGTCGCGATCCCTAGGAGATCGGGTCGCGATCTCCGTAAGGTCGCGATTTTGCCTTCTAGTCGCGATCCTTTGGTCATCCATTTGTCACGCTTTCGTCATGAGGTAGGGTCGCGATCCCTATGGAGATAGGGTCGCGATCTATCGTCTGACTGACTAATTTATTCGCTTTTTCGTCCCGAATACGTTCTTTTTGGCTCTTTTTCCCCCGATAGATATTTTACTCCATTTTCTTTATTCCAAGGCTTGAATTCAGCTCCTTCTTCTCAATCAAGCAATTTTTCCTGTGTTTTGGTTATTTAAAATGATTAAGTACCTTTTATCGTGAAATTAAACCAAAAACACATTTTTAAGCACTTGATATTGCCCGAAATATATGTATAAATGAGGCAATATCAAAGAGAAAATTCTAAGTGTACGACTTCGTAGTATTCATAAAATACTCCTGTAGTATTTTAACTCTATGTTTAGTTATATAGTGTCTTAAAATACTCCCATAGTATTTTAACTTTATGTTTAGTTATATAGCGTCATAAAATACTCCTATAGTATTTTAAATTTTATGTTTAGTTCCTTTGGTTACTGGTAAGTGTTCGGACTTGTTGTTCACCACGAGTATTCCTAAGTATGCGTTAATCATATATTGGATCAATACAGTTGATCAGGCTCTATTTATCCAAGATATAATTACCAAAACATTTAGGCCTATCCGTAGTGTTCAACTCATCTTATCACTTTTGTATGTTTTCGTTATGATATCGTTCTAGTATGTATGTATGTACTTATACTTTTATAAAAATTATCGTTGTAAATTTTAAAAGTATACTTGTACGAAAATGTTTTCGAGAGTTTTAGTCCCATTGTATTTATAGTTGTTGGATTGATATACTTAGTTCACTATAAACAATGCTCTGCTACCAATCTGTCACACCCTCAAACCGTATTGGCGGAATAGTTCGAGAGTGGATGACTTCATGAACAATATCATAACAAAGTTGAATAGTAGTGAATTCCAAGCACACAACCATCGTTTAAATCAATTACAAATGTTACAAAGTTTACTTATTTCAAGTCTCAAATACAATTGAAATGATATCAAGATAGATAAAAATGACGTCATAACGTCATATCTTGTAGCACTTGCATTTACCTTGTTAGTTTCCTGAGAATACAAATAGTTGAAAAAGTGTCAACAATTAAGTCGGTGAGTTCATAAGATTTTGTAATAGAAAAGCCCTTTGTTTGTAAACGGTAGTAATTGAGAACCAAGAAAATCCTATATTTTCTTATAAAAATGATAAAGTCTTTAACTCCCAAAGACTAAAATGTAATATGTATAATTGTAGTGTAAATTCCTTTGAAGTGTATAATTTTACGTAAATAATTTATAAAAGAAACTATTAAGTTGATATTTTTCCCCGTGAGATACCATATAACCATACTTTGACTAGTTGGCCTGTTGCGACGTTCTTCAAGCGTCGAAATGGTAGACATTTGGACACCTCAGACCTGCCGGTCTAGCTGTAGCGAGCAGCTCAGGTGCGGGGTTGTCAAGCCCCGTATAGATCTATAATCAAATATCGCGCTCTCTTACCGAGACTCTGGTTATAAATGTACAGGACTTATAGTAGGTACTTATAAAAGTACTGTGAAGATTCATCTCACGAAATGTATGTATTTCAATCAACTTGTTTACGTACGATTTGTATATAAAAACTCTTGTAATCATCCATTATCATTTTTCCCATGATAATATAGTATTGTTTAATAATTATATAATTTTATATAATTATTTTTGTCATGTTTAAGCGTCAATATAACCTTATGTTCGTAAACTATTCCAATAATAGTCTATTTTTAGTGATTCCGTCGTAACAATCATATTTTGCGAATAATAACGAAGTAACTTGTTCAAATGTTTATAAATATAATCTTTTAAGATATTTCTCACAAAAATGGTGTAATAACTTGGTTATAACCATTTTTGTTGGAAAATAATATTTTTGTTTATAAAAACGTTGTTTTTACTAGTCTTCATTTTTATAACGTTTTTACCCAAGATCTAGTATTTTTATACGCTTTATTTGTGGTTTTGTAATTTTTACATAACTTAATATGTCAAAGTGTTCATAATACATGGATCTATTCATATTTTATGTCAAGTTCATCTTTATAATATTTTGTCCAAGATCTAGTATTTTTGTATGGTTTATTTGTGGTTTTTGTAATTTTTGCCCAACTTAATATGTCATAGTGTTCATAATACATGGATCTATTCATATTTTATGTCAAGAGCATTTTTAGACAAATATTAACTTTATAAACTTGTGTAAATCAACATGTATAACAATAAAACACATATAAACTTGAATAAAACAACATTTATAGTAAAAGAACTTGTATTCTCCCCCAAAAGGTTTGAAAAGATGAAAATGAGGGGTATGAACTGTAAAGCCAAGATACTCTTTTTATATAAATATAATAAAAAGCGTAAATTGGTCATTTTACCTTGGAAGGGTAAATTGGTCTTTTGGACAGAAAAGAATTTAGTTTGAAATAATATTTTGAGTTTTGGACTTAAAATGTTATAAAAACTGATTTTTGGTCATTTTACCACAAAAGGGTAATTTGGTCATTTGACCATGTGAAGGACCAAATATGGAAAATATTGTTCCTTGTGGTAAAAATATAAGAAATGAAAGTTTTATTGTAATAAAACTTGATTATTGTGGCAAAAGTTCAAGAAAATGAACTTAGGGACTAAAAGTGAAAATCTGGAAAATATATAAGAAAGAAAATATCTCTCATTTCATTATTTTGGCTGAAATTGTGAAGTTACGGGAATGAAGTTTGAGAGAAATTTCTGGAAAATCATTGAAACTTGAAGCATGGAATTGGAATCATAGCTTGGAATTGGTGATTCCTAAGTTAAACAAGGTTAGTATTTCAAGTTCTTGAAGTGTTCTTGGTGGGTTTTTGTGGACAAACTGAAAATCTGCATTTCAGTGAATTTCATGATGTTTATTCATGATTTCTGAGTTCTAATATGATCATTAGATAAGCATATAACAAGTGAAACCATATAAATTGATCAAGTTGAAGTTTTGGGGTTTTTGGAACTAATAACCCTAATTCTTCATTTTGATTGATTGAATTGGTTTCAATGGTTAAAAACCTTGTTTTTATGGAGGGTTTTGACCTGGGAATGAACCCCAAGTGATTAAGAACAATAATAAGTACTTAATAGACCAAAACAGGGTGCTACAGTGCAAAAATCGCGAAAATCTGGATCTGCCCAGATTAGCACGGGTCGTACTAATTATGCACGGGTCGTGCTTATGCTGTAGTGTGAAAATCCTTCATGTTTTTGTTTGCACGGGTCGTGCTCTTTTAAAGGCAAAAAACGCACCGGTCGTGCTTATCAAGCAGGGGCTAAAAAGTGTGAATTTTTGCTAGGCTTGTCCGATTTAGCTCAAATTTGAACCATAGGCTCGTTATGGTCTAAAAAGTTTGGGAAAATTTTCATATTGAGTTTTCGACCCCTCGGGGGCACTGTAGATCGATTCGAATGCCTCGGTGAATAGTAAAATTCATAAAAAGTTAGTAAACGGAAAGTTTATTAACTAGGCATTGTTTATAACGATATTAAATTGAACTCTATTGTATTAGAGTTAATTGGAATGGTTATTAACCTATAATCATTTTGGAAATAAATGGAATTATAGGTACGGGACAAAATCCTACGGATTTCATTTCAAGGCAAGGAACAACAAACGCTAGTTGTAGCACCTTCAGGTGAGTAATCTCACTGATATCATATATGATATATGATGATTAGACTGTTACAGGTTGAAACATCTTCGAAGGACGAAAATGACAAGTTTGAAGATATATATTGACATGACAATACCAGATAAGCCGTGAGTCTATTATAGACAAGAACGGAGCTGTGAGTCAGTCAATATTAATGGTACGATATGACCAGATAAGCTGTGAGTCTATTATAGACAAGAACGGAACTGTGAGTCGAACTTATATCGACAAGACCAGATAAGCCGTGAGTCTTTAATAGACAAGAACGGCACTGTGAGTCGAACCTATATATAGACAACAGCGGGCTAACCCGTGAGTCTAGGCAACAGCGGGCTAACCCGTGAGCCATGGTTTATTTTGATGAGCCAAACTTATATAGACAACAGCGGGCTAACCCGTGAGTCTAGGCAACAGCGGGCTAACCCGTGAGCCAAGGCAACAGTGGGCTAACCCGTGAGCCATATTTGATCGTGAAAGAAACTGTTAACAGATGGTGCGGCCTCTTGTGGCTATGATATTGGATGCTATATCCAACTGGTGCGGCCTATAAGGCTATGATATGATTATACAGAAATGGTGCAGCATGATGGCTACGATACCGGGTCGTTGAACCCAAACTAGTGCGGCGGCTATGATTCACATGCTAGAAATGATTTGGTGCGGCTTATATAGCCATGGCAAATGACATGACTTATATAGTCATGATATATGATACAGTCAGATATGACTAAGAAACAGGGGACAAAAACGATAATTGAGAATTTGAATATTATTCTCTATTATATACATACGGCCTTGACGGCAAACAGAATTGATATGATCGGTATGCAAATAACTAATTAGACATGATAAAGTGATTTGATAATCACATGAGATATGATTACCCGGTAAAGCTAGTACTTTGGATGCGATATCCTCAAATAGACACGGTTAGCCAATAAGGCTAGTAGTCTGGATTCGATATCCAGACAGTTATATGATTGTATTTTGATACATGTTATTTGCAGATTTGATTACTCACTGAGCTTTGTAGCTCATACCGTTTGTTAATGTCCCTGCAGGTTAGCATAACCCTAATAAGGGTAAGGATAAAGTCTGTGACTCAAGAAGTGGACTTGTAGATGCTGTATGTAGCAGCCCGGCTTCAAAGGAGACTATGGTATTTTATACTCTCCTTGATACACTTGTACCCGTGTTTATTAAAATATACCCCTTTGTTATGGTTTTGTGTATTGAAACCTTGGTTTTAAATGAAAAATTTTTCAGGGGTGTTTTGTTTTAAAAGCCGGGTGTTACAAGTTGGTATCAGAGCCGAGGTTTAAGTGAACTAGGTGTCTATAGAGTAGATTCCTGGACTTAAACCCTGAGATAATTAGACATGATGCATAGTTAGGTGTATATAGCTGTTATTATACATATATAACCTAACTGTTGCTAACTTCTGACATATAAGAAGTATAAACCGTGAATCTTCTTGGAAGACATTTAGGGCACGAAGCTCTAGGAAATGGATCAACCCTTTCTCAAGACTCCGTCGTATGAGAGCCAAAAAGGGGACGAATAGCAGAAAATCCACACGATGAGCAATGTTAGCTGATGTGGTCAGATAAAGAAATCAGGTGCTCACCCTGACTGATGTTCAAGGTGAAAGAAAAGTAGCTGAGACTACAAGAAATGCAGAAAACGATATAATAATAGTGGACTTCTCAGAAGAAGTTAAAACAAATTAGGTCTAACCTTAAAGGGAAAGGACCAGAACGAAAAGATGATATAGTATAAGAAGTGCAGGAAAAGCACTCAGAAAATTTGTAGAGTTGAGACTCTACCGCTGAATGGCTAAAATTTGCAGAAAACATGAGCATGTTGCTCGAGTTTGTTGTATGGGACGGAAGTGGTTCCAGCGTGGAACTATAGATCACTTCCTTATGAAATACTCACATGCTAGATGTGGAGTAACGGGTGATGAACCCAGGAAAGAAAGAAGAAATGAATGGTTAAAAAGGACCAGTGGTATCTTGAGCATTCCAGCAGATTGTGGAAGAAGCTCATGAGGAGACTGATATGATCTCCTATATAATTCTGAATATAACTCGTGTATGTTATATTTGATCCATGAAGCTATGCTTAGGATCGATGACTTGATGTCTTGTTGGAATATTTCATCAATGATTATGGATGAAAAGTTGAAAGAAGCTATAGCAGATAGCAAGAATGTTCTAGATATTGAACACCTGGAAGGTAGTTTGCCTAGGATTTACGGGAGCATTTTCCCTATAAATCTAAAGCTGATGACTACCATTGAATCTGAAGCAATCGTGTGTATGACTTGGTTAGCAATGAATTATGCTAACATGAATTGTAGAAATAAGAACAGTATGGTTCTTAAAACAGAAATGAAATGGATGGAAATCCATGGTAAATGATCGTTGTTGAGAATACCGGTTATTATCTTTGCTTAAACTCAGAAACGAGTTAGTAAAAGGATGATGCTGTAGTTGGCATACGTGGTATTGGCCAAGTTAAATAAAGCAGTGATAGTAGTGTACTACTTTAGATAAATTCACGGATGTTTCTTTTGAAAAGAACTTCCAAGATTTCTTCCTGATTGGCGAGAAGAGTCTATGATAAAGCTGATTTGAGATCCGTTCCTGCTACCTAGGCTCTAAACTGATTTGCATCTGTAAGAATGGCAGAGTTGGAAAACAACTAGAAGAATTTTTGTATTAGGGACTCTTATGACCGTATGTGTCATCGTATGGAGCCCTACCTTATCTGAAAAAGAAGAAAGACAAGTTAATGCATATGTGCATTGACTACTGAGAATTTGATATTCTCGAAACCAGATCGAATATGAGGTGCGTTTGTACCAGATATTGGAGTTACTTCACTGAGTTAAAGTGATATGTAAAATTCTCCAAGTATGAACATTTGGCTAAAAGAAGTTTTATATTCTTTGGGCATGTTAATAATGCCAGAGATGATAAAGTTGATACAGTGGAAATACTGATGTGATAAAACAAATACCGCCTTGGAATTTGACTGAAGTTAGTAATTTTCTTGGATTGGCGGGATAATTTAGGAGAGTTGTAGAAACTGCTCCTTGACAGCTGTTCAGTTGACTAAGGTTGACTAATAAAAGTATAAAGTATGAGTGGTAGAAAGACCACAGATATCTTGTAAAGGTTTGAAATAAACCTTGTGTGAAACTCTGACGTTAGCATTGATGCTAAGCTGAGGAGATAAATTGGATTATAGGAATGTATCCAAATTTGACCGTAGATGCATGATATTGCAGAAGCAATTATGATTTTGGCATTGAAGCTTTGGAAACATTATCTATATGGTGTAAAGCTTACTGTTTGTATGGATCATAAAAGTTGGAAATACTTAGTTGATCAAAAGAAGCTAAATATAAGACAAGTGAGATAAATGGGTTACTTAGAGATTTCGGGTATGAAATCTTGTACCATTTTAAAATGGGCAGATGCGGTTAAAGATGTCTTAAATTGAAAAGAGTAACCTTTGAAGGTTACATCCACATGTATGAGTGTGGCAAATTGATTACCTGAACTGATTCGGGTAGCACAGAAAGATGTGTGCAAGTCTGAAAATGTGAAAAATGAATAAATGATTGGATACTAGAAGAAATTAGTTGGAAAATCACAGTGATTTAAACCCTTGGTGGTTGTGAATGTGGATTCCAAAGCAAAGTGAAACATGAAAATCATCTTGAAAATATGTATTTTGTATTAGATATGCAGTATACCCGGAGCAATACCAGACTGGATAGGTCGATAAAACCTACGTGTTGGTGGCCGGGACAGAAGAAAGGTATTGTCAGACACATGAAAAGTATTTGACTTGTACGTAAAGTAAAGTCAAACCATTAGAAACGTGCGAAGAAATTCACCGTTGTTGGCCCCAGAGAAGAAATGGGACAACATTGTTATAGACTTTGCGATAAAGTCTCTGCAAGTACCGTGAATTGATGAACAAAATGATCTGATGATTCAGACTTTAGAAGATGTGATTGAAGATTGCACAGAAGACCCTAGTAGAAGATGAGAAAATTTTCTATCTCTGATAGAAATGGCAAGAAATAACAGCTTACATGCTAGCAGTTTGATGACTCACATGAAGAATGGTATGGAATATCGTGATATCCTCCGATTTATTGGATTGAAGATGTGGTAAAGTCGTGGGCTAGATACTAGATTCTTGCATAAACTGAAGAGGATACTTGATGAGTACGATTGAATTTGAAGAATGGTCAAGAATTTGTAGCAGTGGTATGTGGATCACTGAATATAAGCCTTTAAAATTCCAAGTAAAGGAATATGGTAATACGAAAAGAAACCTTTTGGAAAGGTTAAAAATTGTTTGGGACGACAAGAAAGAAATTATGTAGTAATAATTTCCAATAAATTCTTTATGATGAGATGAAGATAGTTAAGTAGATAAGGTGCCCGGGACAACCGGAGGATTGATATGTACATTGTGATCTAATCACAAGATAAGAAGACTAGTATGGTTAAGTGCTTAGGCAATACCATATAGACTCCGAGATGATGCGGAAGACCGAAGGCTAATCGAGGGAGACATACCCTCAACTCCTTGTATGATTTCGGGGACGAAATCTTTTGAAGGAGGGGAGAATTTGTAAAACCAAGATACTCTTTTTATATAAATATAATAAAAAGGGTAAAATGGTCATTTTACCTTGGAAGGGTAAATTGGTCTTTTGGACAGAAAAGAATTTAGTTTGAAATAATATTTTGAGTTTTGGACTTAAAATGTTATAAAAACTGATTTTTGGTCATTTTACCACAAAAGGGTAATTTGGTCATTTGACCATGTGAAGGACCAAATATGGAAAATATTGTTCCTTGTGGTAAAAATATAAGAAATGAAAATTTTATTGTAATAAAACTTGATTATTGTGGCAAAAGTTCAAGAAAATGAACTTAGGGACTAAAAGTGAAAATCTGGAAAATATATAACAAAGAAAATATCTCTCATTTCATTATTTTGGCTGAAATTGTGAAGTTACGGGAATGAAGTTTGAGAGAAATTTCTGGAAAATCATTGAAACTTGAAGCATGGAATTGGAATCATAGCTTGGAATTGGTGATTCCTAAGTTAAACAAGGTTAGTATTTCAAGTTCTTGAAGTGTTCTTGGTGGGTTTTTGTGGACAAACTGAAAATCTGCATTTCAGTGAATTTCATGATGTTTATTCATGATTTCTGAGTTCTAATATGATCATTAGATAAGCATATAACAAGTGAAACCATAGAAATTGATCAAGTTGAAGTTTTGGGGTTTTTGGAACTAAGAACCCTAATTCTTCATTTTGATTGATTGAATTGGTTTCAATGGTTAAAAACCTTGTTTTTATGGAGGGTTTTGACCTGGGAATGAACCCCAAGTGATTAAGAACAATAATAAGTACTTAATAGACCAAAACAGGGTGCTACAGTGCAAAAATCGCGAAAATCTGGATCTGCCCAGATTAGCACGGGTCGTGCTAATTATGCACGGGTCGTGCTTATGCTGTAGTGTGAAAATCCTTCATGTTTTTGTTTGCACGGGTCGTGCTCTTTTAAAGGCAAAAAACGCACTGGTCGTGCTTATCAAGCAGGGGCTAAAAAGTGTGAATTTTTGCTAGGCTTGTCCGATTTAGCTCAAATTTGAACCATAGGCTCGTTATGGTCTAAAAAGTTTGGGAAAATTTTCATATTGAGTTTTCGACCCCTCGGGGGCACTGTAGATCGATTCGAATGCCTCGGTGAATAGTAAAATTCATAAAAAGTTAGTAAACGGAAAGTTTATTAACTAGGCATTGTTTATAACGATATTAAATTGAACTCTATTGTATTAGAGTTAATTGGAATGGTTATTAACCTATAATCATTTTGGAAATAAATGGAATTATAGGTACGGGACAAAATCCTACGGATTTCATTTCAAGGCAAGGAACAACAAACTCTAGTTGTAGCACCTTCAGGTGAGTAATCTCACTGATATCATATATGATATATGATGATTAGACTGTTACAGGTTGAAACATCTTCGAAGGACGAAAATGACAAGTTTGAAGATATATTGACATGACAATACCAGATAAGCCGTGAGTCTATTATAGACAAGAACGGAGCTGTGAGTCAGTCAATATTAATGGTACGACAAGACCAGATAAGCTGTGAGTCTAATATAGACAAGAACGGAACTGTGAGTCGAACTTATATCGACAAGACCAGATAAGCCGTGAGTCTTTAATAGACAAGAACGGCACTGTGAGTCGAACCTATATATAGACAACAGCGGGCTAACCCGTGAGTCTAGGCAACAGCGGGCTAACCCGTGAGCCATGGTTTATTTTGATGAGCCAAACTTATATAGACAACAGCGGGCTAACCCGTGAGTCTAGGCAACAGCGGGCTAACCCGTGAGCCAAGGCAACAGCGGGCTAACCCGTGAGCCATATTTGATCGTGAAAGAAACTGTTAACAGATGGTGCGGCCTCTTGTGGCTATGATATTGGATGCTATATCCAACTGGTGCGGCCTATAAGGCTATGATATGATTATACAGAAATGGTGCAACATGATGGCTACGATACCGGGTCGTTGAACCCAAACTGGTGCGGCCTGCGGGCTATGATACACATGCTAGAAATGATTTGGTGCGGCTTATATACCCATGACAAATGACATGACTTATATAGTCATGATATATGATACAGTCAGATATGACTAAGAAACAGGGGACAAAAACAATAATTGAGAATTTGAATATTATTCTCTATTATATACATACGGCCTTGACGGCAAACAGAATTGATATGATCGGTATGCAAATAACTAATTAGACATGATAAAGTGATTTGATAATCACATGAGATATGATTAGCCGGTAAAGCTAGTACTTTGGATGCGATATCCTCAAATAGACACGGTTAGCCAATAAGGCTAGTAGTCTGGATTCGATATCCAGACAGTTATATGATTGTATTTTGATACATGTTATTTGCAGATTTGATTACTCACTGAGCTTTGTAGCTCATACCGTTTGTTAATGTCCGTGACTCAAGAAGTGGACTTGTGGATGCTGTATGTAGCAGCCCGGCTTCAAAGGAGACTATGGTATTTTATACTCTCCTTGATACACTTGTACCCGTGTTTATTAAAATATACCCCTTTGTTATTGTTTTGTGTATTGAAACCTTGGTTTTAAATGAAAAATTTTTCAGGGGTGTTTTGTTTTAAAAGCCGGGTGTTACATGAACTCACCTTGAGTGGTAGATCTTAAGGTTTCTTGGTAGAAGGTTGAAGAGTTTGGTTCTAGGACTTGGATGACTCTTGGACAAAGCTAATATCCAATGGATTTTGATGGATGTTAGTGTGTGTAAAAGGTGTAAAACTTGTGTTATGTTGTTTAGAATCAAAAGATGGATGAATCTTACCACTTAATCTTGTGAAAGGAGCTTGGAATTGAAGCTTGAGGAAGATGATGATGGTGATGGTGTGAGCCGAGATCAAGAAGAGAGGAAGAGAAATGAGAGGTTTGGTTGGATACAAATGAACTAGGCTAGTCTCTCTTGGAAGATTTAGTCTTAGATATTTCCTATTATAAAATTACTAGCTTCATAAGTGCCTAGATTTTTAATATTTACCACTAAGGTCATATTGGAGCACTTGCTTCAGCCAAATGAGTGTAGGGTGGGGGGTGGGGTAGGGTTGGTTTTTATAAAAATAGCAATGTACTTATAAAAACCAACCCTACCCCACCCCCACCCTACACTCATTTGGCTGAAGCAAGTGCTCCAATATGACCTTAGTGGTAAATATTTAAAATCTAGGCACTTATGAAGCTAGTAATTTTATAATAGGAAATATCTAAGACTAAATCTTTCAAGAGAGACTAGCCTAGTTCATTTGTATCCAACCAAACCTCTCCTTTCTCTTCCTCTCTTCTTGCTCTCGGCTCACACCATCACCATCATCATCTTCCTCAAGCTTCAATTCCAAGCTCCTTTCACAAGATTAAGTGGTAAGATTCATCCATCTTTTGATTCTAAACAACATAACACAAGTTTTACACCTTTTACACAAACTAACATCCATCAAAATCCATTGGATATTAGCTTTGTCCAAGAGTCATACAAGTCCTAGAACCAAACTCATCAACCTTCTACCAAGAAACCTTAAGATCTACCACTCAAGGTGAGTTCATACCCCTCATTTTCATCTTTTCAAACCTTTTGGGGGAGAATACAAGTTCTTTTACTATAAATGTTGTTTTGTTCAAGTTTATATATGTTTTATTGTTATACATGTTGATTTACACAAGTTTATAAAGTTAATATTTGTGTAAAAATGCTCTTGACATAAAATATGAATAGATCCATGTATTATGAACACTATGACATATTAAGTTGGGCAAAAATTACAAAAACCACAAATAAACCATACAAAAATACTAGATCTTGGACAAAATATTATAAAGATGTACTTGACATAAAATATGAATAGATCCATGTATTATGAACACTTTGACATATTAAGTTATATAAAAATTACAAAACCACAAATAAAGCGTACAAAAATACTAGATCTTGGGTAAAAACGTTATAAAAATGAAGACTAGTAAAAACTACGTTTTATAAACAAAAATATTATTTTCCAACAAAAATGGTTATAAACAAGTTATTAAACCATTTTTGTGAGAAATATCTTAAAAGATGATATTTATAAACATTTGAACAAGTTACTTCGTTATTATTCGCAAAATATGATTGTTACGATGGAATTACTAAAAATAGACTATTATTGGAATAGTTTACGAACATAAGGTTATATTGACGCTTAAATATGACAAAAATAATTATATAAAATTATATAATTATTAAACAATACTATATTATCATGGGAAAAATGATAATGGATTATTACAAGAGTTTTTATATACAAATCGTACGTAAACAAGTTGATTGAAATACATACATTTCGTGAGATGAATCTTCACAGTACTTTTATAAGTACCTACTATAAGTCATGTACATTTATAACCAGAGTCTCGGTAACAGAGCGCGATATTTAAGTATATATCTATACGGGGCTTGACAACCCCGCACCTGAGCTGCTCGCTACAGCTAGACCGGCAGGTCTGAGGTGTCCAAATGTCTACCATTTCGACGCTTGAAGAACGTCGCAACAGGCCAACTAGTCACAGTATGGTTATAGGGTATCTCACGGGGAAAAATATCAACATAATAGTTTCTTTTATAAATTATTTACGTAAAATTATACACTTCAAAGGAATTTACACTACAATTATACATATTACATTTTAGTCTTTGGGAGTTAAAGACATGATAATTTTTATAAGAAAATATAGGATTTTCTTGGTTCTCAATTACTAACGTTTACAAACAAAGGGCTTTTCTATTACAAAATCTTATGAACTCACCGACTTAATTGTTGACACTTTTTCAACTATTTGTATTCTCAGGAAACTAACAAGGTAAATGCAAGCGCTACAAGATATGACGTTACGACGTCATTTTTATCTATCTTGATATCATTTCAATTGTATTTGAGACTTGAAATAAGTAAACTTTGTAACATTTGTAATTGATTTAAACGATGGTTGTGTGCTTGGAATTCACTACTATTCGACTTTGTTATGATATTATTCATGAAGTCATCCACTCTCGAACTATTCCACCAATACGGTTTGAGGGTGTGACAGATTGGTCAGAGCATTGTTTATAGTGATTGCTTGTTGGAAGTTCATACGTAACAGGATAAAACTTGCACATCATAATTCGACTGTCCGGAGTTGTGGCACAACAGTGAACACGCCGGTAAATTACAAGTGTAGGGGTACGGTGACCCCATACTTGTGTGATACAACCCCTCGGTGGATCTCGTTGGTACTTGAATACAAACACACTCACAAACAAATTAAACATAAAAAGCAAAAGAAAATATAAATAATAATAATAGTAAGTTATGTACAATGTTTTTAGAAAGCTAAAAAGAAAAGTACAATTCATCATCATGTTGTGTCCCAGATGGACCAGCCTCATCATGATGAAATCCAGGAGGGAATGGTGGCATATCCTCAATGTGTAGCTGGAGCATGATCATCCTCTGTGTCTCTGCCATCCAGCGCTGATGGGCCTCTATGCGCGCCATCCTCACATAAAGATCCCGCAAGGCAGCCTGCACGTCTACAGGCTGAGGTGCTGGATGTGGCTGCGGCGGTGGCTGAACTGGTGCCTCTGTCGCTATCCTCCTCCGCTGGGAAGGTCGGATCAACTGCTCCTCCTCCTTATCCTCTGGCTCATCCTCGGGTGGGGGCTATGCCTATGGACCGACTAGATGTGCAATCGGCTCAATCTTCGGTCGCACACGGTATCAACCCCGTCTAACCTGCTGCAGAACTTTCATGTTCTCCAGATATCGTCTCTCCACGAGAGTGGGTGGTGTCGGGGCCAGGTGGGCCAGAAAATCGGCAGTGAGAATGCCGAGGATCTGGCCAAGTAAGTGATGTAATGCCCACCAGCCATTGGGCTCCTGGTGGTCGTGCTTACAGCTCGGGACGTCAAAGAAACCGCCAGTATGAATGGCAGGTTGAGGAACCTACTCGGGTCTGAGAGGACCCACCTGTAGTACATAATGTCACGTGACACCTTCTCACACCCCTCCTGTGTGTGTAATGGAGGTAGATATGATTTGGTGCATCAGTTTGTGCAGTGGAGAGCGGAATTGGCTCTCCTTGGCTCCGCCAGCGTCAAAATGCTCGTTGGACATCTCTGCCCAAAGAAATTCATCTGCCTCCCTCCGTGGATGGTCACTGAAGCAGGCCGTCAAGAAAGGCTGAAAATGAAAGCTGTCAATCTCCTCCTCCGTATAAATCCCTGTCAGCCTGGAAAACTCCCAAAGAGAGCACTCTCGACTCTGTCCTCCCAACCTGAATCAGATCAGGTTGGCTCTAGGCTCCTATGAAGCTGGTGTGTAGACACACGTAGCAAAGAACTCGAGCATGAGCTCCTTCTATGCGATGTCGTCCGCTGTGGCCATGAGTCGCTCCTAACCCTGACAAGTAAAAGTAAATGCCCCATTCGAATGGGTCCACGGATGGAGAAAGAGCAGCAGCTGGTCCAATAATCCCATCTGGGTCAAAATGTCCCGATCAAAACAAATCGCTGGAAGCACCGAACGTTTGTTGATCTCCCGGAGTCTAGCCTGGTAGTAGTGGGTCTCCTCGAGTACATCTAGAAACTGAAGAAACTCGTGACACGGCCTACAGTCGACCTACTGAGCCATCTGTGCAAAGATCAAAAACAGAATTTTTTGCAAATTAGTCCTGATCGCACGCCGCGGTTATCCACACGTCGTTTCAACACGTGCAGCGCGGCGTATGAATTTACCGTGTCCCGGTGTTTGGCTGTTGCGAAAAATCCTCCAAATTCCACCTGTTTAATTCAATCCAATGCATCTACAGGGCACCCTAACCACCGACTAGCCTCTCTAGGGTGAGAATTTTGCGAAAAACTCACCCTACAAGTCGACATTGCCGATTTTCTATGTTTTTTAATTTTCGACTATTTGCTTCGATTTCTCACTTCAAACACATGTAATAACTTGAAATAATGAGTTCTAGTCACATACCTCAGTAGTGGATACACGAAAACACGAGAAAACGTGAGAAGAACGAGTGATCGGTGGATGCTCTGTTTACCGCGACGTGTGTGAAATGGTGCGATGAGGGAGGTTCATACCTATTAAGGCGGTTTCTTACCGATCGAATTCCGCGACGCAAAATAAGGTTTACAATCTTCGCAAGCCCAAAAATGAACCCCTGCGTGTCGGGTTAGCTTAAGTATGCGCGACACGATTTTTCCCTTACCGTGTCACGACCTTTCAATGTTGCAATTCCTTTTTGATTGACCCCACACTTGCTTCGTGCTGTATTTTCCTGAAATGATGACAATTAATTTTTCCTAATTAACCTAGAAAACAGATCCTAACTTACCTACGGGATGGGTTGCCTCCCACCAAGCGCTAAGTTTAACGTCTTCACCCAGACCGTAACTCTTCCTTTGGCACAAGCTTCCTCATTTCTGGTGCGATGTCATGAACGATTGTAGCCATCAATGTCGTTAGCTGTGTCATCCTTTCACTCACCTAATTTATCTATTGCTGCTGTGCATTCAGAAGCTGAAACACCTTAGATTCTCGTGTCCTTGCCTCTCTTGCGTATTCTTGGTGCTTCCGTTCCATGGCTTCCATCATGTCGAAGAGTTGCTGCTTATCAATTGTCGTTAACAGATGCCCCTATGTTTTCTAGAGGATTTCGTCATCCTCACTTTCACTTTCATTACCCTGTAATTGATTTCTACCTTTGCCATTCACTCTTGGTGCCATAAACGATCTATTGTTCAAATACTGGCTATCATACCCTGATGGCAGCGTCATCGGGCACCCAAACATATTTAGTCTTCTTTTTCTCGTACCAAAAATGATGTCCATATCTCCCATCTTGCAATCCATCACGGCCCCAACTGTAGCAAAAAACGGACGTCCCAAAATCAATGCCGGCGCATCCTCCTGACTTTCGTATTCCATAACTAAAAAGTCCACCGGATAGAAAAAATCACCCACTTTGACGATCACATATGTCAACTTGCATCGTGAAACTTTTGTAGATTGGTATGCCAGTTGCAGAACTATCTTTGCTGGCTCCAATTCTTCGTTATTGTACTTATCATATAAATAGCCAGGTAAAATGTTCACGCTGGCCCCCCAAGTCTAACAATGTGTTCCTAATGATCACATCACCTGCAGTGACATTAATCAATGGCGTACTGGGATCTTTCTCCTTTTTAGGTAGCGTTCCCAAAATGCCTTGCGTGCCTTGACTGTGAGTCACACAGTTTCTGGTAGGCATCTGGATCTTTTCCTTTTCTTTACACATTTCCTTGAGAATCCTTGTATCTTCTGGAGCATTCCTTAATTCATCCCATAAGGGTTGATTCATGGACGGTCCACTTGGTGCACCTTTCTTCTTTTTCATCCTTGCAACTTTCTTTTTCTTTTTAATGTTGGCTACAACTGACTGTCCTTCTTTTTGGACATCCTTGTCCTTGTTCTCCATTCCTGCCAAGTCTTCCATCGTGACCTTTCTGCATACCTTTTCGGGCATACAATCCTCCACTGCGTTGACATGTTCCTTTCCAGCTCTTTGAGTATGATTTGGATTCACCTCCGTGTTACTCGAAAGCTTACCACTATCTCTTCGCCTTTGGTTTTCAGCCAATTGTGCGATCTTTCTTTCCATGTTAGCAATGGCCTTAGCATTGGCTTGCGTTTGCTGTTGACTTGTGTTCACAATGTCATACATTTTTGCTAACATCTGTTCCTGGGTTTCTAGATTGGTACGATTTTTGTTAGTAGTAGTTGACCCACTACTGCTGTTGTTGTTGTTGTTGTTGTTGTTGTTGTTGTTGCTACTACCAGAACCATTGTTGTTAACAGCCTGGAACTTCCTTTGCTGGTTGGAAGGTGGTCCTTGATAATTATTTTGGCGGTATGCTTGATTGTTGTTATTGTAATTCTGATTCCCTTGATTGTACGGCCTGCACGGTCGTCCGTTATGGTTGTTGTATTGGCCTTGACCGTATACCTGATTGACCTCCTGGGGTCTCTGCCCTTGTTGATGATTTTGCTGATTTTGCGGTCCCTGTTAAAGAGTTGCCATTAATTGATCGATCTTCCTATTTAAATCTACTATTTCTTTCTTGTCCTCCTTCTTCCAATTGTCGTCGGTTCCGACTGCTGCTATGCGGACTGGCTTTCTTGCAAAATAATTCGTTTTGAAATTGTTACTCAATTGTTCCAGAAATCTCCAAGCATCGTTTGGATCTTGCATCATGATAGTCCCACTAAATGATGCATTTATCATGGCTTGATTTTTTGTATCTACCCCATCATAAAAGAACTTCACAAGTTGCTATCTTGGGAATTCGTGGTGCGGACAGGATCTCATTAACTCCTTCAATCTTTCAAATGCATCATGAAACGCCTCTCCTGGTTTTTGCTGAAAATCCTGTATTGCTCTCCTAATTTCTGATGTCTTGCTGGCAGGATAAAACTCTTGTAGGAATTTTTCCTTAAGTTGTTCCCATGTTGTGATACTATTTGGTTGCAAAGACGTGAACCAATACTTAGCCTTATCTTTAAAAGTGAAAGGAAATAACCTTAACCTAAAGATGTTCCTATTAGTGTTCCTAGGAATATTAGCATTTTCTATCGCTAAGAATTCATACAAATGATTATATGGATCGTCCTACTTGTATCCTCTAAACTCAAGTAATACTCCTAATAATTGAGGTCTAATTTCTTCATGACTATCAGCATTATTTGGAAAATATATCGGCAAAGCATCATCATACTCCCGCGGTTGGAAGTATGACGCAACCGACTGCCCAATCGGTTGTAATATCGTTGCCCTTGTTGCTAATGTTGCTGTTGTTGTTGTCTCGGAGGTCCCTGACCTCGGTTCCATTGTTGATTTTGATTGACGGGATTGTTCGTCATCCATCCTTCATCCTCGTCATCATATTCTTGATCTCCCGCTGGGTATTGGTACTGTTGTGGTTGAATAATAAGTGGTTGGGGTTTGAAAACTGGAATTTGTTGTGGTTGTGATTATGGAACATGTAGTGGCTGACGCGGACGTGGGGTACGATCTTGGGTCGGCACTCCCCATGTCAACGTTGCAGATGTAGGATTGCCAACCGGGTTGGTTATTGGTTGACTTCATGGTGGAACAATAGACTGAGTGCATGGTGGTATGGGTGCAGGGGCCGAAACTGCACCACTACTAGCACTAGTAGAACCTATATGAAATTCTGATGAAACTAAGGGTATAAATGATGCTCCCCCATTACCTCGCCTAACGGCTCATTGATAACGTCTTTGATTGTAACATTATCTGGACTCGTATTGATGAAGCGCCTACGCACACGATTTCTGCGCATGGTTCGTTCTATCTCATAATCAAACAAAAGAGGCGACGATGGTTCACCTCGACGCGTACACATGCACGAGTGCAAACGACCGTCAAAACAAAAACTACATCACTAAATTACCAAAACTAAAATCAAAATCAGAAAACAAAAAGCACTAACACTATACTTTCAAGCGCACAACTTCCCGGCAACACCGTCAAAATTTGACACGCCTAGGTCGTTATGTGGTAAAAAATAGAAGATTTATACCTTACACACTCACTAGTTAAGAGGAAGTAAGGGTCGATCCGTGGGAGTCAAGTGGTTGAAGTATGTGTTAGAATTAACCAAACTATAGTTTCACTAACACTATAGCTGGCGGCGTTCCATACACTTCCCAAAAACCGAATAAACTAAAATTATCAAAACTATAAACTAGCATTAACCAACAAAACAAATCCAAACTTCAATCCAAACCAACTACACAATCTGATTTGAGAAGTGTATTCAGAAAATCAGAAGTGCTCAATACCATAAACAATCCAACGAACAAATAAACATAAACCGAAACTGAAAACGCGAAATAATTGAAACCAAAAGATTGCCTTAACTAAAACCAAAAACCAGAAGTCGAATGGGTCTGATTTCTGAAAAATCCAGATTCAACTCGTCCAAACAGATTCTCCAATCCATAACCGTTGGAACAAGATATAAACAAAAGTATAAAACACGAAAAATAAGCTAAAACATGAAAATACCAACATCCAAACACTGAAATCCGAAATCACGATTCGAAGAAGCCTAGGTTCCACCTTTGGGTCAGTTCTTCGCTCCCGAAACTCGACCTAGATGCCTCTATTTATAGTTGAAAAATCGAGCCAATCGCGTTGCGCAAGGGTGAAAACCATGGCGCGACCTTGTCTCTAACCCCGTTTTTTGCTTTTCAAATGTCAAACTCTTCATTCGATCATTGAGTATCCGTGACGCGCGTGCTTTTATTTCGCGGAGCGCATGTCTTTTCGACTGAAAGTGGACTTTATCTCAAATTTCTTCATTTTGTAAGCGTTTAACCCTTGTTTTTATCCTTTTTCACACACAAGCACTAGACACGAAAAGTGAGCAATATAACAATTTATGAGATATAATTCAGTTAGAATATGGCTCAACGATGACTAAAATACTTGATATTACTAGGCATCATCAATTCGCATAGGTGATCTTCTTAAGGAAAAAATCTGACACTCCAACTGAGCTCATTGCCTTCATCAAACAGATTGAACTTCATCTCAAGAAGCCTATTATCCAAAGTGACAACGCGACTGAATCTAAGAATCAAACAATTGACTCTTTCCTGAAAGAGAAGGGCATCACTCATACTTTCTCTGCCCCATACACTCCACAACAAAATGGAGTTGTTGAATGAAGAAACAGGTCACTATGTGAACGGCCAGAGCAATGCTTGATTATGCAAATCTACCCATGTACTTCTGTGCCGAAGCTATTGCTACAGTTTGCTTCACAAAAAATCGCTCTTTCATTCATCTTTACTTCAAAATCAATCCATACGAAGTCATCAACAAGCGGAAGCCAAATGTAAATTATTCCATGTATTCGGATGCAAATGTTTCATCATGAAACTAAAAGACGGATCAACAAAGTTCGCATCCAAATCTGATGATGGAGTCTTTCTTGGCTACTCTCACTCACCCAAAGCATATTGTGTTCTCAACAAAACCACAAGGAAGATAAAGGAAACATTCAATCTGACCTTCGACGATCATCACATGAAGAAATCAGAAACAATTTTTCCGCGTTCCTCTATTTTTTCAGACTCTCCAACAGAAATAATTCCGCTTGAATCATTTAATCTTGATTTTTTGTTTTTGTTTGATAGTCCCGAACGTGCAAATGACGTTGAATCCAATGCGAAGGACAACAACAAACCCGAAATTCACAAGCTAAATGATGTTAATCCAACTGCTGAATCTTCCGTGGAAAGGACACCTTAGGTCGAGGGGGAGCTTCATGAATTGAACCAAAATGCCTCTTCTGTTGAAGGGGAGCCAGTAAGTACTTCTTCAGTTGCAGATCCTGTTGCTGCAGTCGAGGGGGAGCAACCATATCCAGACACTTAAAACGAAGACACTCAGTCTGCTTTGGATTATCCTTCTGATACTGAAGAGGTGCATGGTGAAACATTACTAGAATATGATCCTGCGTATCCATATTTAGAGAAATGGACTCATGATCATCCGAAGGTACATGTATTAGGTAATCCAAATGAGAAGGTTCTCACACATGCACAATTAAGGGAAAAACAACAAGAATTAAACAAACGCTCAGAATTTTGCATGTTTAATGTTTCCATTTTCAAAGTTGAACTGAAAAATGTGAAAGATGATTTTCAACATTCTGATTGGGTTGAGGCCATGCAGAGTGAGTTAGCCGAATTTGAATGAAAAACATTTTGGCGCTTAAATCTTAAACCTGCTAACTCCTCTGTTGTTGGTCTTAAATGGGTTTTTCGAAACAAACTGGATACTGACGGTAACATTGTTCGAAACAAAGCTATACTTGTTGTTAAATGATACTGTCAACAGGAGGGAATCGATTATGATGATACCTTCGCTCCTGTTGCCAGACTCGAGTCCTTTCGAATATCTTTAGCCTGTTCCGAAGAAAAGTTGGTTCTCATATCATGCTAGTTCAAATCTACGTGGATGATATCATCTTCGGTTCAACATATCCCATGCTTTCAAAAGAATTCGAAAAACTAAGTAAAAGCAAAATTCAAATGAGCAAGATGGGTAAGATCAATTTCTTTCTCGGATTGCAAGCCAAACAAACCCAAGAAGGTATTTTCATAAACCAACAAAAATACACAAGGAGCCTTCTAGAGAAATTTGGAATGGAACACTGTTCAAATGCGAAGGTTCCCATGGCTGCTGGTACAAGGCTCACTCCTTCTCTTGAGAAACTGGTAGTTGATCAGAAAGTCTACAGAAGCTTGATAAATTCATTACTCTATTTGACTGCTAGTCGTCCAGACATCATGTTTTCAGTCTGCAATTGTGCACGATATTAAGCGAATTCAAGGGAACCTCACATGGCTGCTGTTAAGACCATTTTCCGTTATCTACATCGCACACCTTCTCTTGGATTATGGTACCCCACCAACTTAGGCATCTTCCTTCAAGCCTATTCGGATGCAGATCTTGGTGGATGTGCTCTTGATCTAAAAAGAACTTCAGATGCTTGTCAATTTCTAGATGGCAAACTCATCGATTGGCAATCCAAAAAGAAAACATGCATCTCAATCTCTACAGTTGAAGCTGGGTATATTGCTACTGCCTGCACTTCTCAGATGATCTGGATCCAAAGCCAACTTCGCGACTGCCATCCATATGCGACGAATACCCCTCTTCTGTTAGTCACAAAGTGCCATCCGAATATGTCATAACCATGTTCAACATTCGAAGACCAAACACTTTATCAAAAGGCATGTAGAAGAAGGAAGTATTGAGGTTCATTTTGTCCATACTCATGATCAGTTGGCTGACATCTTCATAACGGCCCTAGACGAAAAAGCCTTCACAAGAATCATCCATGGGCCAGGCATGCTTGAGTCATCCGCAGTACCCTAATCCTGAACTGCTAAGTGCTTCTTACCCTTTAAGGTATATCTATCTCTTTATATTAAAATAAATTCTTGTTTTTTTCTTTTCTTTTACTGCTCATTCATCAAATTTTTTCTCAGAAGGGAACTCATCACTGTTTCAAACAGAACCTTCGGATATCTTCAGTTCAAGTTTTTAAACGGACATAACGCGTCTTCCTTCTTTTAACTTTTCAAACACGCGTCATTGTTCAAACCCAAACCTTCGGTTCCCTTCTAATCATTAATCTTGTGCAACTTTAACTAAAAAATCCTTGCTGTGCTTGCTTAGTAAATTTCATTCTTTCTCATCCGAATGAAATGCTTGCAAAATCCATTAATTATACATAAAGGACAAAACATTGATTTTAGAATTTGTGAATACATATTCCATTGCACTAAGGGATATCTGAGATTCGACTTGCAACACTACTGAAACTTTGGATGACCTGGTCGTGGTTAAAGACCTTCTTACATTCCCGTTCTTTGGGCATGGTTGACCGGTTCTTTATCGTCCTATCTTAACTGCACCGGGTGGTTCTTACCTTCACTTGTTCTTTAGTAATCAAAAAGACTTGTTCGTTTCAGGATAATTGGTCTCAATTTTTTCCTTCATTCGATACATCAGATATTTCTTGAAACGAAGCTCATGGTCTTTACACTTGGTTATAGATTCAGCTATATGGGGTTCATACATTTAAAATGTGGACTGCTGACATGCCGATTCCCAGTACAAAAAAGAGTGCAAAACACTTTTTTTGGCAATGTGCCTTAAAAAGAATCAAAGCACAAATTCAAAAATCACTTGGAAACTGTGAAGTACACTATGGGTACAAACAAAATTTTGTCTCTTTTCGCTTATCTTCAGATGCCATCAATCTTAAGCACCATTTCTCGTCACATATGAGAAAACTCCTTACCCCTGTCTTCAATGCAACAAATTAGATCTCTGATAACATAGTTGAGAACCTGATTGGGTGTATGAACATCTCAGTAACCTGTCTTTGGTGACAAGGGTGGAGTAGTGCATGATTCCTAAAGGCTTGTCATCTGGGAAAAGTGTCCAAATACTCTATCTGGTGAAATGAGATATGTTTTTCAACTCTATTTGTAATACGAAATAAACCTAGTAAATCTTAATAATGAATCACTGAAGTGCAATGATCCATGTTCTTCGGATAAGGAACCTGCATCTAAGTTCCTACACAGTAAACTGTTGATATCATTATATGCACGTCAAATTTTTAGAATGCGAAGGTGGAATAATTACACAGGATTCAGATATCGTATGATTGGTAGATCACTTCCGTCATGTTCAAGTATCAAAGTGTAATACGGACTTCCTAGAATCACCATCTCTCTTCCCACAAATTACACAAAAAATAAGCTTCTTGCAAATATCAAATTTGATGTCTTTAAACTTCGTATGAAGAATAAATTGTTTCCTTAGAGCACACCTTCGGATGACGAACCACTTTGTTTGCACTTTCATAAAAATACCAAAAACAATTTTTTTACTACTCTAGTTTTTTTGTTTTTTTCTTTTAGTATTGTGTATATATATATATATATATATATATATATATATATATTAATTGGTTGAAATCAGCCAGATTCTTAGGGATTCTAATCGGTTTCATTTGTGAATTGGGATTTGATAGCAACCAATCAAAACACAGGCTAACGGTTACTTAAAGGAGATGCAGCTGTCACACGATAAAAAAGGGAACGTCCCCTCATTTCTCGGATGACGTGGACTCGCCCCATTCGACCCTCAACCCTTGTATTGAATGTATCTTTTCTCTCTCCACTCATCAAAACACTATATAATCCAACACACACCTTCATTCGTCCCTTCCGTTTCCATTGATATACTTCTTGAAACCTGCAACCTCCTCTCAAGAATCTCCAGATCTTCAACCTCACACTTCTTCATGTCTGCAGATGCTATCTCATTTTCTACGGCTGAAGCTGATTTCGTGCCTGGTCTCAAACCCATATCTGCAAATCAGATTGCCAATCTGGATGCTGGGGCTTATTCTCTGTCACACCCCGCTAAAGCGGAAACACGAGATACGACAGTACAAAAGGGTCTCATTGCAAAAGTTTAAGACAACACCAACCATAGTATTAAAAAGCATTACAATTTACAACAAGTTTTTAACAATCGTTAAAGAAATTTCAATATATTCGAAAAACAAAACACATGTAATGCTTCTACGAGTGATGTGTCTCTATGTGCCACTTACTAGATGATTCCTGAAAAAGCATGAAAAACGAGGGTCAACTATGAAAATAGTTGGTGAGTTCACAGGTTTGTAACAGAACCACGTTTCAAAAATTTGTGAAAATTTGAACATTGATAAACGTTTCCATAAATAAAAGTTCATTGCTAAATAAAGACAATTTGTGTATGTATGTAATTGAACAATGAGTCCACAACCAAACCTATAACTGAACATGCCCTATCAAGACTTATGCTTATCGCGACATAAGTAAATGTTAATATACACTCCGCAGAACGGGCGAGTGAGGAATTGTCAGTCCCTAATAGCGCGCTATCCAAAATGGCCATCGGCTCAAAGAGTTAAATAGTTGTGTACAGGGACTTAGTACGATAAGTTCTCAAAGTTCATATGAACATATTACATACCTCAACACAAAAGAACATATTGAACGAACAATTTATAACAACGAACATAAAATAGTACGATCATGCTTTTCCACCCCAAAACAATAAAACAGTAAAGAGGGGCTGTGATTACTCACAGTGATAAGAAAATAGCACTATCAAAGCTCGCGAACAGTCCACATATTTCTTAGCAGGAACCTATAATAGGGAAATACGCTAATGAGATTCTAGATTAGTAGTCTATCACTAATATGCTTAATTCTACTTAGAAAATGCCATTATTTGTTTCAAAGAGTGAATTCATATAAAAATTAACCTTATTCAGAAATATTAATTTTTGTACATATTATCATACTTGTGAACAATTCCAAATGACAAATTTTACATTTCGAACATTTTTATTTACGCATTAACGTTTAATTGTGTTCCAAAATATGAGAAATTCTCAAAAACCTTATAAATGAATTTTAATAGTTAGCAACTATATAATTTCATTTCTTATTATAATTAAAGGCTTATTTGAATTTTTCACAATTTTTATACATTTAAAGTATTTATTTTCCATTAATTTCCTTAAAAAACACCTCAAAATTCATGAAAAATATAAAAAAAATTTATAAAATCGTCCCTAATCTTTGGAACTCTGTTATATAATTCATATCACTTGGAAAAATTATTAAAACCTATTTTGGAATTAAAATAATCCAATTCTTGTTATTTTGCAAATTCCGGTTTTATACGTTTAGTGTCTTAATTCAAACAAAAATCAATAAAAATTTGTAACCGACTTAGTTAAGGGTTCAAAATTTTAATTCCAGAGGAATACATTTTATTAAGTGTCTAGACCCATTTTTAGAATTTGTAGAACATTTTACCATGTTTTCTCTATTTTTTTTATCATTATTTTGCCAAAAATATTTAAATTTGTGAAAATAATATTAATTGATTCTGAAAAATTCTAGTTAAATTTATACAGACCTATTAATATATCTAGAAGTCTCGAAAATTTTGTTTTATCACTTTTACAGAGGATAGTACAATTTATGGATTTATTTATGTAAAACCACCATAAATCAAAAAGTGTATCTACAATAAACAAACAGGTCTGATACTTTATGGGGACTGTAAAAACGCTTTTTAGATCTTCCTGAAATTTCCTCAGATTTTGTTTCATCGGACAAGTAATTTATATGAATTATTGTCATGATTTATTGTCATATTTTTATAAAATCAATACTTTCGAGTTAGACCTTGAAATATTTCAGTTAAATATCTCATGTTGATAGGATTACACCATAAATCGGACCAGAATAAAAGGATTGTCTAAGGTATTTTTATAGATTTATACTATTTCATGCATTTTTGAAGGTTTTTAGCATCAAACTTTGGTTTTTATGACTTAATCCATTAAGAGGAGCACATGCATGAAGGTTTAAGCATCATGCATGTCTCTTAAAAGTTCCAAAACAGGTTCATACAAGAAAATATCATGCATGTCACGATTTTTGTTGAAAACATTTGAAAACATACACATATCTTGATTTTTGACATAGATTGGTCATGAAAATTCACATGCATGCAACATTCTTGATGTTTATGTGAATTTCTACCATCATCACCATCAAAATTCGTGGGTTTAGGATAGGCCATGGTTTGTTCCAAAAGAAAAGTGTAGAAGTGAAGTTATGTGCTTAAAATCATAAGAAAAGGGAAGAAAATGGAGTAAGAAGCATGTGTATGAGTTATACCTTTGAAAAACACCTTCAAGAATCCGATTTTTGAAGCTCAAAAATGGTGTTTGTGGCTGCAATTTTCGTGATGTAGAGAGAGAAGAGAGAGTTGAGAGAAAGTGATGGTGGAGTGAAAAGATGAAAAGGAGAAATGAAGGAGTGTGGTTTTAGTTCTAATTATGGAGAAAAAGAGATGACCACATGCATGGGGGAGGGGAATGGCCAGATCATGGGGCTCCCTCACCCATTTCTTTAAATTTTTTTTAAATTATTTATATTTTATAAAAACTTAATCATTTTTATAAAAGTTGTGTTAAAATAGGACTTATTTAGACTTATTTGGCATCATAATTATTAAATAAATGCTAGAAACCCAAAATTCTCATTCCTAATTATATTTAATAATTCAATTAATTTAATTTGATAATTTAAGTCTTATGCTGAATTTTATAAAATTTTAAACGTCAAATTTATAAAATTTGAGTTTTTAAGACTTTTAAAGGTTTTAATGACCAAATTAAATCTCATAATCATTATAATGTGAAATTTGATATTTTCACTTTATTTTAAGTTGTTCATAATTATTTTTAACTATAAAATATATTCACATTCGTTTTTAACCATTTACTGGCATTTTCCGCAGAAACCGAACAATTCACTTGAATTGTACTAGTCAAGCATATTAGTTCTAGATTCTAATTGGATTCAAGCTTCTAAAGGGTTTTTGAGCTATTTCTATAATAAAGTCAAAATAATAAGTCTAAGGCAACTGATTTAAGTCAAAGAATGATCCGAATGACAGATGTCACAGTGTCTACACGTGCAATTTGGTTTATTTAAATCTAGAACCGATTCGAATCTTGACGGTTGTCACATTCGTCTCGCATGACTATGCTTGTCTTCTGTCTGCGACATACTAGTCTGCATTTTGCCATGACCGCTAACCCTATAGTTCCAAAGCTCTGGGTTAATCGAGTAGACCATACCGCCTGATTGAGTGTAGATAGTCAATATGTGGTATTCGACATTGTCACTACCGACGATGCCACGAAGACTGTTACTGTTGGCAAGGGTCTTACGATTGCCAATTTCTGGAACCTTTCAGAAGGCTTCCCAGTCACAAATTCTCAATATGCTGAACGAAATGGGCCATAAACCAGTGACAAGGTCCATGAATCACTTCAAGAAGAAATGTATTCCTTCGAGCTGGGCATATTTTTTTAGCATCATCCTAAGGAGCCTCTCTGGCAGGACCTCTAGATTAGACTCAGCACGCCATACCTTCCTTTAACTTCATTTGGTATTTTCTATAATTGCCCTGTCGATTACGCTAACATTTTGTGGGCAGATTTCTTAGCATACATTAATTATGCGAAGCGAGCCACAGACATAGCCTCTACTCGCTTCTGGGCTCTGATCGTTCAGGCTGCCTATGCTCATGGAGAAGGTCCTTGTTCCTTCGGATTTTCCATGCCATGATTTTGGAACCGTTCAAGTCCCTTCTTCTTCTTCCTCTTTGGATGATAGCTTTGAGTCTCTTGTTCAGATTCCTGAAGCCATGCTTTTCCTGGTGCCCGAAGATAAATTGAACTTTGTCGCATATCGCAAAACACTTACCCTTCCTTATGCAATGCGTAACTTTGAACGAGTTACTGAATCTGAACTCCAAAAACCCAAGGGTAAATGAGAAGGGGCTACCAGACCATCCAAACCCTTGGCACAGAAAAGAAAGACCAAACATTAGGGTCAACAAAGTAAGCCCAAAAATAAAGCTTCTACCCACACCTCCATGCCATCTACACCTCATTCAGATGAGGAACTATCCCAAGTAGATGAACACATCATTACTCCAGCTGTCTCCGAACCAATATAGATAACAATACCGCTTTCTGACCACTTTCAACTTTATTTGAAAATTCGGCGGTCTCTGGACATATGACCTCTGTTGAAACATCTAATGTGGAGACAAGTCATATTGAAACCCCTATGCACACATCTAATGTGGACACAAGTTTCACATTTGGCGATCAAACGGCTAATGATCCTCCTCCATCACCAAAGACTTCTCATCCTCTTCTCAACATCACAACCGAAGTCCCACTCAAGACACCCTTCTTCTCGCCTGATATTGCCGATTTGGCATCCGATCATGGATACGAAGAACCAGATATTGCTGGCAAAGACTATTTTGAAATCGCTCCAGTTCAGATCCAAGATGACGATAATGATGAACCCGATACAAGTCTTGTGTTTATGAAGCAATTTCGACAGTTGAATCAAAAGCTCACTCTCCTGCTTCAAGCTCAAACAACCTACTCTTCTGATACATCATCTGGTGTTACTAGTGAACTTCTTTCATACTCCATTAAGTCTTTGGAGAAATCCATCTCCAACACTGTCGCCTTACATGTTAATGGTGCTGTAAAAATGATTGAAGATGAAGTGAAGACGGTCACTCGAAACATCTTAGAGAAAGTTGATTTGTGTTAAAAGGCGATGGAAAGGATGTTGCAAGAGAAGATGCAGATGCTTCACGATCAACACAATGCCAGGATCACATAAGTTGTCACCACACTTAATTCTGCCCACTCCAAACTTCAAGCAAGGCTTGCTTCTTTGACTACTTCTGTTGATGCCATATCCAAACAAAGCGCGAATGAGTATGATGCTCAGTTGAAAAGTATTCAATCCGACTTAGATATTGCGGAGAAAACCCTGGCTGAGTATGAACTGAAGGTACATGCGTATAATGCTCATCAGGAGGCAGAGAAAATTACCAATCAATAGCTAAAGGTTATTGTTTCTCAAACAACTGAGACTGTCCAAAAGGAAATTGCTCCTCTTCTCACATTGGTTAGTCGATTGCATGGTGCTCCGAAGTCTTCTTATCCATCGTCACAAGGGGGAGACTTGAATCGACCAATCGGAAGGACTTACACCACCTTCGTACCGACAACAACAATTACACCAGTAACAACCTTTGCACCAATCACTCAGACAACCACAACTGCACCAACATCCATACCAAAGTTTGGATTCATAACAAATCCATCTTCCACAACAACTTCCACCACTACACCAGTCAGTAATACTCCATTAACTTGAGGGAAAACAACTTCTAAACCAATAACATCTTAATCAACTTCAAGCATTATCAAAAGATTTTCAAGTGGTGTAAATATTGGTGTTAGTTCCGCCCCATCCACTTCCGCCCCATCCACAACAGCAATGATAACTACCTCTTCTCTGATTACTTCATCATCACGTTCGTCTGTTGACAAAGGGAAGAAAATTGCTGAGCAGCTTTCTAAAACGGAGAAGAAACACTAGAAAGCTGAAGAATAGGATCAACTGAGGCTGCTTTATGCCGTTTCCCATAGTCACATGGGAAAGAAAGAAGAGATGGGTCCAGTTAACAAAGTCTGGACATTTGAAACTATGACGTTATTGGTCTTCACCAATTTGGAAGTTTTTGATCGAGTGCCCTTGGTCTCGTACTCAATCGAAAACACAACCAACCTTCAGTTGGACATACCTTACAATCTGAAGCTGTTCGCATCAAACATATACGACATTGAGTTTGAGTCCTCAGAAAAGAAGAAATTTCAAGAGCAGAAGGCCAGGTTTCATGCAAACCTGAGCAAGGATCAAACTCAAGTCTGGTCGTGTCTAAAGATTGTGGGTATAGATAAGATTGAGATGGGTGAAATGTTTGAAGGGGTGTATCAAAATTACACCCATCATGTCCGAAGGCGTGAGGAGAAAATTGAAAGCACTTTTGCTGTTGCTGATTTTCCATTAATGAACCCAAATGATTTTGTGGTCTTGGTGGAAAGGTACTTCAAGATGAATCAGACAAAAATGTCAAAACAGTTGAATCTCACCAATGGACAGAGAATGGTTGGAAGGTTTATGGGAGCTTACATCCAAAACTTCTCCGTGTACAACTATGAGATTGCCAAGCTATTTAAAGAAACCGTTCCTACTGCGGATAAGGAACTCACAGGGATAAGCAAGTATAATGATGGGAAGGTATTACAAAAACCCTGGGGAGTAGTCTACAGAGGAAAGCTTGTTAGGAATGGTCTGCTGTAAAAGCTATTTTTTGAGATGGATCAGAAGGAGAAGTTTCCTACAACTTTTATCGAAAGAATGATTATGCGGGTGAGTGTTAATAATGAGAATCTGGAAGATGCGAAGCTGGATATTTGTGATCATATTCTCTGTGGATAGCAGTTAGAAAGGAACTAGCAAAATCCTTCACAATGTTATAACTTCGGATACCTTGCATGTTCACCACAAGGGGAGATTGTTAAGATATTGATTGTGTCGAGATTTATATAACCGAAGTACTAGTGTTCCTGTACGAAGTCTAAAGATGATCCGAAGATGTGTTGTTGAATCGAAGATTGCTAGCTGTCATATTGAGTTTATATTGGAAGTTAGCATGTTTATCTAGGGTTTCCGTTCTTATCTGTAAACAATGGGCTTGATGTTTAGGTCCATTATATGTTAGTATAAATACTCTTGTTACCCTATATGATAGAGTAGTCGGAAAAATAGTCGTTGTATTCATTGTAATCATGCTTAACTTAGGTGCTCATCTATTTGATCAGGAGCCCTATCTTTATTGCAATGAATAAATTATTCGACTCGTTTGATATTCAAAGATCATTGTTCTTATTATTTGCTTTGTTCGTAATTTAATCTTTACAACGATTTTATTTTTTGTTTTTGCGGAAACGGAATTGAGCACAGTAGCATCCAAATGACCGATAACGGGTTTTAAAAGTTAATAAAAACCATATGGCCAGCTACTATTGCTCTGATACCAATTCATAAAAGTAGATGGACAAGTTCAAAAACTTTATGAATACTTAGAAGGATCGATGCTCAACAATAATTAGAACAAAAAAGTAAAAGTGCGGAATATGAAAGACTTTAGATTAAAGTATAAGAATTACACGTAGCAAATGAAGAACATAGATATAAACATTAAGAAAAAAGGTTTGATGGAATGGAATATTTGTATTTCATAGAAAGAGAGTTACAGATGTGTTTTCCAAACTATGAAGATAAAGAGTGGTGGAACTCTCCTTTTATAGTGCAAGGAGAGTTCCTACTACACAAAGATCTAAATATAGAATGAACTACATACAAATTCATTCCATGTTACTCTAAAGATAATAATAAAAAGTCATACTAGATTTTCCTAACTGTACTATATAAACAGATCTTCTTATCTTTTGTCTTTATCTTCATTTGTCTTGAACTCTTATCATGAAATAGACTTATGAAAGAACCGAAGATTAGGGACAATCTTCGGTATGGGAGTTGCTGAACAAAGGATCTTCTGAAGTTACTTGAGTTGCTGAATCCGAAAGCCTCTTGTACCGAAATTCATTGAGAATTTTGGTGTCTTCTATCACTTCACTTCTAGAACTTGTGAAACCTCTAAGTGTCAAACTTCTGTTGCTCATATCGAAATTCATGTGTGAATTTCGGTGTTCCAATTCTAGGATTTAACTTAACACCACAACAAACACAAGTGAAGATCAGGATGCCAAAGTTCACAAGGTTATACAGAAAATTTGTAATCCAAATATCTTAATACCGAAGTTCATGATTGAACTTCGGTTGGGCAATTGTGTGATGCAGCATCCGAAAATTGTGAAGCATATATGCAGAAAATCATAAGCAGAAAGTCTTGAACTGGACCAGTAGCTGCTGGACCACAAATCTTCGATTTACACAGCAACGAACCTTGAGCTGAACAAAAGTTGAAGTCCGCCAAGAAAGTTCTTAACTAAACTTCTATTTAAACCAAAACTTATGGTTGCAACATCAATGAGAGAATATGTACTAAGGTTTGTTTTGGAGGGAACCAAACTTAGAAACACAACCTAAGTTAGAGCACATGGCAGAAGTTGAACAAGAATTGAGGAGGTGAAGCTTGAATAGAAGGTAAGCTGAAGTATTGAAGATGGACCAAGAATTTGAGATGGTGAACCAGCATTGAATGTGCACTAGCAATTGATGATCAGAAGTTCAAGATTTAGTAGGCTAGTGATAGGCTTGTACTTTTATAATAGTTTATTACTATTAGTTGTACTTGAGATCTGATAGAGATCTTCTACTCTTATAGGAGCCTTGAGTCATGAAAACTAAGTGAGATAAACTAGAGATTATGAGGAAACTATCACTCCAATGTGGTATAAAGGAATTGGAGGAGGGGCCAGAGAATTCTCTCCAACCACCTCAAGAACATCAAGAACATCATATCTCCTCTTCTTTTATCCACTCTTATCTCCTCTTCTTTATCCACTCTAGATCTCCTTGTAATTCATCTTAGACTAGAAAGGAATTGGAGGAGGGGCCAGAGAATTCTCTCCAACCACCTCAAGAACATCAAGAACATCATATCTCCTCTTCTTTTATCCACTCTTATCTCCTCTTCTTTATCCACTCTAGATCTCCTTGTAATTCATCTTAGACTAGAAAGTGTGTTTGAGCTTAACTTTTAATCTGTAACACCTTTTGTTTATTAATGAAAAATATGAATTACATTATATCGTTTAATTACTGTCTTTTAATTTCTGTACTTTTTCTATACAATTTACTTAATATTCCGCAACTTTACGTTTCAAGTCATTTATATTTTCTGCATCATTCCTTTACATTTTAGCACTTAATTTATTTATATATCTTTGTTTATTGTTGCGTAAAAGATCTTGGATCCGAAAACCCCCAAGTTTTCGTATATTTTTAATTTTCAATAAAATTAACTGCTCATTATTGGTTATTTAATGTTACAACATTTAATCCACATTCACACATTAAATTGTTCGTTTTCATTTTGAGAGAGTAGATGATGTGTACCTTGAATGTTGTAAAGGAGACTGAAAATTGGAGTGATTGCATCGAGATTTATATGTGTACCGAAATTATGCATATCGAAATTCAGTTTGAGACCGAAAATTTCTTGAAATGTTTGGACACCGAAGTTTGCTTTGAAACGAGGTTCTCCAGAGATTCTTGATGGACCAAAATTCCTTATGTGTCGAAAATTTAAATGAAACGAGATTGCACTGAAATTTGGATCACACTGAAAATTACATTTGGAATGAGGTTCTTCCGAAAATCTTTGTTATACTGAAAATTAAAACTAAACGAGGTTGTTCTAGAAAATGGTGTCGTATCGAAAATCATGTTCAAGCGAGGTTGGACCGAAAATTGTGATTATATCAAAATTTTCATTTGTTTTCTTTGGTACCGAAAGTTTGCATGAAATGAGATTGTACAGAAAATCTTTTAGGATCGAAAATGAATTAATGGATATTTGTGTTGTGCCGAAGATTATGTCCAAGTGAGGTTGTTCAGAACTTTGTTAAACGGGCTGAAAATTATGATGAAACGAGGTTCATCAGAAAGTTGTGAAAGTGGGCTGAAGATTATAATCAAACGAGGTTGTTCAAGAAATATATTTGGACCCAAAAAATTGAAAATCACACCGGAAAATCATACGTGAAGTACTAGAAAGATTTGATGACTAAAATTGACAAGTAATTGATGTTCAAAAAGTTGAAATGAACGAATACTATACTGGTGAAGAACAGATTGTAAAATTTTGAAATTAAGAAGCAAACATTTTTACATGATAAGATGGACCCAAATATCCTAAGGTAATTAAGTCTTGAAGAATCCTGGACCAAGATTCATCATACTTAACATTTCCAAAAAGTTGTGAAATTTGGCTGTGTCTAATGCTTTTGTTAAAATGTCTGCTACCTGTTCTTCAGTAGGTATAAAGTATAGTTCAATGTTACCCTTGGAGGATTTGATCCTTGATGAAGTGGTAACGAAGATCGATGTGTTTTGTCATCGAGTGCTGAATTGGATTATGCGAGATGTCAATGACACTTTTGGAGTCGCAGTAGACGCGGACTTGGAGAAAGCGATATCCATAATCTAGCAATTGAGTTTTCATACAAAGGACTTGTGACCAATAGCTATAGGCTACAACATATTCTGCTTTTGCTGATGAAAGAGCAACACAATTTTGTTTCTTTGAAGACCAGCTCACGAGTCTTCCACCTAGAAATTGACAACTTCTAGACGTGCTTTTCCTATCCAGACGACATCCAGCATGATCAACATCATTGAAGGATTGAAGCTTGAAATTATCACTAACCGGGTACTAGAGACCCATTGCTTTGGTGCCTTTGAGATATTTGAAGATTTGTTTAACAACAGTTAGATGAGATAATTTTGGTGCTGCTTAATATCTCGTACAGATGCAAGTTATGAATATGATATCTAGTTTACCTGCAGTTAAGTACAGAAGAGAGCCAATCATCCCTCGATAAATCTTATGATCTACTGGTTCCCCATCGGGATCAGCCAAAATTTTGTAGTTGGTTGACATAGGCACTTTCGAAGTTGAGGAATTCTCGAGAGAAATTTCTTTAACAGCTCGTTGGTGTATTTCTCTTGATGAATGAAGATTCCTCTACTTGTTTGCTTGATTTGAAGACCAAGGAAAAAGTTAATTTCCCTATACAAGCTCATGTGGAATTTGCCAGTCATGATTTTGGAAAATTCGTCAACCATGTTCTGATCGGTGGTGTTGAGTAGTATTTGTGATTAAGTGCCTCTCTATCCGAAGACCTGATGTTAAGATAAGAAGACCCCGAAGCCTGAAGACTCCGAAGTGTTCATCATGGAGGATCTGAAGGCTATTTTGCAGTAACAGCTTTTGGTGCACGCATGTCTGTTGTCTACGTGTTGCATGAATCTTGAATCCTATTGGCTAGTACACTAATAGGATATTCTCTATAATAATTATACTAGGCGTATCACTGATCACGTATAAATATCAGTGATACCCTTCAGTGTCGAGCGTGAGTGTAATAGCAAGATTGCATCCTCCCAATTGTAAAACCCTTATCGATTATTCCAAGCATTCGGCACAAGTTCTTCAATCTTTATCGTGTTCTTGATTGTTCTTCATATTAGCATATGTTTTCGTTGTTTGAGTAGAATCAATTCTTCTTAATACTTGTTATTATTCACTGTTTATTCGATTTCATATCCTAACAAGTGGTATCAGAGCAGGACAGCTCGAAAACCTGCTTTTAGAGTTTCAATTCAGTGTTACAGTTCGAAATCTGAATCTTTTCTCAGATCTAGATTTCCGCAACTGTTAACAATCTCTATTACTTGTTTTTCTATGAAGATCCTGTTGGAAACCGTTCAAAATGACTGATCCTACTGCTACTTACGCTAATATGCTCAACTATGCAAATCTGATTGGTCTGATCGTATGAAGGACTACCTTGAAGGTCTTGATGAAGCAAAGGACATCTGGAGTTCTGTAAGAGATGGTCCTCACACTGATATTGCTGGTCGTTTCATTAATCTGGATGATGATGTAGCTGCAGCTGCTTTAAATGCAGCAGATCTGAGGCAAGTTAGAAATGACGAAAGAGCAATGCGTGAACTAAGGAGTGGTCTTGGACTTGATGTTCGTCATCACATATCTGGAGCAAAATTTGCAAAAGAAATTTGGGATCTATTGGCTGTTCGTTTTGCTGGTGACAACACTTTTCAATCTAGTGTTGTTCAAGAGGTGCTTGCATATTTCAGCAACTTTAAACAACAAGAAAATGAAACCCTGGAACAATGCTATTAAAGATATAGCAAGATGGTGTTCCAGTTGGAGAAATATGGGGAAACTCGAAGCCAACAAGAGGTCAACATAAAATTTCTCTACAGTTTGAGACTATAATGGAGACCAATTATGTTGATTATCAAATTATATGAGAATATTAACACCTACTCATTGGCTGCTGTATACAATCTCATCAAGTCACACGAGCCTGATATTTGTGGCAGAAGGAGTGAAAAGGATAATTCCAACTCCTTAGCATTACTGTCCAATGTTGATGAAGAAGAAGATGTGGATGTTCCTGATGGATACCTTGAAGGAGAAAACGGTGAATCGATTGCTTTGTATGCTGCAAACAATCGAAGATTCAGAAAACCATTTGTGAACAAGTCTACCGTTTCAAAACCTTTGTGAAAAATTTCAACAAAAACACCTTCACTCCGAAGCTAAAACCTTAAATGTATACTCCCAAGGAGGATACTACAAAGTCTTTCACTCCGAAGCCAAATGTGCTAAAGGCTTTGTATGCTGCAAACAATCGAAGATTCAGAAAACCATTTGTGAACAAGTCTACCGTATCAAAACCTTTGTGAAAAATTTCAACAAAAACACCTTCACTCCGAAGCTAAAACCTTAAATGTATACTCCCAAGGAGGATACTGCAAAGTCTTCCACTCCGAAGCCAAATGTGCTAAAGGCTTCGAGTCCCCAAAAGAAAAATCAGATGAAAAGAAGACTGCAGTTGACACTGGATATGATTGCCACTACTGTCACGGCAAGAATCTCTTTGCCAAAGACTGTATGTTGAGAAGAAGAAATGAGAAACAAACACAAGTTAAAGATGAGGCATATTACACAAGAAAAATGGAGGAAGTAAGAGGAAAGACCAAGGACTTAGCTTTGGTGGCTGCGGATGAGTATCCTGGAACCTATCAAGTTTGGTCATCCGACTCTGATGATGAAGAAGTAAGAAAGCCAACTCATAGTGCTTTCATGGCCAATGATGATGGTAAGTGCTTTCTGAAGATCACATCTGAGGAAGCTATAGATGAAGAAGATTAGGGATATGATGGAACTGCTGGTCTTGGGTATGAGAGTTCGGAGCAGAAGAAATCACCAGATGCTGAAATTTCAAAGTGTTGGACTGATGACACTTCGAAGGATGATGATGAAGAAGTTTGTCTGATGGCTAAGAATACACGTTTTACCATCCCGGAACAGGTATCTAAACTTCTCTTATCCTTTAAAATTCTTGCTTCTAAATTTTCTGATGCTTTAAATGAAATAACTCGTGATTGTTCTGTGATACATAAATTACTCCTTGATGCGAACAATAGGGAGAAAACCAATGATCTGGAGATTCTGAAATTGAGGGGGAGAGTTGAGGGTGAGAAGCTTTCCCTAGAAAAGGCCGATTTAAGAATTTCATGGCTAGAGGAGAACAGAGAGAAATGTTTGAATAATTATGATGTAACTTTGAGACAACGTAATATTTTTTGTGAAACTGCAAGACGCTTATATGCTCATATTACTCGTATTTATCACTTTGCTGATATTTGCAATGAACAACATAGAAAACTATTGCCTTTCTTTGAGTTTAAACTGAAAAATGTTGACAGTATTTCATATGAATGTGAATCAATAATGTCTGGGTTCGAACTGAAAAATCCTTCGTATAAGCATGGCCTGATTTCTATTGAGAAACATCTATCTGCTGAAAACATGTTAAAATTGATGCAAAATGAAATTCCAGTCCTGAAGAAAAATGTTCCTCAGATTGAAAATTCACCAGATATTGTTGCTGTTGAAACTGATTCTGAAAATGAATCTGAAAATGGTTCGGATATGGAGGAAATTAATTACTCCGCATCCGCATCAACCTCCGAAGACATCTCACAATTGTCTTCAGTTGATAAAGGAAAAATGAAAATAGATTGTGAAAATAAATCAAAAGAAATTGTTGTTGAGAAAAAGGAAATTGCAAAAATAAAAACTCAAATTTCTGATGATTGGATTAGCTATGAAGATTATCTGATGGACAAGTCAAAAAGGCTATTAAATGTGGCTTGTATCTATCCAAAAATTTCCTATTTCAAAAATTCAATCTTTGTAAAATCTGGTGGTGTGCTTTTGATCGAAAATGATTTAATCAAACTTCTTGAGGAGGATAATTCCACAGTACCGAAGGAAGGATTCTTCTCATTTTAAAAAATGATTGAAAATGACATGAATGAGAAGCTTCAGGTCAAAATTAATGTGCGAAAACAAGATCTATACGGACACAACATTTACAATCGACTTTGTTATGAAAAGGAAAAGATTCCCAAAAACATGACGCATCTCTTGAATGTTAAAAACAATGATCACATTTACACTAACCGGAATTACAAACAAACTTAGATTATGGATAAACCCATAGCTTCGAAGTTGGATGTTTTTTAGTTAATGGAATCATGTGAAAGTGTCCCTCTTGCACAGTCTTCTAAGAATAATGCTTTAAAACTCAAGAATGTTGTTTCTGAATCCACAGTGCGAACAACTCAAATTTTGAAAAGACCTCGAATTCAAAATGTTGAGTCATTAATAAGATTGAGTCAAAGATGCGAATCAGATTTGTCGCCCGATTTTGTGCCACTAGATTAGCTTATCGGTTATGGAACGGGCCTGTCTTTCCATACTTATTTTTGTATATATAGCATGCACGTACCCTAATTAGGGTTAACTTTTGTAATCTCTTTCACGACACTCATACAGAATAGTTCTCTTTGAATTGTTCTTGAGTTGCAATTTAATCATTCGACATCAGTTCAACAAAGTGTGTGTTCTTGTTTCTAATTCTTATTCCGCATTATTTGAATCTAGATCTATTAATTCATGTTTCAACAATTGGTATCAGAGCAGGAGATAGTGTAGTTCATAGATCTATCTCTGGTTATCTTCGTCGTTTTGATCGATCTTAGATATCAGACCTTGATCTTTTCTCTAAAATCTTTTCTCGATTCATAGATACACTTCTGATTCAAATCTAAAGCAATATCACATGGCTTTTGACGATTCACACACTCAATCTTTTAATCTATCCAGTAGTATTGGATCCACCACCAGGACCCAATTCTTTTCACTCAAGAATATGAGGTTTGGGCTTTGCACTTTGAAGATTACGTTCTTGGTATAGAAGAACATGGAGCTACCATATGGCAAGTCATCACTGAAGAAACCTACGCTCACACAACCACAAGGAGGGTTATCAAAACCCTAAAAGAATATAACAATCTTCTTGTCACTCACACAGATATCCCACAAGACGAATAGGATAAACTGATGTGCAACATCAAGGCATTCAGGATTATTCGATTTGCTCTTCAAGCAGATACACTTCGCTTAGTCAGCTCTTGTGAAACAGCAAAGGAGATATGGGACAGGTTAAAAGAATTGTACTATGAAGATGCTGATCTAGAGCACTCAGTTCAAACCACTCTTCTTTTGGATTTCGGATCTTTCGAACCAGGTTCAGAAGAAACCCTGACACAAACATTTAATCGCTACAACCATCTTCTCAGCCGTTTGCTGAAGTACAAGATTGCTCGAACCGTGATTGAGCAAAAAGTCACCTTTCTGAATGGTCTTCGTTCCGAATGGAAGGCCATTGTCTCAACTATCAAGGCTCATGAACAGTTCAAGAATTACTCTCTTGCTAAAGTTAAGGGAATTCTTAAGTCCCATGAAAAGGAAATCACTTTGGAAGCGAAAGCAACTGCTAGCCTGGGTTCGCTTGCTCTAGTTGCAGCGGGAAAGAAGACTACTGAAGTTGACTCCGAATCTGACTTTTCGGACGATGACTTGACAAGGGAAGATAAAGCCTTAATGGTATCTAATCCCAAAAATTTCTTCAAGAAAAACTTTTCAAAATTCAAAAACAGAAGTCGGTAGGGAGGCTTCAATTCTGAGAAAACATCAGAGGAAAGTCAAAGAAAGAAAACTGAAGATGAGAAGAAGCTTGTAGGTGATTCCGGTTATGACTGCCATTATTGCAAAGGCAAGAACCATTTCGTTAAAGACTGCTTGCTCCGAAAGCAGACTGAGAAGAAGGAGCAGGTAAAGGACGAAGCATACTACACAAAGAAAATTGCAGAGTTGAAAAAGAAAGATGCTTCTAGTGCCAAAGCAGCCTTTGTGGTAAAGGAAGACAGTAAGTATGGTGCCGTTGAGGTCAGGTCAACGGATTCGGAAGATGAAGAGGTGAGAAACCCAACACATGGTCGATGCCTGATGGTGAAAGCAGACCATTCCGATAGCATGGGGTACTCTACAGACGGGTGCCAAACTTCAGCAAGTTGTTTTGCTGCTAAGCCTGTTTCGGAACAGGTTGAAGAATGTGAAGCTGTTGTCAACAAGGTACGTTCTATCCTTAAATCATTAGATATCTGTTCTTCCAGTTATAATAATGAATTAGATAATCTTAGGTTCACTGTTTCTAGTTTAAGTGATAGTTTAAAAAGAACACGCCTAAGTAATTCTAACCTAAATGATCAATTGAGCAGGATATCGAATAAAAATGAGGAGAGGCGAATGAGAATCGAGGCGTTGGATAATGAGTTAGTTAGAGCAAGAGATGATATTATTTATGTCAAAAGAGATAATTTGGTTCTTGTTAAACAGAGGAATATTTTTTGTTTAATTGCGAAGCGTCTTTACAATAATATTACTCAATTGCATCTTGACTGTGATATAGGCAGGGGTTTGCACAAAATGATTTTGCCCTTTCTTGAATTGAAAGAGGACGAAATTGATGCTGAATGCTACAGGTGTGAAACCATTGTTTCATCTGATGATGTTTCGGAAGCTTATCATATGGTTAAAGAATATTTTTCTGAAAACGATCATGAGGAAATTAAAACAGCAACCTTAAAGAACTTTCACTTATTATACTCTAAATTAAACTCTGATAATACTCCCATTAATGAAAATATTTCTGATTTTGATTAAAGTGAAATGAGTGAGATATCTGTTGAGGACGAGATTGACTGTTCGGAATTCATAAACAGTTCTACTGAATCCAAGAAAAACCTCATTTCCGAAAACTCAGTAGCTTTTGCAAGAGTCGTTGAAAATAAAGGGTCACAAGCCTTAAACGAACAAGCCACTGTTTTTCCAAAAATTCAGACAGTACCAAATCAAGTTTTTGTTAAACCAGGCCTGAATTCTAAAGATGTAACTCAACTCAAAACCCTTGTTGATAATGATAATTCTGATGTTTGTGATGCTTTCTTTTGGTCGGAACCAATTGACAACTCGGATGAGACCAAAGGTCTTTCCGAATTGACCTCTTGGAAGTCTCGTGGTAAATATATCTCTGGATCGTTGAATTGCAAAAATTCAGCTTCGAAACCTGGCTCATGGGGCACAAAGAACTTTTCAAATTCAAACTCGAGTAATTTCAAATCAGTTTCTAACAATTGTTCAACATCTCGCATTCATAAGTCTCCTGAAGAGCTTATAGCCAAAAGGAAACAAATGAATGCAAGATACAAAAAGAATTTGAAGGAAAGAAAACAATTTTGGAGAAACAAAAACGACAAAAGTCATTTTCCCCTTAACTTAAATTCATTTCACAAAGTCAACTCTATTCTGATAAAGAAATTTGAACAAAACCCAAACTCAAAACCTAAACTCTCAGTATCTCCAAAGACAAAGAATCCAAAACCTATTCTTAAATCAAATGACTTAAAAGGAAAAGCCAAGCTCTACCATGAACCAGAAATCAAACAAATTCTCAAAAGCAAGAAAAAGGTTCAACAAGTTGTCTTTCCAAAGTCAAAAACCATCCTCCAATCAACCAATTTTACGAATCACTCTGATAAATATTCAAATCAGAAAGCTCATTATTTTCAAGTATCCAACACATTCATTCCTACAAAAACCCGTTTTGCTACAGAAAGTTGGCGAACCACAAAAATGAAAGTGTTTCGAATTGAAAATAAGAAGAATCAACCACCTGTGAAAAAGTCATTTTGGGTTGAAAAATCATGCATATTTCCTATTTCTCAAAAATTCTCACAAGGGCCCATAATGGTTTGGGTTCCTAAATCTCTCCAAATTGTGCAGGTACTACGTGACGAATAGTATGATCCCTTATGGTACATCGATAGCGGCTGTTCACGTCACATGACTGGGAGAAAGGAAGAATTACGAGAATATCGTTCGCTACCGAATGGAGGAAAAGTTAGCTATGGCAACAATGCGACTGGAAAAATCAAAGGATATGGCATGATTACAAATGGTGAAATCTCGATCCAAAAAGTTGCTTATGTTGAAGGGCTTCAGCATAATTTAATCAGTGTTTTGCAGTTAGTGGTTGGAACTGGCCTTAGAGTTTCATTCGATGAAGATGGTTCCGAATTGATTGAAAAGGAATCCAAAAAGATCGTTCAGAAGTCAAAATGAAAAGGAGAAATGTTTCCTTTAGATATGCGAATCATTCAAGGAAAACCAGCCATTTGCTTGCTCACAAAAGCTGCGAATGATGATAGCTGGCTGTGGCATAGGCGATTATCTCATATGAACTTTCGAGATATTAACATGCTTGTACTTGGTGACCTTGTACGAGGATTGCCGCTACTCAAGTACGATAAAGACCGCTTGTGTGATGCTTGTGAGCTTGGAAAACAAAGTAGAAAGAGTCATTATACAATTATCAACACAAAGATTATCGAACCTTTGGAACTTCTGCACATCGATCATTGTGGTCCATCTACAATCATAAGTGTGGCTAATAACAAATACATTTTGGTTGTGGTAGATGATTTTTCTCGATTCACATGGGTATTCTTTCTCAAGCAAAAATACGAAGCAGCCACCAACATGATTAACTTCATCAAGCAGATCAAGATTCTTCTCCGAAAGCAAGTTTGGATGATAAGAAGTGACAATCGGACAGAGTTTAAGAATAAAATTCTTGATGATTTTCTTGTCAATAAAGGAAACTCTCATAACTTTTCTGCTCCTTACACTCCTCAACAAAACGGAGTAGTGGAGAGACGTAATCGCTCTCTATGTGAGGCAGCTCGAACCATGCTTTCTTTTGCGAAACTCCCTCTATACTTCTGGGCTGATGCCACCGCAACAACATGTTTTACTCAGAATCGCTCGAACATTAACAAACGATTTCATCTTACTCCCTATGAAATCCTTAACAAAAGAAAACCGAACGTGAAATTCTTTCATGTTTTCGGATCTAACTGCTTCATTTTTAACTCAAAAGAGAAACGAGTTAAGTGGGATGAAAAGACTGATGAAGGCATATTTCTAGGATATTCTCTTACCTCTAAGGCCTGTCGTGTTCTGAACAAACGATCTCGAAAGATTGAAGAAACGTACTACATCACCTTTGATGATAGGTACAATTCTAGAGCGAAGCATTCTATAATGAAAACACAAGAAATCTTTCCTGGGTCTAATAAAACCACAATTCCTCTTATGGATCTATACGAGGAGTTTCTGAATTTGTTCGATGAACCTGAAACTGCAAAGTCAGCTGAAGCTAAAGCTAAAGATAACCAAGGGGATGAGCTGTTGAAAATCATAGACAGCACAGTCAGTTAAAATGACACTGAACATGACAACTCATCAGATGTTCCGATTCCGACCACTGCTCCAACTTCTGATGCTACGATTCCGACTCCCACTACACAAGGATCTATAGAATTTGAAACCAACTTTTCCGATTCAACAATCCAGGGGGAGAATTCTGCACCCAATTAGGGGGAGGGTCTATTTTCTGAAACAGAGACAAGCACACCTTCTATCGAAGAAGGAAACTCCGATACTATTGATACAGAAATCCATGCAATTAACTTCTAGGGGGAGAATGAGATTGAAAATAATGATAATTATACCCGGTCAGAAGTTCAATCAGAAGCAGAAGAATTTTTTCCAGAGCTTAATCTTGAATATGATCCGAATTATCCACCAATGCTAAAATGGACAAAAGATCATCCACAATCTCAGATAATCGGAGAAACATCTGCCGGCATTCTCACTCGAGCTCAGATCAAGGGAAAACAAGCTACATTATTTTCAAAGGTGGAATTTTGAATGTTCCATTCGTTTATCTCTAAGATCGAACCCAAAACAGTCAAAGTTGCACTTGATCATGCTGACTGGGTCCAAGCTATGCAAAATGAGTTGAATGAATTTGAACGTAACAAAGTATGGAGATTAGTTCCGACTCCGGAAAAGGCATCAGTTCTCGGAATGAAGTGGGTATTCTGAAACAAACTAGACAAAGAAGGAAATGTCATTCGGAATAAAGATCGATTGGTCGTCAAATGTTATTGTCAAGAAGAAGGAATTGATTATGAAGAAACGTTCGCACCAGTTGCAAGATTGGAATCCGTTAGGATTTTTCTTGCATATGCTGCACACAAGGGTTTCGACATATATCAAATGGATGTCAAGTGTGCATTTCTGAATGGAGAACTTGAAGAAATGGTTTACGTTGAACAACTACCTGGCTTTGTCAACAGCAAACATCCAGACCACTGCTATGTTTTGGATAAAGCAGTTTATGGTCTGAAGCAAGCTCCAAGAGCTTGGTACGAAACTCTGACTCATTTCCTCAAGCAATCTAAATTCAAGCAAGGTTCCATCGATCTGACCTTCTTTCGCAAAAAGGAAGGAAATCATCTTATGATTGTTCAGATTTATGTTGATGATATCATTTTCGGATCTACTCATCCAAGCCTAACGGCTAAATTCTAAAAACTGATGGAGACAAAGTTTGAAATGAGCTCAATGGGGAAAATCAACTTCTTTTTAGGCCTCAACATCAGACAAAGTTCAGAAGGAATCTTCATAAATCAAGAAGCTTACACCAAGTCACTCTTGGAAAAATTCGGAATGAAGGGAGATTCTAAAGTCAAAGTTCCGATGACGTTCGGAACCAAGCTCACTCCTTCGCTAGATAAACCTGCAGCAGACATCACTATTTATCGTCAAATGATAGGTTCACTTCTTTACCTTACTTCAAGTCGACCTGACATTATGTTTGTTGTGTGTTACTGTGCTAGATATCAGGGTAATCCCAAAGAGCCACATCACAATGCTGTGAAAAACATATTCCGATATCTGAAGAGGACATCCTCACTTAGGCTATGGTATCCGTCAGGATCTGGATTTTTCGTTCAAGCATTTTCCGACGCAGATCTTGGGGGTTGTGGATTAGATCGTAAAAGCACCTCATAAGGATGTCAACTTCTCGATGGCAAACTTGTGAGCTGGCAATCAAGAAAACAAACATGCGTGTCACTCTCTACAGCTGAAGCTGAGTACATCGCTGCTGCTTCATGCACCTCTCAGATCATTTGGATTCAAAACCAACTGAGAGACTATGGAGTTACCATGAAACGTATTCCACTTTGTTGTGATTCAGAAAGCGCTATTCGGATCTGTCACACTCCAGTGCAACACTCGAAGACCAAACACATTGCACTCAGATATCATTTTATTAAAGATCATGTTGAAGATGGCAACTTGAAATTTTATTTTGTTCGTTCAAATGATCAGTTAGCAGATATCTTTACAAAGGCCCTACCTGAGCTAGCATTTAACAGAATACTTCAAGGTCTCAGAATGATGGAAGTTGAATCTGTTCCGAAAATTAGCAGATATTCCGATTGATTCCGAAATTCGGAATACCTCGGAATCGAAATTGAAATAAGGAAGATTCGGAACGAAAGTATCATTTTGTACATTTAGTTTTTTTGTTGTTTCTCTTTATTTCTTTATTTTTTTTCAAAACATCAAAAATATGTGTTGTTTCTCTTACTTAATGTTTTTTTTTAAATTATTTTCTCATATTTTTTATTTCTTCTTTATATTTTTAATTTTTCTTTGAGTTTTAGCTGTACTTCAGAATGCAGACATTGAATCAACAAAAAGGCGAAAGGACAAATTTTATTCAAACCAAAGGAAGGAAGTACAGAACATTAAAAGAAAAGATAACAACTACTTCCTACAGCTTGTAGTAGTGCCACATGGGAGGATCACCAAGATGGAAAGCTTGGTAGATGCGCACCTCGCTCTCATCCACAAAGAGGTGAGTCCCATCTGCCAGTCCCACATGGAACTGGTTGTTGGGAGTTGTGCGGGTGATCACCACCGGCCACCATCCCCGCTTGTGCCAAACCTCAATGAGGTCAAATTGTTTGTACTCCACCAAGACTCTTGGTGGGACAGGCTGCAAGAAGGGATAGCTGGTATGAACCGTCAAGGGATCACCACCCTCACCATCGTTGAGTGTGGTCATCTTCACCTCATATCGGTGATTCCACACTCCCATGACGACACCGCCGTAGATGCCACCTGCATACTCGCCTTCCTGCATCTTTACTTCGACTTTGTCAAAATGGTTGTAGGGACGACGAGCCATTTGATGAATCTTCTGATGGTATTTTCTTTGAGTGTGTGTTGTTACTACTAACAATGGTTCCTTTTTATAGGCAAACATGACACCGGTTAGGATTCCGAATTGCGGATATTAAATTACTTTTTGAAGTGATGATGGAGTCTGCAGCTATAATTACGCGTCATCAAGGCAGTGATGGCTGATTGGCAACACGATTGGACGTTTCCACCTTTTTCGCCTGAGCCATAAATGATTCCTCATAATAACTGAATCTACGTCAACATTCTTCTGTAGGCATATCTATTTATTTTTTCTTAACTTTTTTTCTTTTTTCTCTTATGCGTAGTATGAAACTCTTCCGATTTGACGGAAATCTTCTTACCTCAATTTCTAAGTACCAAAATTGAAATTCAATGATTATTGAAATATAAACCAATTTCAATATATGATTTCGGAAACTTCGGTCGAAGATCGCAAATCATTTTTACCATGATGCGTTGTGAGACTCATCAACCATTCTTGACCTTACTATTACTTCTCCATACAACATCTTTCCATATAACTGTAACCCTTATGAAGGTTTTCAGCATTACCACTGAAAACTGATGGTTACACAAATTCTGTGTTCGTGATTTCGGAATAGTTCTTACCACAATTCCGAATGAAACCCAAAAATCCGATTACCATATGGAATTGACGGACTCCAATGAGAATCTCATTTTTTTATTTTTCTGCATGATCTTTATGAAATTTACTTTAACCAAGATATTTCTAACCACAAAGATCCAGTTTTAATTTTTTTTTGAGATTCCAAACTATTTCCTTTGTTAGATAAAATCCTCAACACGCTTACTTGTTTTATGACTACTCTAGTCAAACAATTCCTTTCTTCCAATTTCGGACATCTCTCACGTTTCGGAATTCGAAAGAAAGTCAAACCCACCAAATACAAACCTTCAATCTTAAAAAGATGCCTTTCAATGGTTCTTATCAATCGTTTGATCGTAATTCAATGGGAAACCACAAAAGCACTTCCGAATCTCTCGTGATTCCGAAGGAAGAGATCGTTGCCCGGGATCAATCAGTCTTTATGTCTTTCCGACATCACAGATTTCCCAAATAAATATTGCTTTACTTCTTTATTTTTGGCACACTCTTGCACAAAAATCGTTATCGATTTTTCTAACTCTAGTTTTCTCTGTGATAAGGTTTTAATTTGATGACCTGAATACAATGACTCGTCAGCCTTTTAATTCATTTTTGAATTTTGAATGAGGTCATCAAGACGTGTTAGTTACAACATCATCCAAATGGTAGCAGATTTCTCGCTTTTCACGCGCCTGACAAGCGACTCTTGCGGGCTACTCATTATGATAAAGTGAAATTTTTTTGAAACGGAATCGACTAAATTGGGATTTTCTCTTTCCCAGTTAATATCCAAAAGATATTTAAAGGATTTCTTGAGGACTTCTCTCTCTTCTCCGCACTTCATCTTTCTCTCAAGAACAATCATCCTTTCAGAGCAATTCCTTTCTCAAGAACTCTCCAATAACCGGCTCCTCTTCTGCTAACGACAACACTTCTTCAACATTGATGTTGAAAATCAAAGCCAACCGGAACTTGATCATCGATCTCAACTCCTCCCACTACAGCGAACATATTCGCCCAATGATTGAGTGCCTGAAATACACAAGAATTTCAAAGGATTTGACGGCTTCCGCCTCTGTTCCCATTTCTCTTCTCTCCGCCACCTCCTCCATCGCCTTTTACAACAAAGCGGAGGAGTTTGTCACTTTTGAGGTGGGTTCAGTAAAGACGAAGATTTCCAAATCAAGATTCAGTAAACTTCTAGGGTTTACTGATGCCAAAGACTTGGTGGATCCAGAATCACTTCAACCAGTTACTCTACCTCATCTGTTCTATCAAATGGGCCACAAAGGCGACATTACTCAACTATCGAAGTTTTCTAAGAAGGGTTTACCTCCTCAGTGGAATGCCCTATTCACAATCCTTTTCAAGAGTTTCTCGGAAAGAACAATCGGTACTGATAGTGCAAGTAAGTTGTTCTACTCGTTCTTTTATGGTCTCTACAATGATGCCAACCTCGACTATGGTTCTATTTTTTGGAGCCAATTTGTTGACAGTGTCAATTACAAACTCCGACACCAAGAGATTTCGTGTGCTCGTTTTTGGGCCCTCGTTGTTTAGCGAACAATCGAGAAGCATGATATTCATATCATGACTGATTCTGTGATGGCGGTGATTCAAACTTTGCCGACTGTCACCTTTGGTACGGCCAAAGCTGATGACTTCGATTTTATTGGCACCATTCCGATGGCAATGATCAGTCGTGTTCCGAGCGACATCAAATGTGTTGTCGATTATTGAAAAAAGAAACGATTTGCTGTTCGGAATCCTGATAAAAAGCATCAACTCGCTTTTGACAAGCTTGAGAATCCGAAGAAAATCCTTAAAAGGAAGGGTACGGGTGCTGCTTCCGACACTGAAAACCCATTGAAGCGCTCACGAAGGCTTCAGAAGCTGGTTATGACTCATCACTCGGAGGATGAACACTCTGATGATCAGAATGTCACCCATCCCCTAGAGGATGATATGGATGAAAATGAAGACGGAGAGCCTATTAAATAAACATTTCAAAAGGCCTCCTACTCCAACTCCTGAAACAACTCCAAAACCCACACCTCCTACAACACCTAAATCTCCACCACATCAACCAACACCACCAAATTCACCACAACCAAAATATCCACCTCACCAAACTACTCCACCACATTCTCCACCACCAAAATCTCCTTCACAAAAATCCCCACACCCAGACAACTCTACCCACAACTCACCAAAAATTCCAGAACCCACTTCCGAACAAGAAGATGAAGATGTCCTGATTTACGATGATCAGGATGACATGGCTGACTTCATTGAGTCGCCCTTTAATGTCAACTTTAATTCTTCTGAACCCTCTGCTCCCATGACTCAGGAGAATTCCAAGAATTGTCCTCCAAACTGGACAAACTTCTTCAGACACACCAGGGCCCTTCTACTTCCGACTGGCAATCCCAGTTGGATACCAAAACTCAGGTTGCGGCATTGATTTCGGACAATGTCAAAACAGTGGAAGACTTCTCCTCAGCCATGGAAAAATCAAAGGCCAATATGGAGGAGACTGCCAAAAAGATTGGCAACCTAGAAATTGATGTTGTACATTTCATGAAGGACTTCAAAGAATCAAATGTGTCCAACAATGATAGAATGACAAAGGTTATTCAAGGGTTTGCAGACACCCTTAAGGCGGAAAGAGAAGCGATAGCCACACTTCGTTCCGACCTCCGAAAAGAGTACTCCGAACTGGCGTCTTCCCTGCAAGCCAAAGTTGATAAACTGCAAGAAGATCTGGCCATGGAAAATGAATTAATGGATCTCGTGGCCTCTAAAACTACAAATATCCAACTTTTGAAGGTCTAGCTTAAGAATACTACATCAGTCTTGTCATTTGTTGTCTCGCAAACTCAGGCGGTTCGGAACTGTGTCATCAAGATTGACACTTACATTCGTCGGATGGTAGAAGAAGATGATCCTGTCCTTACCCCTTAACTTCGTGGTGATATCATGAACAAGCTCCATCCTGTTCTCCTCTTGCTGAGCAAAATCCAGGGTGTTTCGGACGACGTTGCTGTTCCGAAACAAGGGGGAGACAATAACACAAAGGACAAATCCGATAAGGACGAATCCGATAACGACGATGGGGATGATGGGCCTGAAAATCCGGAAGATAAAAATAAGGAGAAGGAGAAAGAAGACAATAATTCCAATATCTCCGACGTCTCCAAAGAAGATAAGGGAGATGGTAAGAAAAAGGCTACTAAGAGTCCTGTCCAACGACCCAAATTTTCTAAGATCACCAACGTGAAGAAACCAGGGACTCAAGAGTCTGCTGATGACATTCAAAAACCATAAGCTAATTGGTTTGAGAAAATGAATGTTGGTGACACATCTGTCGGTCCTTCGAAACGAAAGGCAAAGAAGATCGGTGAAGATGATGTAGACGAAGAAATAGACATTTCGGAGGCAGCCAAATTAGCCAGGGCTGCAAGAGACAAGGAACTTGATGAACTTCTCCAAATCAGCAGGAAGCTCGATGCCGAAGATGCAGCCAAACAAGAAGCGGCAATCGAACTGGAAGCTCGGAAAACACTCTTCCATGATTGGGATTATGAAACTATGAAGTCGGAAGCTATCACACAACCCATTGAAAACTGGTTGCAGCCGAATTGCTCTTACGACGTTGGAAATCAAGTAAATTCGCAATTTGATTTTCCGATGACGGCGAGAGTATTTCTAATTCGTTGCTTCGATGAACTAACAACGAACACACAACCTTGGGCTGTGGTCAATGATATGTTGTTTAATTTCTATCAGGAACATTCTAAACCTCAATATCTTTCATGGAGCTTGAAGAAGATTGTGAAGCTCACTCCAAGAATGCCGCATGTGACTTCTCCTTTCCGAAATGCCATCTTCCTAGCACGTAGAGGATCAGATGAGGAGAAAGATGAATTAACCTTGGCTGATCTTCCCTTCATGAATCAATTTGATTGGGTGTCTTAGTTTAACATCCTTAAAAGAAGAGAAGACCATGAGATTCTTCATGAACATGTGAAGAGATTACTCATGGGTTATATTTTTGAAGTTTCAAAGCTCGACGTGGAAGTGGCTGTAGTTCTGAACTCTAATCCGGAGTGTTCAGCTGAAAAACCACCATCTAATCAGAAGAAACGTCGTCTCGGAAAGATCAAAAAGGATGATTGGAATGTGGCTTACCCGTCCAAGGAGCGAAAGGATTCGGTGAAGAGAATATTCTTTCTACGTGACAAGCATCTTTACCGAACTCCTACACTGATGAAAATTCTCGAACTTATCAACAAGACAAAACTCAATATCGAGAATGACAAGAGGTGCTTCTATGACATGCTGACCTGCTACATCGCATTTCGGAAAAGGATCCTGCTGTTAATTCTGAAAGTATTTGATAAGGTTCTGAAAGTTGCGAAACCAAAGACTGAAGAATGAGGTCTGTTCGCTATTTGACTCAAAGGGGGAGATTGTTGAGTCATTAATAAGATTGAGTCAAAGATGCGAATCTGATTTGTCGCCCGATTTTGTGCCACTAGATTAGCTTATCGGTTATGGAACGGGCGTGTCCTTCCATACTTAGTTTTGTATATATAGCATGCACGTACCCTAATTAGGGTTAACTTTTGTAATGTCTTTCACGGCACTCATACAAAATAATTCTCTTTGAATTGTTCTTGAGTTGCAATTTAATCATTCGACATCAGTTCAACAAAGTGTGTGTTCTTGTTTCTAATTCTTATTCGGCATTATTTGAATCTAGATCTAATCATTCATGTTTCAACACAAAACTTAGCTTCAACCTCCAAAACAAAACCAGCAATTGTGATTACGAAACCAGTTCAAAAACCAATTGTTGCAAATGTGAAAGCCAAACAAATTTCATACCTTGTTAAAAGAAAAACACCACTTGTAACAAAACCCATGACTCCGAAGCCTTCTTCTTTTTAAACAAAAATCATGGCTACAAAGCCTTCAACTTTTGGAACAAAACCCATGGTACCGAAGGATTCAAATTTCAAAGCAAAACAAATTTCCAAACCTGTCTTTGTACCAACCAAACCAAATTTCCCAAATCCTAAATATCAGAAACCCACAAAGAAAACTTTTTCAAAAGGTGCAAATTTGATAGATACATTTCATCAATGGCTAGACAAAAATTTGGATTTGTTTAAACACAAAAATTCTCATTAAACGATTTCAAACTCGCATATGAAGAGTACCTTTGTACTTCTACTCTATGCAGTTCAATTTCAAGGAAATCAACAATCGATAAATCAAAACAAAATTGGAAGAGGAATGATCTGCAAGATAATTTAATTCCAAAATCAAAATGTTCAACGTCATCAGATCGCTAAACAATTTCAAAATCCTAGAAAACCTGAAACTCATCCAAAATTTCTAAATCTTCTACGTCTAAATCATTAAAAAAATATGGGTTCCGAAGACTTTTGACAATTGAACCACTTCGGACTCATCCGTGTTAACAACAAACTCTTTGGATTCATTCTTTGGGTCATCATGCTCATCACATGAGACTTCGGAGAATATGATCAATTTAAACGCCAAAGAGATATCCGAAGAGGCTATAGAGAAGTGGATTCAAGAGTCCTTTGCTTACCCAGAGGACCCAAGATTGATTGGGTACCAACTCCTTCTTGATTGATTGCAGGTTATGTCAGATGAGCAGTACGATGCAAAATGGTACATGGATAGTGGCTGCTCAAAACATATGACAGGGAAGAGAGAGTATCTTAAGGATTACAAAACATTGGATGATGCTGGAAATGTTCGATTTGGTAATAACGAAACATGTCCGATTCGGGGGTATGGTAAAATAACAAATGGCCAATTTACAATCAATAGAGTGGCATTTGTAGAACGTCTAAAGCATAATCTTGTGAGTATCTCTTAATTGGTGGTTGAAACTAGAAATGCTGTCACATTCAACAACCAAGGGAGTGTAATCACAAAAGAAGCAACAAACGAAGTCTTGTTGAAATTTGAAAGAAAGGGATCAATGTTTCCCTTAAATCTGAAGCCAGTAACTTGTTGGAAATCACTGTGTCGGAAATCACTGTGTCTTCTGTCCAAAGCCAATTCTGATGTTAGCTGGCTGTGGTACCAAAGACTCGCTCATCTCAACTTTAAAGACTTAAACAAATTAGTGGCTATGGATTTGGTTCGTGGATTGCCTGCTCTAAAATTTGATAATGACTCACTTTGTTCTGCTTGTGAACATGGCAAGCAAACAAAACAAAGGCATCAAACTGTGATCAACCCGAAGATCACCGAACCTCTTTCACTTCTTTACATGGATCTTTGTTGACCATCTGCTGTGGAGTCGATTGGGAAGAAAAAGTACATTCTTGTGATTGTTGATGACTATTCTAGATTTACTTGGGTCTTATTCTTGAGAAACAAGTATGATGCTGTTGAAGAAATCATTACCTTCATCAAGAAAATGGAAGTCATGCTCAATATGAAAGTCCAAACTGTACATAGTGACAACGGTTCAGAGTTTAAGAATCAAACCCTTGATGGATTTCTGAAAGCAAAGGGAATTAGCCACAACTTTTCTCACCACAACAAAATGGTGTTGTAGATAGACGTAATCGCTCTTTATGTGAAGCTGCTAGAACAATGTTTAATTTTGCAAATTTTCCTATGTACTTCTAGGCCGAAGCCATTTCTACAGCTTGCTTTACTCAAAACAGACCATACATCCAAAAGAGATTTCACATTACACCTTATGAAGTACTCAATCGAAGAAAACCAAATGTCAAGTTTCTTCATATCTTCGGTTGTAAGTGCTTTATTCTAAACTTAAAAGATCATTTGACAAAATTCAATGACAAATCAGAAGAAGGGATCTTTATTGGTTATTCACAAGATTCAAATGCTTATAGAGTTATGAACAAGAGGACATGTAAAATTGAAGAAACGTTCAACCTCTCATTCAATGATTACTACATCAAGAAATCCTTGACTGCTTTCCGAATGTCATCTATCTTTCCTAAGGCTGCAGTTGATGCATTTCCAATCACAACCTTTGATACTGACTTTAGTCTTCTATTCGATCAACCTGTGAGAGTTGTGGACTCCGAAGCCAGGGCACCAGACAATAATGTGTCCAAACTGTCCAAACTCACAGATGGCCCCGAAGACTTTCGTGCAAGCAGCGTTCAGAAGCCTTCATCTGTTGAGGGGGAGCATTCAGATAGATCTGAAAGGGAATCTGATTTCGAGGGGTAGCACAACGATACAAGACTCATCAACCCTTCACAAGAAATCTCGCATATCATGTCCATGTATCCTTCGGTCCAGGGGAGCCATAAATATCAACTCCGAATGCATCATCTTCTACCTCTTCGGATAATGGCGGAACAACTCTAGCATCAACTCCAGTAGAAAGGAAGCATATTCTTAACTCATCCTCACAAGCAATCACACCACAAACACAAGTCACAAATAAAAACAATAATTTACTAACAGATGATTTTCCGTCTACTTCGGGATATCCTTCAGACATTGAGGAAATTGATTCTGAAGGACCACCTGAATTTGATCCAAATTATCCTCTTTTGGATAAGTGGACGAAGAATCATCCCCCATCACTTGTCATCGGAAATGTTCATGATAAATTCTTGACTCGTGCACAACTTCATCAAAAACAACTTGACTTAAACAAAACTTCGGAGTTGTGTATGTTCAACGTCTTTATCTCAAAGGTTAAACCTAAGAACGTTAACGATGCATTTGATCACCCTGACTGGATTGAAGTGATCCAATTGGAACTCGAAGAGTTTGAAAGAAATAAAGTGTGGAGACTGATTCCAAAACCTGCTAACGATTCAATTGTTGGTCTTAAATCGGTCTATCGAAATAAACTTGACACCGAAGGCAATGTAGTTTGGAACAAAGGAAGGTTGGTTGTTAAAGGTTACTGTCAACAGGAGGGGATTGACTTCGAAGAGACATTTGCTCCTGTTGCCAGACTCGAGTCAGTTCGCATATTTTTAGCTTATGCTGCACACAAAAATTTTGATGTCTATCAAATGGATGTTAAATGTGCATTTTTGAATGGTGATCTCGAGGAAACCGTTTTTGTTGAACAACCACCTGGCTTCGTAGACAAAGAACATCCAAATCATTGCTACGTGTTAGACAAAGCTGTCTATGGTTTAAAACAAGCTCCAAGGGCTTGGTATGAGACCTTGACAAATTTTTTAAAATAATCCAATTTTAAACAAGGTTTAGTGGATCCGACACATTTCAGAAAGAAAGTTGGTTCTCATTTGATGTTAGTCCAAATTTACGTGGATGACATTATCTTCGGATCCACTGATCCAAATCTTTCAAAAGACTTTGAAAAATTAGTGAAAAGTAAATTTGAAATAAGTATGATGGGAAAGATTAACTTCTTTCTTGGATTACAAATCAAACAATCTAAGGAGGGGATTTTCATCAATTAGCAAAAGTATACAAAGAGTTTACTCGAACGCTTCAGAATGACTAACTGCTCCAAAACAAAAGTTCCCTTACCTGCAGTACCAGGTTAAATCCATCATTGGATAAACCAAAGACTGATATTCAAATCTACAGGAGTATGATTGGATCATTGCTTTACCTTACAACCATTAGACCAGATATCATGTTTGCAGTTTGCAACTGTGCGAGATATCAAGCTGATCCTCGTGAACCTCATCTGGCTGCGGTTAAAACAATTTTTTGTTATCTTAACTACACTCCTGCTTATGGTTTATGGTATCCAACAAATTCTGACTTCTACATTCAAGCTTACTCTGATTCACATCTGGGTGGATGTTCCATTGATCGTAAAAATACTTCGGGTGGTTGCCAATTCCTTGATGGAAAGTTAATAAGCTGGCAATCAAATAAGCAAACTTGCGTTTCAATTTCTACAGCTGAAGCAGAATATGTAGCAGCTGCAGCATGTACTTCGCAGATAATTTGGATCCAAAGTCAGTTAAAAGATTATGCCATCAACATGAGAAAAATATCTTTGTTTTGTGATTCTCAAAGTGCAATTCGGATATGCCACAATCCTGTTCAACACTCCAAGACGAAGCATATAGCTCTTCGTTATCACTTCATCAAAAGTCATGTTGAGGAGGGGAATACAGAAGTGCACTTTGTTCACACAACCGAACAGTTGACCGACATCTTTACAAAAGCCTTGAACGAAGAAGTATTCACACGTATTGTTCGAGGACTTGGAATGATTTGGAATGATTGATGGATCTACTCTCACAAAAACATCAGATTTGCTCTTTCTTACCTTAGCTTTTTCAATTACAAAATAAAAGTTTATTATGTTCCGCAGCACTCCGAAGACCATTAACGCTTCGAAGCCCATCGGAATAAAACTTAATGCTGCTCCGCACCACTCCAAAGCACTTTAACGCTTCGGAGCACCTCGAATCAGAATTTTTGAGTCAATAAAATTTCATAAATGTCAAAATCCTTTGAAACATCCTTCGCCTTTGCACCACAAGGAAAATCTTTCTCAAAAGAAAAAGTTATTTAATGGAAAAATCAAAAACAAGAATCATTTGCAAAATTTCTAAAGATCAAATAATAATTTTCCATGCATAAATGACCAACTTTGACCTTTGTTTCTAGAATTAATCAATTAAAGGAAAAAACTTTGATTTTAGATTCTGTTAATCATACCTTATTGCACTAAAAGGTATTTGGGAATCAATTTGAAACATTGGTAAGAAAACAGACTTCGGAGTGAGGTCAAGGCAGGTTTACAGTATGAAGTTCTGTTTGATTCTAATATCCTTAACATAATTTTTATCTCTGATTTCCCTACTGAACTTGACTCGCTCATCATTGAACTAATCAAGTAGCCTAAAAACTACTCAGGATAATTCACATGTTCCAAAGTTTTCTTCAATGAGTGATATCAACATTGGCTGAAAAGTAAATTTAAAACCTTTTTCACCTTTGTTTCAAAATTGAACTACATGAAATTTTTAAAACAAAATGGATTGTAAAAAGAACTTCAAAAGCAGCATAAAATGTTATCACATGGTGAAATTTTGACTTATCGGATATCCAAAACCTAAAAGAAAAACAAAATTCAAGAGGTCAAAAGAATCAAAGACCATAAATAAAGAAAAAGATAATCAAGGGAGTGCAAAAATAAATAAAAATAAGCACTCAAGGCATATTCATCTGTCTTAAATGAAAATACAAGGAACTCCTATAACATAGTCGAGTACCGTGTAGAGAATATGAACATTTCAAGTAATCTATCTTAAATAATAATGTTGGGGTGGTGTACGAAGCTCAAAGGCTTGTAATCAGAGAATAGTATCCCAACACCTCAACAGATGGAACGGAATAAATTTTTCAAAAGATTCTTCAAAATCAATCCAAATTCTCAAATATGATTCTGATGCTCAATTCAAAAGTGATGTTTTTCTAAATTTCAATGTAGTGAATGTCACCATCATTTGGTATGGAAATTTTGAAACATAAAACAAAATTCAAACTCTTTTTCAAAATGATAAATTAAGTTCAACATTCGGCAATTAGACTTATGCATCCATGACTGATGATAAATCAAACAGGCTTCGGAATGAAAAACAGGAATAATACGACAATACCAGATAAGCCGTGAGTGTACGATAGACAAGAACGGAGCTGTGAGTCAAATCTTGAATAGGCAATACCGGATAATCCGTGAGTCATTGAGATGGCAAGAACGGAGCTGTGAGTCTAGGCAAAAACGGGACAAAACCGTGAGCCAGATGCGGTAAAATGTTATGAGAGTTTAATTGTTATTATTCTCTTATATATACATGTGATGTTATTTGCTTGATTACTCATTGGGCTTCATAGCTCATAGTTTTATTTGATATGTCCCTGCAGGTGAGTGTGATCCCGCTAAGGGAAAAGATAAAGTCCGTGACTAAGGACTTAGGATGGTGAAGTGACAACCCGGCTTAATGGATGTATAATATCATTATGTATTGTAATCCTTGATACGCTTGTACCTGTTTATGTTGACAAATACCCTTTGGACAATGTTTTATTGTAAAATATATTGTTTGAAAAATAAAAATTCATACGGGGTGTTTTGTTAAATAAGTCGGGTGTTACAAGTTGGTATCAGAGCCGTGGTTTAAGTGAACTAGGTGTCTTTAGATTAGATTCCTGGACTTAAACCTTGAGAGAATATAGACAAATGGACTATTAGACATATATAAGTTTGCTATTATATATGTAATCTAACTGTTTGCTGAATTTTGAAGTATGAGAAATACAAGAAGTAATCCCACGTGTGCAAATTCGGGGCGTGGACCATTAAGGAGTGGACCAGCCCGATCACATGGTTCAGTCGGGCGAAGAGCAAGGGAACCAGTAGTAGAATCAGTGGGGGAAAATCCACCGGATATACGGGCTATTGTGGCTGATGTTGTTAGAGAACTTATGCCTACCCTAATGAACAACCCAAACCCGAGTGAAGTGGCTGCAAAAAGCATTCATGACAAACAGCCGGAAGATGAAAGTCACGGAGAAAGCCATGCCCGTTCAGAAAAAGATAAACAAGGCGGGGAAGCTTCTACAAAGAAATTCGGATGTACTTACAAAGCTTTCCTTGGTTGTAAGCCAAAAGAATTTTCAGGAACAGATAATCCAATCCAGGCAATGGAGTGTATAATGCATATTGAGAAGGTGTTTCGAGTCACCAAATGTGCTGATGAAAACAAGGTAGAATTTGCCACAAATCAACTCACAAGCAGTGCATTACACTGGTGGCAGAGTTACTACAAGTCATTGGGTACTAATTCAACCCTATCGATACCTTGGGAACAATTCAAGACCAAGTTTAACGAGGAGTATTGTTCAGAGGTAGCCATAAAGAAGTTGGAGGACGAATTTCTGCATATGGAACAAGGTTCACAATCTGTCCAAGAATACACATTGAGCTTTCTGGAGAAAGCAAGATTTGCGGAACACCATGTCAATTTCGAAAAGAGGAAGATTGATAAGTATGTCTGGGGGCTGACGACCCGAATTAGAGAAATTGTGCAACCATTGAAACTGTCTACTTTTCGACAAGTGGTGGATAGGGCCACTGAACGGGAGACAGAGTTGAAGCGACAAGAAGATGAAAAGAAAGTTATTGAAACTAAAAGAAAGGCGGAAGACCAATGTTGGACGCCTCAGAAAAAGTCGCAACAAACTGGGTCTAAGGGTAAAGGCCAGAAAGATGAAGGAAAGTGGTGTGAAAAGTGCAGAAAAAGTCATTCAGGAAACTGTCGAAGTGATACTGTATCGGTTAGTTGCCGAAATTATGGGAAATCGGGTCATACTACACGGGAGTGTCGGGCGGAGCGTAGGTGTTTCCAATGCGGAGCTACGGATCATATTCGCCCAAATTGTCCCCAGTTGAAATCTGGAGCATTCAGTGATAGATCCAGAGATGAACAAGGAGGAAAGAAAGAAGAGGCGAAGAACCGAGGAAGACTGGTAGCCTCGCGAGCCTTTCAAATGACCGTGGAGGAAGCTCGTGAAAAGACAGATGTGGTTACAGGTATATTCACTCTAAATTCCATATCTGTATATGTTATATTTGATCCAGGGGCTACACGTTGTCTTGTATCAGAGTCTTTGATGCCTCGCTTGAATGTACCACTAACTCCTATGGAAGTAAGCTTGGAAGTAGCTATAGCGGATGGCAGATATATTTGGGTTTCCGAACACCTGGAAGGTTGTCAGCTTAAAATCTACGGGACCACTTTCCCTATAGATTTGAAGCCGATGACTACCAATGAATTTGGTGTAATTGTGGGTATGGATTGGTTGGCAACGAATTATGCTAACATGGATTGTAGAAATAAAAGCATCACAGTATTATCACCGGATGGGGAATGGATAAAGATTCAGGGTGAACGACCTCGGTTGAGAATGCCGGTTATCTCCTTTGTTCAAGCCCGAAGCTGTGTTAGTAAAGGAGGGATGTCTTATTTGGCCTATATATCAGTGGCTAAACCAGTTAACTTCCAGGGTTACCACCAGATCGACAGGTAGAGTTCACGATTGAACTGGTTCCGGGAGCTGCTCCTGTTGCCCGAGCTCCATATCGTTTAGCACCTTCAGAGATGGTGGAACTGCGAAACCAACTGGAAGAATTGTTAGATAGGGGTTTCATCAGACCGAGTATATCGCCTTGGGGAACCCCTATCCTGTTTGTTAAGAAGAAAGACGGGTCGATGCGTATGTGTATTGACTATCGGGAATTAAACAAGATCCCGGTAAAGAACAAATATCCGCTACCAAGAATAGATGACCTGTTTGATCAGTTACAGGGAGCATCTTATTTTTCCAAAATCGACTTGAGGTCGGGTTACCATCAGTTGAAGATACGAGAATCTGACGTTCCGAAGACAGCTTTTCGCACACGATACAGTCATTATGAGTTTTTGGTGATGCCTTTCGGGTTAACCAATGCTCCGGCTGTATTCATGGATCTCATGAACTGGGTGTGTCGTCCGTTCCTTGATACCTCGGTGATAGTATTTATAGATGATATCCTGGTGTATTCACGAAGCCAAGCCGAGCATGAAGTGCACCTTCGACAAATGTTGGAGTTGCTTCGTCAAGAAAAACTGTATGCAAAATTCTCCAAGTGTGAATTTTGGCTAAGAGAAGTTCAATTTCTTGGCCATGTAATTAATGCTGAAGGGGTGAAGGTTGATCCAGCAAAAATTGAAGCCGTGATGAAGTGGGAACCGCCTCGAAGTCCAACTGAAGTACGAAGTTTCCTTGGTTTGGCAGGCTATTATAGAAGATTTGTCGAGAATTTTTCCTCGATAGTTGCCCCGTTGACCAAGTTGAACAAGAAAGGTGAAAAATTTGAGTGGGCGGAAAAACAGCAAGAAGCTTTTCAAAGGTTGAAACAAGCCTTATGTGAAGCACCGGTGTTAGCACTACCGCAAAGCGGAGAAGCATATGTGATTTACAGTGATGCTTCTAGAGTCGGCCTTGGATGTGTGCTAATACAGAAAGGTCGGGTGATAGCCTATGCGTCCCGTCAATTAAAAGAAGCCGAGAATAAATATCCGGTTCATGATCTGGAATTAGCTGCTGTGATTCTCGCATTGAAGCTGTGGAGACACTATCTATATGGCGTGAAGTTTGTTATTTACACGGATCATAAAAGCTTGATGTACCTATTTGACCAAAAAGAGCTTAACATGAGACAACAAAGGTGGATGGATCTACTTAAAGACTTTGATTGTGAAATCTTGTACCATCCAGGCAAGGCGAATGTGGTGGCAGATGCTTTAAGCCGGAAAGAAGCTCCATTGAAAGTTACATCCGCTTGCATGGGTGTAGCGAGCCGGTTACCTGAATTGATCCGTTTGGCACAAGATGAAGCGTGTAAACCGGAACATGTAAAAAGCGAGCGAATGGTTGGGTATTTGAACCATCTGGATGAAAATGCATAGAAATTGAAAACCTTTAGAGGTCGTGTGTGGGTCCCAAAACAAGGAGAGGCGCGGAACTTGCTTCTAGAAGATGCACAGTGTAGTCGATATGCAGTTCATCCAGGGAGTACCAAGATGTATCGGATGCTAAAACAGCTATATTGGTGGCCTGGAATGAAGAGAGATGTTGGAAGATATGTAGAAAAGTGTTTGACGTGTCTGCAAGTAAAGTCAAACCATCAAAAACCGTACGGGGAAATCCAGCCGTTGCCAATTCCAGAGAAGAAATGGGACAATATTACTATGGATTTTGTGACAAAGTTGCCGCGGACATCGCGAGGTCACGATGTGGTATGGGTAATTGTTGACCGTTTGACGAAATCTGCACAATTTATACCAATTAGTGAGAAGTTCAAGATTGATAAGTTGGCGAAAATCTACATAGATCAAGTGATTTGCCGACATGGATTACCGGTATCGATCGTGTCCGATCGAGATAGCAGATTTACTTCCCGGTTCTGGCAAAGTCATCAAGAGCAATTGGGTTCAAAAGTACTAATGAGTACCGCATACCACCCACAGACGGATGGTCAAAGTGAAAGAACCATTCAGACTTTGGAAGACATGCTGAGAACCTGTATAATAGATTTTGGTGGAAGCTGGGAAGATCACCTACCTCTGGTAGAATTCGCGTATAATAACAGCTATCATTCCAGCATTCAGATGGCCCCGTATGAGGCATTGTATGGAGCACCGTGTGGTACTCCGACCTGCTGGACTGAAGTTGGGGAAAAGCCGTTGGCTGGACCTGAGATTGTAGCACAGACTGAAGAAAAGATCAGACCAAATCCGGGAAAACTTGAAAGTAGCTCAGAATCGACAGAAGCAGTATGCAGATAAAGGGGTAAAACCGCTGGAATTCCAAGTGGGAGACATGGTAATGCTTAAGGTATCCCCTTGGAAATGCTTAATTCGTTTTGGGAAGAAAGGGAAATTGAGTCCTCGCTTCATTGGACCTTTCTGTATATCCCAAAGAGTTGGAGCTGTAGCGTATAGATTGGAGCTACCTGATGAACTTCATCGTATACATGACGTATTTCATGTGTCCCATTTGAGAAAAACTTTGTTTGACAAATCTGAACAAGTGCCTCTTGCTGAAATTGAAGTAGATGACAAGTTGAGATACCCGGAACAACCCGAGAGGGTGTTAGACCGAAAGGTAAGACGGCTGCAAAACAAGAAAATCAGCATGGTCAAAGTGCTTTGGCGACATCACAGAGGTTCCGACATGACGTGGGAGACCGAAAGCGAAACGAGGGAGAAATACCCTCAACTCTTTGCATGATTTTGGGGACGAAATCTCTTGATGGAGGGGAGAATTTGTAACGCCAAGACACTCCTTATATGTAAATATAATAAAAAGGGTAAATTGGTCATTTTACCTTAGAAGGGTAATTTGGTCTTTTTGACAGAAAAGGGTTTGGTTTGTAATAATATTTTGAGTTTTGGTCTTAAAATGTTATAAAAACTGGTTTTTGTCATAAAGATGCTAGTTGTGGCAAAACTTCAAGAAATAGAATTCCAAGGACTAAAATGCAAATTCTGGAAATATAAAAGCTAGAACATTCTCCTATGTATTGAGCTGATCATTTTGGAACACGGGAGAGGGTTTCTTGTACGGGTTCTGCAGAATCTTAGAGATTTCGCGAAGATCAAAGCTAGGAATTTGATAATTGGCTTTGGATTGAAGGTTTGGAAGTATTGGAGGTTAGTATTTCAAGTTCTAACCTAGTTTGTTCTTGATGAACTTTTATAGAAACTGAAATTTGTAAATTTCAGTCATGAATTATGTGTCTAAGTGGCTTAATACTTCCAGTAAGTCATTTTAAAAGAACTTAATTCAAGAATATGGAAGTAGGTTGCTATTTTGAAAGAATTGAGATTTTGATCAAGAACCCTAGATGATGAATTCTTGTGATAAACTTGATTCTAATGGCTTAAAATGAGTTCTAGATGCTATATTGACTGAAACAAATCAGTAGAAACAATTAAACCTTGATAATTTTGGTTTGGACTAAAATTGTGAAAACGGGAAATTGTGGAAATGGATTTGAATTTGATCCTTCAATGGTTTAAAACTTGTTATTAGTCAAAGGTTTTGGTCTTGGAACAATTCCTAGTGATTAAGTCGTGTAATAAGGGCTTAATAAGAGAAAATGGGATTTTCTAGCACAAAATCGGACTTCACTGCCTGGAATTGCAGCAGTCGCGACGCGACGACCATGGCCTTGGTCGCGACGCGAGGGTGCGGCAGAAATGAAGTTTTCCTCTATTAAAATTTGGTGCAATTTCCAAGTTTGATTTTTATGCTAGGCTTATCCGATTGACCTGAAATTTTGAACATAGGTCTAATATGTTGTGCAATTTCCAAGTTTGATTTTTATGCTAGGCTTATCCGACGCGAGGGTGCGGCAGAAATGAAGTTTTCCTTTATATACATGTGATGTTATTTGCTTGATTACTCATTGGGCTTCATAGCTCACAGTTTTATTTGATATGTCCCTGTAGGTGAGCGTGATCCCGCTAAGGGAAAAGATAAAGTCCGTGACTAAGGACTTAGGATGGTGAAGTGACAACCCGGCTTAATGGATGTATAACATCTTTATGTATTGTAATCCTTGATACACTTGTACCTGTTTATGTTGACAAATACCCTTTGGACAATGTTTTATTGTAAAATATATGGTTTGAAAATAAAAAATTTTACGGGGTGTTTTGTTAAATAAGTCGGGTGTTACAAATGAGGCTAACATATATGGCAACACACTTGTAATACCATATCCTGTTCGAGAGATCATTCCAAGTGCACCAGTCAAAGCTCCTGTCAAACCAAAGGCAAAAACAAAGGCAACAGGAGGACGAAGTGGCCCAAATAAAGTTGTGAAAAAGAGAAAGGCAACAGAGCCAACAACCCCAAAAGAAAACAATCGAAGCGTACCAAGAAATTACTGGTTGTGGATGAGGCTTCGGAGTCCAAGAAGTCACACCCCGAAGATACTCTGAAAGAACTTGAGGAAGAACACCAGTCTTCCCCAATCCATGATACAAGACCTCTAACTCCACTACATACCACAATTCCACCTTCACCACCTCGAACATCTGACCCTTTAACTACCATCACTACATCACAACAAACCTCTACGATTGACACACCCACTTCTGATGTACCACCAACCACTGCTCCACTCACATCTACCATCCATACCATAGAAACACCTCCTATATCCACCCATCAAACCTCTGAACCCATCTCTTCTTACATGGAAAACCCCACTATTTCAGCCCCTCAAATATCTGAACCCATTATTAAATATTTCCTCCTCTGGTTTGGATACATCACTTCCTGATTATCCTTCCATGATGATTTTGATCTTGATTTTGAAACCATCAAAATCTCTAAGCGACCATCTACTGAAGAGACCATGGCTGCTTTTCATATGGCACTATTGGTGATTGAAGACAATGATGATGAAAATCTGGATGACAATGATTTTATCCTTGCCAAATAGTACAAGGTTCTCAATCAAAAACTGGATGCTCTTCTCCAGTCAAGCACATGTTTTGATCCTTTGAGGAAACCTGAGGTAAATTTTGGTGAACAAATGGCTAAAGCCCAAAAAGCCTTAACTAAAAAGATGGATGAGTTAGTGAAGGCTTCTGAGAAAAGAATTCTTGATCAACAAATTGATATTCAATGCATTTTGGAAGTAAAGTTCACAAAAGCAGTTGAACAAGTAGAAGAAAGGCACCGACTCCTAAAAGAGAAAACAGAAAAGAAGATCAATGATTTGGTGGAGAAAATGTAGTTGTCAAACTCCAAAGTGATGAAGGCCTTAAATGACCTTCAAGACGAGACAAAGTCCTTCAATTCGCAATATTAAACCGGGTTTGCAAAACACTTATCTGATGCTCACAAGCGAATTGAAGAGCTGACTGCGGAACAGTCGCGTTCAACAGTAATCGTCTTTGCAAACGAACTGAAGAAGACAAATTCAGCAATCACTTTGGATATAGTTGAAAAGCTGAAGAATACTCTCCAGCCGATGATAAATGTATCATTAAAAATGGAACGCTCTCAATCTGCGAAGTCAAGTTCCCAATCAATTGCTCAGGCTGAACCTGGGGCTCAACCCTCACAAGGGGGAGAATCCGCAGCCTCAGGATCTCAACCCGCAGCCTTAGAATCTCAAGCCATAGTTACTCAAGATTTGGTTACCCAAGCCCTTGTTACAGCTGTTGGTTATATGCCCATCATTATAACAAGTTGGTAATATTATTATAAATAGTAGGGTCCTTTTGGGTTACACACAAGAGACGATTTAGCTAAAAGAGATCGAAAATAAATTTGAGGGGTTAAGTTTATTAATATACCAAAGTAAAGGTATATTAATTAGAAACTTAATGGTTAAGTTTATTAATATACCAAAGTAAAGGTATATTAAATAGAAACTTAATAAGGATAAGGGACTAAAGTGAAATATCCACAAGGGAGGGGATAAGGATGAGGAGCACTATAAATACAACCCTAGATCTGAGTTGTATATGCTGCTAAAACCCTAATTTTCGTCACCCTCCTCCCACCCCTCGGTATACGGCCGATTTCTTTCAAAACCCTAGGTATTACGTGCTAAAACTTCAAGCAAAGGTATATACTACATCAACGGGTGCTGGATCGTTGTCTTGGGTGCGATTACATTAGAGGAGTTCTACTTTGGGCTCTCGTCATCCTAACAAAATCAGATCTGAGATTTAAAAGGTATGTCTTGAACCCTCTTGATTTTACAGTTACAAAAGTGTGCATGATTCTGTGATCCTGGTTGAATACGATTTTGATTTCTGTTTCCGCTGCGTTGTTTTTTATGTTATCGTATTCCAACAACAGCAACATCTAAAGTCCAAAAAACTTATCAACCTAAAATCTTGGGAAGACCAGACTTCATCCCACCAATCATATCTACTGCTGGTCCTACCTTCGGAACCACCATGACAACAGAGGCAGGTGGATCTGACACAAAATCACAAGGCAAAGAACTGAGGATTGCTCCCCACATGGAGCAAGTCTATAATGAACGTGCACAGGATTACAAGAAAATGCTCATGATCAACAACATTGCACAGGAAAACCAAACGTGGACTGAAGATCTGATTACAGCCATTGGTTTCAATGACTTCACAGTCTTCAACAGACTTCCACTCAAACCAAGAAGAGGAAGATTACAATCCATGCAAAGTTCATACAGGGATAAATCGTCAATGACTTCACAGTCTTCAACTGGGATAAATCGTCAACTGGATCTTCCATACAATCCTAAAACCTTCGCTTTTCTACAGTTTGAAAGGAAAGTGCCAAAAGATAAGTTGACTGAATTCAAGAAGAGGAAGATTGCAATCCATGCAAATTTCATACAGGCTCCGAACTATATATGGAGTGAGAACAAGATAATGAAAATAATTTCTATCAAAGAAGGAGAGAAGTACGTTGGATTTCAAAATATTAATTTCTTCGTACTTCGGGGCATCAACGAAGAAAAATCAAGATTTACAATAGCGGACTTCCCAATCATGAATCCAAATGATTTTATTGTACTTCTTGATATCTTGAAGTTCTCTGCTGGAACCGAAGCCGAGTCTGGGGCGGTTTTCGTTGCTGCAAAGAATCACATCTCCTCTTTCTTCAGAAATTACCTTCTGAGATTTGCCAGGTTTGATATTGTGGTGGCAAATCTCTTCGGACAATCTCTTGCACCCCCAGTAACTACTATTGAAAACTTTGATAAGTTGAAAGTTGGGCAGATTGTGGAGAAGCCTTGGGGTGTTGTATTCAAAGGGTTTGTTGTTTTCGTTTAAGCTGGGCAAATCTCTTCAGACAATCTCTTAGCATATGTTTTCGTTGTTTGAGTAGAATCAATTCTTCCTAATACTTGTTATTATTCACTGTTTGTTTGATTTCATATCCTAACAGGTGGAACCAAAAATAATGTCATCAACATATACTTGAACAATCATGATGTGATTTTGATGAGATCTTATAATTAATGTAACATCAATTGTTCCTCTTCTATAACTAGGTTTTACCAAAAAGGAGGACAGCGTATCATACCATGCCCTCGAGGATTGTTTGAGTGCATACACGACTTTGTTAAGATGATAGACATTATTAGGACGAGACAAATCCTCAAAACCAGGAGGTTCTTGAAGATAGACAGCTTCGTTGAGATCCCCTTGCAGAAATGCACTTTTGACGTCCATTTGATGAACGATTATGCCTTTGTGAGCTGCATACGCCAAGAAGATTCAGATAACTTCAAGGCGATCTACAGGTGCATAAGTTTCATCATAGTCTATGCCTTCAATTTGACTATATCATTTTGCTACAAGCCGATCTTTGTTTCGAACCACGGTCCCAATATCATCCAGTTTGTTACGAAACACCCATCTTGTACCAACAATGGTTTGATTGGCTGGTGGAGGCACAAGATCCCAAACTTTATTTCTTTTAAATTCTTCAAGTTCTTCTTGCATGGCCTTGATCCAATCATCATCATCTAAGGCATCAAGAATTGTTTTTGGTTCGAACTTGCTGATGTAAGCTGCATGGTGACATTCATCCTGGATGGACTTTTTGGACCGATTATTAACACCAAAAGATGGGTCACCAATAATTTGGTTTGGGGGATGACTCTAGGTCCATTTATAAAGTCTGGTAATTAGAGTAGTAGTGATTCGGGTGGCTCCATGTCTTAGATAAATTCTGGATTATCAAGAGTGACAATTTGAATGTGCAAACAGTCAGCAAAATTTTTCTTCGTCGGCATCAAAGGTAAATATTGGACCATCATTTGACGTATCTGCTGAAGAATGAATTCACTAAACATCACCTTGATGTTGATGGTCCCCCTCAACTTGAGGAATACCATCAACATGAGTTGGGAGCGGAAGCTCCCCTAGACATGTGCTGGGAGTGACGACTCCTGCTGAACTTGTGATGAGAGCGAAGGCTACCCCTCAAATATTACATTAGAATCAGAAATTCTTTCCCCAACGGACGGAATGGTTGGAGCTGTTTGTGTTGGTTAGATGCCCATCGTTATAACAAGTTGATAATATTATTATAAATAGTAGGGTCCTTTTGGGTTACACGCAAGAGACGATTTAGCTAAAAGAGATCGAAAATAAATTTGAGGGGTTAAGTTTATTAATATACCAAAGTAAAGGTATATTAATTAGAAACTTAATGGTTAAGTTTATTAATATACCAAAGTAAAGGTATATTAATAAGAAACTTAATAAGGATAAGGGACTAAAGTGAAATATCCACAAGGGAGGGGATAAGGATGAGGAGCACTATAAATACAACCCTAGATCTGAGTTGTATAGGCTGCCAAAACCCTAATTTTCGTCACCCTCCTCCCACCCCTCGGTATACGGCCGATTTCTTTCAAAACCCTAGGTATTACGTGCTAAAACTTCAAGCAAAGGTATATACTACATCAACGGGTGCTGGATCGTTGTCTTGGGTGCGATTACATTAGAGGAGTTCTACTTTGGGCTCTCGTCATCCTAACAAGATCAGATCTGAGATCTAAAAGGTATTTCTTGAACCCTCTTAATTTTACAGTTACAAAAGTGTGCATGATTCTGTGATCCTGGTTGAATACGATTTAGATTTCTGTTTCCGCTGCGTTTGTTTTATGTTATCGTATTCCAACAGTGGAATTAGAGACATGTTTATCATGATTTTGTACTGTTTGATTCGATTAAAGATGTTAAAAATCGTTTTTTTCTTTGAATTATCGAATCTGTCGACGTCCGCGCCGCGGTCCTTGAATGGTCGCGTCGCGGTCTTCTCTAAAGTTACGATCATTAGGGTTTTGCTGCGTCGCGGTTCCTAGTGTTCCGCGCCGCGTCGTTCTTGGCATGATCGGTTTCTTTTGATTACCGCGTCGCGTTTTCTCGTGTTTCGCGTCGCGGCGGTCGTGATGTTTTGTTTTCTGAAATCAGATTTCTTGTTATAAAATGGTGATTTTAATATTGTATGATTGTTTAGATTAATCATTGACATAGAATGCTTGCATGCTCAATAGGATTAATAGCTAAACACAAAGTTTAAAATGCTTCAAAATTTAATGGATAATTGTTTAAATTAATTATTAACACTGCATCCTTGCATGTTTAATAGAATTAATAGTTAAACATAATTTTCAAAGAATACTTAAAAGCATAAAGATATATATATATATATATATATATATATATATATATATATATATATATATATATATATATATATATATTAGAATTGTATCTATATGTATAACTTAAAATAAAAACATTGGTCAGACCGTGACTAGGCTCACTTACTCTAAATGTGTAGAAGGTTGAAGGAGGTCTCTTTGATTCCTAATGAGGTCGGTTTTTAAATAGCATTCATTGCTTACCACCCTCACCGCCTGTCACATTTTATCGAGTGGAGTTACCGAAAGGGTTTGATATGACAGTGTTTCAAGATAAAAGTATTACTGAAAATACACAAGTAAGAAAAATTTGTTAAAAGTTAAAGGAATTTTTTCAAAAGTCAAATTGGCAATTTCAAACCGGTTTTAAAAGTTTAAATTGACCCTTATGCCAATTAAAAGGTTAAAATGTTTTAACAAAAACGAAACAAAATCCCGTTTTATGAAAATGTAAATCTCATGCTACCCACAAAGAACCACACATTTAACCGGGCCCTTCCGGCGTGGGAAGTGCCATAGCCAACGCGTCGGATTGGACTCGGCCAAAATGATGTGATACTCGCGATAACTCATGAATCATGGGCCGGGTGTCACGTGGGTCCTTCGTGGTCGATTTACCATCCAAACTCATGATCCACGGCATACCCGTCACGAGAGAGAGGATGAGCATGATGGGATTAAACGTGCCATTGATTAGATTCAATGAATCCCGAAAGATCTAGAAGCTTCATAGAGATTGAAGTTGGCAAAGAGTATTGCCTACCTAAATAACTTTTGGGGGTGACTACGGCATACCTCTTCACCACCAGAAGTGAAATATGGATTCTAGCCTTAAGTAAAATTATTGTTTTGGGTAATTAATTTTTTAAGGATTAATCAAACTAATTAAAATCTACTTTTCATATAGATGGCTCCAAACACAAATGGAAATTCGAATTCGGCTACAAATATCTCACTAATGCAACTCCTCTCTAAGGATAAGCTGACCGGATCAAACTACTTGGACTGGATGCGTTCCCTTCGGATCGCCCTCCGGTATGATAAGAAAGAATGGGTCCTGGACACAGCTCTTCCTGAGGCTCCAGCTGATGATGCAACTAGAGCTGTTAGGGATGCTTGGCAAAAGCATAAAGATCAGTCGGATGAGGTTGCTTGTCTCATGTTGGCGACCATGGTTCCGGAACTCCAAAAGAGTTTCGAGACCGCTGGGGCGTTCGACTTGGCCGACCAGCTCAAGGAAATGTTCCAAGAGCAGGCTAGACAGGAACGATATGACACTATGATCTCCCTACTAGATTGCAAGCAGCAGGAGGGAACCGCTGTCAGTGCACACGTGCTTAAGATGAAAGCGTACGTTGACAGATTGGAGCGACTTGGATTTCCGATCGCTCAGCAATTGGTTACGGATATCATCCTCCACTCGCTGAGCAGTACATTCAGTCAGTTCACACTGAATTTTAATATGAATGGATTGGAAAAGACCATAATGGAGTTACACGGCATGCTAAAAACTGCCGAGGCAAATATGTCTAAGTCTAAGAACTCCAGCTCCACGGCTCCGGTATTGGCAATCAGGGAAGGGGCAATCAAGAAAAGGAAAGCCAAGAAGCCTAAAGGCAAAGGGAAGGGTCAAGTTGGTAACCCCAACTCCAACCCTAGCAACAAGGGCAAGGCTGGTTCTATGATAGTGCCGTCACCAAACCCTGATGAGGCCATTTGTTTCCACTGCGGAGAAAAGGGACACTGGAAGCGAACCTGCCCTAAATACCTGGAGGAGATCAAGAAGATCAAGCCCAAAGTGTTTGGTACCTCAGGTATATACATGATAGAACTCCATAATACTTCTACTACTAATTCATGGGTCCTAGACACAGGATGTGGTACTCACATTTGCTCTGATGTGCAGGGACTAAGAAGAAGTAAGAAGTTAAGGCATGGGGAGCTTGACCTGATCATGGGCAACAGACATACGGCTGCTGTCAAGAGGATTGGGGATTACGAGCTAGTGCTTTCTACTGGATTTTCTATTAATTTATTAGATTGTTGCTATTCGCCAGAAATGGCTAGGAACATTATTTCTTTTAGTGCTTTGTATCGAGACGGTTTTGATTTTGGTTTTGATAATGGAAATATTTTAGTTTTCAAAAATGATTGTCTTTACTTTAAAGCATGTCCTACAAATGGTATTTATGAAACTATCGTGAGCATTAGAAGAAATAATAGCTTAATCTTAAATGTTGATTCAGATACATCCAAAAGTGTATTGGATAAATCATGTCTATGGCATTGTCGACTTGGCCATATAAACAAGAAACGCATCGCCAAACTCCAAGAGGATGGGATTTTGGAATCATTCGACCTCAAGTCCGATGATGTATGTGAGTCTTGTTTATTAGGCAAGATGAAAAAAGCGCCATTCACAGGGAACTTTGAAAGAGGCAAGGATCTGTTGGACCTTATACACACTGATGTGTGTGGACCGTTCAGATCAGCCACACGACATGGAGAAAGGTACTTCGTCACATTTACTGATGACTTCAGTAGATATGGGTATGTTTATTTGATTAAACATAAGTCTGAAACCTTCGAGGTGTTCAAAAGGTTTCAGAACGAAATAGAGAATCAACGGGGCAAAAGGATTAAGATCCTCCGATCCGACAGGGGTGGAGATTATCTTAGTCAAGAATTCTGCGATCATCTGGGGAACTGTGGAATTGTTTCACAGCTGACTCCTCCCGGAACACCACAACATAATGGTGTAGCTGAGAGGAGGAACCGAACATTACTTGATATGGTTCGGTCCATGATGAGTCGTGCTACGCTTCCAATCAGTTTCTGGGGCTATGCCTTGGAGACTGCAGCAAAAGTCCTGAACCTTGTACCAACTAAGAAGGTCAGTAAGACACCCTCTGAAATATGGAATGGGACTAAACCCTCATTGGCACATTTGAAAGTCTGGGGTTGTGAGGCTTACGTCCGTCGTGAAGCCATCGACAAACTAGAACCCAGATCAGAGAGGTGTTACTTTATTGGTTATCCTGCTAGTTCTTTTGGGTATTTATTTTACAAACCTTCTGAAAACAAGGTGATTGTTGCACGAAGGGCAGTCTTCCGAGAGAGGGAGCTGATACACCAAAGGGCCAGTGGGAGCCAAATTGATCTTGAGGAGATTCAAGAACCAACCAATAAAGGACCTGATGTTGGCACTAGCTCTCAATCAGAGGTTGAAAAACCTGTTGAGCCTCAGCCAAGTATAGCTGGGGAATCTGACATACCTCCACCTCCTGTCCGGAGATCTGATAGAGTACGTCATGCACCTGAATTTTATGGTTTACATATTACTGAAGGTGATGAGTCAATGGTAGGTGACGATGAACCTACCAGCTATCAGGAAGCAATGGCAGGCCCAGATGCTGCCAAATGGAAGGAGGCTATAGAGAGCGAGATGAAATCCATGTATGATAACCAAGTTTAGAACTTGGTTGATCAAACACCTGGCCTTAAAACAGTTGGGTGTAAATGGGTCTTCAAGAAGAAGACAGACATGGATGGAAAAGTACACACATATAAAGCCAGACTGGTGGCAAAGGGTTATACTCAAACCCAAGGGATTGATTATGAGGAAACTTTTTCACCAGTGGCAATGATTAAATCTATCAGGATATTGTTTGCCATCGCAGCCTTTTATGACTACGAAATATGGCAAATGGATGTAAAAACCGCTTTCCTTAACGGAAAACTTTCAGAAGATGTGTATATGACACAACCAGAGGGTTTTGTACAGTCCAAATATCCCAATAGAGTGTGTAAACTTATGAAGTCGATTTATGGACTCAAACAAGCATCTCGCAGCTGGAATATCTGCTTCGATGAGAAAATCAAAGAATTTGGATTTTCGAGAAGTGAAGATGAGCCATTTGTATATGTCAAGGCTAGTGGGAGTGCTGTTGTCTTCCTTGTGCTGTATGTTGATGACATACTACTCATAGGAAACAATGTCCCAATGTTGCAAAGTGTTAAAACTTGGCTTGGGGATTGCTTCGCTATGAAAGACTTGGGAGAAGCGGCATACATACTTGGTATAAAGATCTATAGAGATAGATCTAGGCGACTCATTGGTTTAAGCCAGAGTACATACATAGACAAAATCTTGAAAAGATTCAAGATGCAAGATTCCAAGAAAGGATTCGTGCCTATGCAACGTGGTATGACATTGAGTAGAGACCAATGTCCTAGTTCTAGTGATGAACGAGAAAGAATGAGTCGAATCCCATATGCTTCAGCAATGGGATCGATCATGTATGCCATGTTATGTACAAGGCCTGACGTCTCTTGTGCCTTGAGTATGACGAGTCGTTATCAGGCCAATCCTGGTGAAAATCATTGGACCGCAGTCAAGAACATTCTTAAGTATCTTCGGAGGACGAAGGAAGTGTTATTGGTCTATGGGGGCATGGAAGAACTCACTGTAAGTGGTTATAGTGATGCTAGCTTCCAAACCGACAGAGACGACTCCTGTTCGCAGTCAGGATTCGTGTTCTTACTGAATGGTGGGGCAGTAACTTGGAAGAGTACCAAGCAAGAAACAGTAGCTGATTCGACAACGGAGGCTGAGTATATTGCAGTTAATGAAGCTGCAAAGGAAGCCATGTGGATGAAGAAGTTCATCAGGGATCTCAGTGTTGTTCCTAGCATTGATGGTCCAGTTGAGATCTTCTGTGACAATGAGGGTGCAGTCGCCTTGGCGAAAGAACCCAGAGCTCACAAGCGCACAAGGCATATACACCGGAAGTACCATTATATCCGGAGGCTCGTTGAAGAAGGAGACATCACGATTAGTAGAGTTACATCAGAAGATAATCTTGCTGATCCATTCACTAAACCATTATCTCAGGCCAAGCATGATTCTCATACTAGGTCGATGGGCATTAGATTTGCAAATGAGTTGGTTTAAGTGTATTTAATTTAGTTTGATTTGTGTTTGGAACTGAAGCAATGTGAAACTCTATTTGTTTTGAAGATTATTATGTGGAGAACTTAATATATGCATGAAGGCAGTCATTTCATTAGTTTATCATTGTGTTCCAATTTTTCATGTTTTATTGACTTCCTGAATAATTATTTTATTATTCGAAACGTCCACAGTCGGTCATACTTTTGGGAGTAAGTATTGATTCAAGGCTGACATGAGGAATTAGTAAATTGTCCATAGAGATGGACATAGCATAGAGATGCGCTAATTCTCATGTGTACTTAATAGGGATTAAGTATTGGAGTAACCTGTACTTAGAGATTACTTCATGGAATGTGTCACGAGTAATTCTAAGATGGTAATATCTTATATTCTTCAAGCGGAGATGCATTGATTCTTAGTCTTGCAGTCTGTTATGTCTTGGTTTTCTCCAACGTTGTCCGTAACTGGCAGCCATACAGGGAATGTCCAGATATGACATGATGAGTGGGCGAGATCCGTGTAGTCAAAGTTTATTTGTTCCTTCTGCCCTAACAGGAGAAGCAATATCCGTGGGCCCCTCGATGATTTGGTGTTGACAGCAAATGTACGGCCGTACTCGAACTGAATTGATATAGAATCAATAAGTGCAGTTTGTTGTGGTCATCACAAATCTCTATCGGGAAACATAATCTTGAATGTTTGAGACTGACAGAATTCCATGTCAGACGTTCATATGGATATCTTGTAGAACAAAGGAATATTTGATCACTTGCCTAAGGGCTGTTTCATTAGATGAACACGGCAATTGTCTAGGATGACATACACCTTACTAGGTTAATGAATATTAGACCATACAGTTGTTATAACAAGTGCAAGTGGGAGACTGTCGGTTATATGCCCATCGTTATAACAAGTTGGTAATATTATTATAAATAGTAGGGTCCTTTTGGGTTACACGCAAGAGACGATTTAGCTAAAAGAGATCGAAAATAAATTTGAGGGGTTAAGTTTATTAATATACCAAAGTAAAGGTATATTAATTAGAAACTTAATGGTTAAGTTTATTAATATACCAAAGTAAAGGTATATTAATTAGAAACTTAATAAGGATAAGGGACTAAAGTGAAATATCCACAAGGGAGGGGATAAGGATGAGGAGCACTATAAATACAACCCTAGATCTGAGTTGTATAGGCTGCCAAAACCCTAATTTTCGTCACCCTCCTCCCACCCCTCGGTATACGGCCGATTTCTTTCAAAACCCTAGGTATTACGTGCTAAAACTTCAAGCAAAGGTATATACTACATCAACGGGTGCTGGATCGTTGTCTTGGGTGCGATTACATTAGAGGAGTTCTACTTTGGGCTCTCGTCATCCTAACAAGATCAGATCTGAGATCTAAAAGGTATTTCTTGAACCCTCTTAATTTTACAGTTACAAAAGTGTGCATGATTCTGTGATCCTGGTTGAATACGATTTAGATTTCTGTTTCCGCTGCGTTTGTTTTATGTTATCGTATTCCAACAGTTTGTACTTGTTCGTTGGAAGATGTTGAAGGCGATGGAGCTGATGTTGCTGTGACTTGTTGAATAGCTTCAGGAGATCGAATTACTTCATAATTGATGGCTGTTTCTCTAGGATCGAGGAGAAGATCGTAATCAACTTTGGTTGCTTTGATGGGTTGATAGCTGGCTGGCATATCAACTTTGATTGTATAGAGAATGCCTTGAGCTGATTTCCTCCAAAGATATTGATCATCAAATTCAACATCGAAGCTCTCTTCAATGACTCTTGTTCTCATGTTTATTACATGATAAGCAACAAATTTAGATGAATATCCCATAAAAATGCCTTCATCACTTTTAGGCACGAATTTGCCGAAGTGATCTCTGTTATTTTCAATGAAGCAGCGACAACCAAAAATATGAAAAAATTTAACATTGGGTTTTCTGCCATTTAACACTTCGTATGGAGTCATCATCAGTATTTTGTTAATGATTGAGCGATTTTGTACACATGCAGTCGCAACGACTTCTACCCAGAAAGATAGAGGCAGATTGCGAAATTCAACATGGATCTAGCTGCTTCAACTAAAGTTCTATACTTCCTTTCGACCACACCATTTTGTTGCGGTGTGTAAGGAGAAGAGATGTTATGTTTAATTCCTTTTGAAATAAGAAGTCTTCTAGTTGATGATTGTTGAATTTAGTGCTGTTGTCACTTCCGATTCATCAAACAAGTAATTGAACTTTTAGCTCTATGGAAGTGATAAAATTTTTGAGCTCCAAGAAAGTATCTGATTTCAATCTTAGAAAGAAAACCCATGTGAAACGAGAGAAGTTGTCCACAATAACTAACATGTACTTCTTGTGATTTAAACTTGCAACGGTTGATGGTCTACAGAGATCAATGTGTAGAAGTTCCAAAAGATTTGAGATGCTGGAGTTAGAGATAGACTTATGAGGCTTCTTCTTCTGTTTGCCCAGTGCACATGCAGCACACAAATTCTTGTTGTCAAACTTCAGAAGAGAAACTCTACGAACCATTTCTCTCGTGAGAAGTTGATTCATGTACTGAAAATTAAGATGTGCAAAATTTTTGGTGCCATAACCAACTTACCTCAGAATGAGCTTTTGAGAGTAGACATAGCCGAGGTTTTCCAAGAAAAAAAAAATGTCGAGTGGAAACTTTGTATTTCGCCTTGGAGATTTCACAAGACATTTGTCTCTGATTTTTGTCATTATGTAGTTGAATTCGTCGTTGAATTCCACTCAGAGACCAACACATACTAGTTGTCATACGCTTACAAGATTGTGCTTTAGACCAAGAACGTAGGAAACTTTCTGATTTGTGAAATTTCCATTTGTAAGTACTCCATAACCATTGATGATACCGTTTTCGTCATTCCCAAAAGTGACAAAACATCCACTGTTGATTGTGCGGTAGTCTCTTAGGAATTCGAGTCTTCCAGTCAGCATGGAACATGCACTATGAATTAACCATTCGTCGTCCTGTTCCTTTTCACATAACGCCTGAACATTACACGATTGGTTTTGGCACCCACACTTGCTTGGTGCCAACAGATTTTCCAAATTTGTTTGAAAAATATTTAATAGTGCTTTTGGTGGTTTTGTTCTCAACAGAAGATTCAATTTCTATGTCGTGAATTGTTGAGTTAGAGGTTTGAGATTCCAAGATTGGGACTTTGACAACCCATCTTTGAACCATTTTCTTTGTGACCGTTTGGGAAAGATTTTTGTCTTGTTTTGAAAAGTTTTTGGACGTGTTATTAAAAGAAGTTGCTGCTGAAAGAGGTTTTGAGATAGGTTTACAACATTTGCAGCAAATTGTATTTTGAATACGTTTCAAAATTTTCGGAGTTGTTTGCTTTTGAGAGAAATTCGAAGTCTTTTCGTAAACGTTTTGATCATTTAAAAGAGCCTTTCCTTTTTGCAAGTCTTTTTGAGCTAAGTTGGAATTTTGAGAAACATTTTGTGCAACATTTGTAAATTTCAGACTGTTTTGTTGATGCAAGTCTCTTTTGGGTGAAACAAAATGTTTGACATCTTTAAAGATCTTTGTTGAGAATTTGATTTGGGTGAGATGGATCTCATTCGCTCAGTTTCATGATTCACTAATGTTGAGATAATAGACTTTGCTGTTTTCTCAACATGGACAGATTTCGAAATGTCCAAAACGTTCGTGGTTTGTTGATAATGAATAAAGTTGTTTCCATTGGAGTTTTAAAAGTTTCTGGGATCCTCCATAATGTATTGGATTTGACCAGTAGCACAACAGTTTACTCATGGCATTTTGAGTATGCCTTTGTAAATGTATGGAGCCTTGTGAGAGTGTTTGGTTTGTGCATAAATGACTTTTTCTGGAGAGATGGACTTGGAGATGGTGGACGAAGTGAAGTCGCTTGATTTTTTGTGAGATTGACTGTAAAAACAATTTTTCTTCTCCTCTCTGGCATGGAATCTAGGTGATCGGACATCTTTTCTGTTTAGGGCGTAGGTTTTAGTCCATTTTTAGTTAAAAAGTTTCATTTTCCCTTTTTAAAAATCTCTCTTTGAGAGGAAAAGTCAGATAAAGTATCATTTAAAATTTCGCTCTCTTCCCGAGTTGTTTTTACATTTTTGATAGACGTCAGATTTTCTTTGAAGCATAAATCTGTTGAGTTGTTTCTTTTGAGGGTTTTGGAAGGTTCTGCTGTAACAAACCAACATATGTCTTGTTTCCCAAGTCAGATGACCCAGTAGTCATATTTGGTGGTTTATCAACACTTAGACTTGTGATTGTTATTTTATTAAAAGCGGCTTTGATAATAATTTGCTTTTCCGGACAATTTTCCATCTCAATGTCTTAATCAAATTTCTCTTTGTTTGATCTCCTCCGCGTCAGCTTGACATGGGTCAAAATCTTCAGCAACGCAATTGCCTTTTAATTTAGAGAAGAAATAATTTTGATAAGAAGAGGTTGAAGGACCATCAATAGGGACCGAGGTCATATGTCTTGGCAAGAATGGGACAGAAGATGTTGACAACTTACTACTTTCAACAGTGTTAACATGTTGACTATTGGTCTCCGAAAAATATGAAAAGGGTATTTTAACTCCTTCATTTGATACCAAGGTTTCAACCTTAGAGTCATTTGATTGAGTTCGGTCAAGGCTTGAGTCAATTCTAGGTCATTTGTATCATCTTTTAAGTTTGTGGGATATTTAAAGAGTGGACTTTGTTTAGAATGTATTAGGTAATTTTTGGTTTTGGATGTTCGAGCCTATCCTCGATTGAATGTGTTTTCTAAAGAATTAGAGTTAACCGGAGATTTGAAAATTTTAGTTGCCTTATACAATAGATCGATAAGTTGATTTAAACGTACATTGTCACTACGGGCTAAATCCTGTTGTGATAACAAAAGTTGATTAGACTTCTCCGTCATAATCCAAGATGTTTTTTCAAATTTTAAATCTGATTCTAGTTTGCCACACATTAACTTCCTATCTTCTAACCGACTCTTCAACTTTACGACTTCATCAAATCCGTCATCTCTCTCAACCAATACCCTAATGTAGGCCACTAATGCATCTGCACAAGTATTAGCGATTCTTTCCAAAAATGGTTCCAAGTTAGCAGAATAAATATTGTTTGAGTGTAACATGTCACGTACCTATTCGATGTAACTGATCCCATTGCCGCTTTTGTTAACCATGAATGCATAGTTCTTGGGGCTTGAGGTGGCTTCCATGCCATGAATCTTAATGGCTTTGCCCACTCTAGGAATAGAAATTCCAAATGATTCCTGAACCATCCTTCACTCAGCGGCTGCTTTTCCTCTTTTCCTCTTGTTTTAATATGTCTCTTCTTCATCTTCGGATGACCACACCTCAATGTTTCTTGCTGTTGCAACAAAAGCCTTTACCGAAGTTTCTGGAAGCCCTGCAGTAAGCTGCGTAATGCCAAAGACCTCTACAGTTGTGACATTTTATCACATCAGTCTGATTTTTCTCGGGATTCCGAGTTTTTGTATGGCTAGCAGCAGGCTCGGCTATGGTATTGGGTTTTTTCGTATGGTGATTTTTGGTAGCAGTATGGTGATGGTTCTGTGAGGATGGTTCGTACTGGTTTCTGCGTTGATTGTAGCTTTTTGACTGATAACTAGGCTTGTGGTAGTTTGGTCGAAAGTTCTTTCTAAGACAGCTGAAAGAGGGAAGGCGGTTGAACTTTTGACTGATAAGTACAATTTCATGCTAATAAGTTCCTTCTTCCTCAGCATCATTCTCAAAATAATATGATTTGGAAGGAGCAGGTAGTGCCAGGGTCGGTGGTTGATTAGACTGATATGCAGGTTGGGGAACTTGAACAGACGTTTGAGGAGGTTGATGGTAGTTAGGGTAAGTGATCTGCTGAACTGGTGGATGATATGTGTGTTGGCTTATCTACTGAACGGGTGGTTGATAGGAATGTTGAATTATCTCCTGTGCGGCGATGGTTTGGTTGGTAGAAATTGTCACACCTCGAAACCAGGATGGCGAAACGTCTAGGGGTGGATGATGATAAAATAAGAATTCGACACCGTAGCGTCCCTTCCTCAAAAGCTTTCGATTACTTGAATTAGCAGTTTCCTGAGAATACAAGTAGTTTTGAAAGAGTGTCAACAATTAAGTTGGTGAGTTCATAAATGTTTTGTATGAGGAAAAACCATAATCCTTTTTCCTTGTAAAATATAGTATTTGAACCGAGAAAAATCCAATATTTTCTTATAAATGAGTTGTAGTCTTAAAAACCCAATGTATAAGTATTTCTATACTTGAAACTACTATTGAAGGGTTTCTATGCAATCAATGAACACAAAATAACCTAAGGTTCACATGCAACCCTAATATTGATCTATGTTTTCTTCTATGAAGATTAGAACTAAGAACCTAAAGGATACAATTC